>JAQIUQ010007806.1:0-101029 GCA_030378365.1 Hybognathus amarus
TTCTCGTGGCATTTATCACGGCAAAAATGTTTTTGCGTGTATATGCTACGCACTGAAAAACCCTGGGGTGGGTTTAGGGGAGGAGGTGGGAAGTTCGTGCATATTACACGGCCAAAAGTGCGTATCATATGCACAGCAAAAACACGTACCATTTACACACAAAAACAATTTTGGCGTATGAATGGCACGAGAAATGACATTCTTGCTATAGATACGAACTTTCATGAGATCGGGCTAACAGACGTGGACATAGCGACACATGCCGCTCTTGCATGTACTTTATTCAGACAGGTGATCAAATGTACTGTGGCAGCAGGACGGTGCTCAGATGGCGTGAGTGATAATGGACGACACCTGCACGACGCACCGGTCTCCACATCTTCACTGCGTCGCTCCATCTTTATGCTTCGCTCCTCGGTAAGAGATGCAAGACTGGTGCTTCTCACAGGTGACGTTCATTATCACTCACGCCACCAGCCTCGTGCCGTTCTCACGTCCCTCGGCCACGTCCTGCTTGCCACATGTACTGTACGTAAAACAAATAAATGTTATATAGCTCAACATGATGAAATGAAAGTTATAAGTATGTTAATCTACCTTACTGCTAACACATAGAATAACATTATAACTTTCAACACACTCAAATGCTGTTTAGTATGATAGCGTAACGTCAGACCAAGTGAAACACCGCTAAGTTTCATTAATTAAATTCGGCACTCGCGGTAGTTCAGTAGAATTAAATGCCCTTATTCCTTTATATCAATGGGAGTCGCGTGTATTGTTGATATCTGTCTCTTATTAGCAATTGGGTCCTGCTTCATACCACATTCATGCTAAAAAACATGAATGTTTTCACTCATCCATTAGCATTATTACATCCCATCATTCCACTCATCACTGCGTCATCAACCTACTTTTGAACCTGCCTTTGTTGCCCTTACTCTACCAATTTCACTTAAATGGCAATGAAGATTACCTATTAATTGTCATTTAAGTGAAATTACTGAACTTAAATATACAAGCTTGATAAAAATTTTAGAAGAAAATTTCAAATGGCATATAGAGGCTTTTGCATCTGAACTCTTCATATATAAACTGGATCTTGCACTTGTTTCAGTGGTTCATGTTGCCCTTACTCTACCAGATCAATACTGCAGGAGCACTTTAAAAACCCCTATTTGTTTGATTGAGGGATGCATGATGGCCATTTCTGCGACATCAAACACCTGTCAATCCATGTGAAGTAAAAAAAAAACTGTCCGCTGTTGCCTCTTCCTAATTACCTTTTTTCTGTCTAACATGAATAAACTAATTAAGCCATGCTGCCATCTTAACTAAACAGCTTAAAACTAGAGAAGCCCCCCTGGAGTTTAATGCTGGTAAACAGATGTGATCCAGCCTGTTATTAGTCCTCCCAGTAGCAGAGGTGTGAGCCTCGGCGGTGGCGACCCGCTCTGTAACCGGATAGGAGGCAGTCTCTGCAAGACCAAAGCAGACTGCTTCAGCAGACCACAAATGCTGACAGATGGCTCCTCAACCTTTTCACTGGCAGCCTTTGTGGTAACAAGGGAACTTAGCGAGAAACCACCCATTTGGAAGTATTTTTGGAGTTATTTTTCCTGTTTCTAAGGGTGAAATATTTTCAGCATCCGCTTTAAAAAGAGGATTTGAGCACCGAACGGTTTGGGAACTTTGGTACGCATGCAGAGGAATGGCACATTTGTCAAACACAAAACTGTACGTATCTATAGGAGATCGTCGTATCTAATGTGACTCGACACTTCTTAATTAAAATCGCACAGTCGCAGCACTAAACACCACAGGAACCAGTGGCTTTCATCCATGGCTTTCACTTTTATTCGTTTACGCATTTTTTCCACCACTAAATGTGTTTTTGTTTGTTTAGTCTGATTACACTGTAACTTCGTTTAGTCGTCTTTAATATTGTTAAATTTAGTCAGGAAAATTTTTTATATTTTTTGTCAATTGGAACAGCTTTACTCTACCATTCAAAAGTTTGGGCTAATTAGGTTAAATTGATCAAAAGAGACATTTATACAGTTGTTATTCATAAAGAAAAATATATTTCTATTTCAAATAAATGATGTTCTTATTCTTTCCATTTATCAAATAATCCTGATAAAAAGAATTTCCTCAAAAACATTAAGCAGCACAATTGTTTTCAACATTAATAATAAGAACTGTTTCTTTTTCAGCAAATCAGCATTTAGAATGATTTCTGAAGGATCGTGTGACTTTGGAGAAATGATACTGAAAATTCAGTTTGCATCACAGGGATAAATTATATATTCTACTAATATAATCAAATAGAAATATAAATGAGTTAAATTGAGATAATCTTGCTTAATATTACAGTATTTACTGTACTTTTGATCAAATTAATGCAACCTATGTGATCACAAAACACTTAAAATTATATATATATGTATATATACATATATATATATATATATATATATATATAGCTATATAAAACAAGACACACATACACACACATATATATATATATATATATATATATATATATATATATATGTATGTATGCATGTATGTATATGTATGTATGTATTTATATTAATATGAACCATAAGAACCATAGAATTCATAAATATACAATAATCCACTAATTGTATTGCAAAAGAAATATATATATATATATATATATATATATATATAAACTGGATCTTGCACTTGTTTCAGTGGTTCATGTGGCATTTCTTCTCTACCCCATCTTCTGCCTTTCTTTCCCTACTAAGATCCTGAGGGGACAATTTGTTCAGAGTTCCAAGCTCAAGCACTGTCTATTGTGGACAGAAAGCCAAATACGTGGGAGTTTCTTCAACTTCGGGCACTTTTTAATGTCCCAAGGGTTGCTTTTTATTAAAACTACCAGATTTCAGCTGTTTTTATTTTGTTATTGTCTCGGAAGGTCTGGGAAACGTTTTACCATGTCTACGTCAAGATTTTCAATCTTAAAAATATATGAATAATCTAAACAAATAGTGGTGAAAAAAATTAGTGCACAATTTGTACATGTTTACCAAGGAAAAAGTAATGCAGGTCAAGAACTTGAGAGAAAAAAAAACCTCAAAAACAATTATTAATACAAAAATATATAAAGATAAAAGATAAAATATTTTTGATAGTGTCTTGTATTTTATTGCCAACCATATATATATACTGTGTGTATATATATATATATATATATATATATATATATATATATATATATATATAACATTTGACCACAGGAAGACCATTAGGAGCCTGGGAAATCTGGGACATTTCCCTCGCCCCACGGTTTAAACAGGAAGCCAATGTTAGCAAAATGAAATACTCAAGGAAGACATAAGTCTCATTAAGTCTCATAAAGGACATCCCTAATAAGATCCTTGGCCTGACATTAACGAGCTCTCTAGTGATGGCTGATTAATTGCAGGTGCAAATGAAGGCTTTGGAGAGAGCTTAGGTTCTGTGGATGTAATTTATCCTTCTATGTCCTTGCAGATAGGAAATATCTGGCCGAGCTACACTGGGTTCACCTGGGGAGATGCACTCGCACCTTAAAGGACAGCTCCATCGTTTTAGCTCATAATGGGCTATTGCCGCAAAAGGAAGTCAGGCTGGGCCATAGGCTTTATTTGAGAATCCATAAAGCCAAGAGTCAAACGATCTTTAAGAGGCAGAGGGATGCTTGAACAACAAAGCTCTGTAAAATGAGATGTTTGTGAAACTATATGTACATTGCACGAGTGAATATTTCACACAGCCCTCTGAGAGTTCAGAGAACAGTTTTGCACAGCTTCATGAATGATTCTGTTTCTTTGAAACGCTAGCAAACATGGCAGGGTAAAGAAAGCCAAAACACTTGAAAAAAAAAGTTATTCATTATGAGCCACCCAGGATTTTGAATGTGATTTTAGGTGTTTTTATCTGTCTTCCTGCATGTGCCCAAGAGCTGTCGGAGAAACAACACAGCTAAAGACGCAGGGGTCACAGAGAAAGGCTGGCATGGAATAATTTGTGTGGAACTCACAAGAATTGGCCCGAAAAGGTCGACCTGAAAACACAAAGCACGCATGAAAGGAGAGATCGGCCGCTCAAGCATCATTATGCAGTTCCATGAATCTGGAAAACACGTCCCCTCAAACACAGAGAATTACAACAATAAGCATCTCATAACGTTTCTTTGGTGTAGAAATGTAGGGGGGAGTGGGGTAAGATGTGTCACCCCTTAATTTAGCGAAATGGTAACAGCAAAAACAAGTTAATAATAATTTTCAGATTTATAATGAATAATTTTACCAATTCAATTTTACACAACATAATATGCAATCAGAGGTTTGCAAGTTTTTTTAAGGTCTCTTGATCACCAAGGCTGCATTATTTGATAACATAAAAAAAAACATAGTACATTGTGATTGAAATACTATTACATATTGAAATAACTGCTTTCTATAGTAATATATTTTCAAATGTCATTTATTGTGTGATGGTAAAGCTGAATTTTCAGCATCATTACACAAGTCAGTGCCACATGATCCTTTAGAGAGTGCTAAATTGGAGCTTATTATAAAGGATAAATATTTAAAATTGTTATATTTTGTTATATATTGTTATAATTATTATATTCCCCAATAATGTCCCTCAACATGACACAGCTAACCCAACACAATCTCATAGAAATTCATAATTATTGGTGGCTAATTCATATTAATTTTTTAAGTTTTCCTACGATCTGCTTCCTCTCCAGTGGTGGTTAGGTTTAGACATGGGTTTAGGAGAGGACTTTTCCGTTACTGTAAAAAATTAACCGTAAATTTTACGGTAAAAAAACGGCAGCCAGAACTTTACCGTTAAAAATACGGTAAGAACGTTAATGGTTTTACAGACTTAACTTAAAATTTACAGTAATAAACCGTATTTTATTTACGGTACAGCAATCACAGCTCATTACAAGTGAATACTTGTATAAAGCAATACTTATTTAAAAAAGCTGCACAATGTAATTCACACAAACATTAAGCACCATCATGGTAACACACATGAAATAAAAAAAATGCAATAAACGTTAATTTAACAACATTAAATGTAACATATAACCCTAATGTGCATAACTGATTAGAAAAACATAAAATGTGAAGTGTCACACAGGGAATTGTGGGAATGTCAATTTACGGTTTTTCACTGTAAATTATACAATGATTTGTTCTTTTTCACTTTCAAAAACTGTAAATTTAACGGTATTTTACTGTAAAATTATATCACAGTTATTTACCGTGTATAATACGGAAATTTTCTGTAAACCAATTAACAGTTTTGCACTGTAGCATCTTTACAGTATTTTACCGTTAAAATCACGATTATTTTTTACAGTAGATTAGGGGTATCCCTAACAAATTTCTATGGCATTTTTGTTTAACTAATTTAGCAAAAATTGGCACAACTTACCCCACCCTCCCCAACTCAGCAGATTCAAAGTCACTCAGAGGGTTCTATGCGGTGGGCTTTTGTATACATTATACGTCATGTGAACTAACCAGCGGGACCGATAATGATTTTAAAGGCTCGGGAAGACAAACCCCTCTAAAAGGGTTGTGACAGCCCGCCGGCAAGCGGCTCGGTTCTGACAGGATGTTTACATCATAGAGCAATACATCCTGATGTCACCTTCAAATAGGCTGTGCTTGACTGAAAGCCTGATAGCTTCCATAAATCCTGCCTCTAATTACATCTGCGAAAGAACACAAGCCCTCTCGCAAGCCTTTTCGGACAACTATTAAAAGAAACAATGAACGGCGCCGTCACACCACTTTGCATACGGTGACAAGCTGATATGTCACTGTGATGGCTTAATGCACCATAATTAGACCACTGTAAAACTCTGATAGCACCCGAACGGTGACGAGCAAAGCGATTGAAAGGACAGAGATGTTTCGCTGAGAGAGATTGAATTGATGTCAGTTAAGAGAGATAATGAATAATGGAAGGTGACTGACTCGTACAAGACAAATAGCAGGAGACAAAAACAAACATACATTTTGTCTGCAGCTGATGTCCCCCTGTGTCTCTGGAACCATCATGCATAATTATACTTAATCACTGAACAAGGAATACCTTGCACCACATAAATCCCACGCCACCTAAAACATGTCATTCATCATAATAATAGCTATACTAACTAACCAATTTAGGCCGATAAAGAATGAGGCAAAGGTCTGCCGTGTGCATTCAACTTTAAGTGGAATATCATACGAATGACAATTACAGGAACCTTTTATACAAATTAAATGTTGTTACTGAAAAAATACCAACTGGAATTTATTTTTTGTTTTTCATATTGCTCAAATGAACTACATATGAATCCAACTCAAAACCCTAAAAATACAAAACTCTCTTCAGCCACATTGGAAATCTTCATTCAGGACAATTATAAAAAAAACAGGTGCATATCCCGCTGCCATCACCTTTAAAATATATGGCTATTTTGACTAGAAAGCACAATGCATTCTCATCCCAAGGCGTCATATACAACGCTTTTGCCAAAGCATAGACATCCAACGCACATGACACCCTTTCAGCGTCAAATGAGATGCTTTGGTTATGGTAGGTTTAGGTATGGGGAAGGGTTAGGGTTACACCACTCAGGAGGCGCTTTCTGCCCCATATATATCTGCGTCTCATTTGACACAGAAGGGTGACGTGTGCGTTGGATGTCTACACTTTGGCAAAAGCATGGTATATGACGCCTTGGGATGAGAACGGGCTCGAAAGCAATTGCATATTTTCTGTAGACATACTTGTACTTGTTATCAAGACACAGTATTTAGTATAGTGAACATTAAATAACAAGCAGCAATTATGGGGCAAAATACACACACAAAAAAAGAATATGCTAAAGTGTTGCAGTGATATAGCCTCATGTCCATTTCGATTTCATTCATGTGTTTTTCGAGAATGGTTTGGTTTATTAGAACACCTTTTTGCCAGCACTGTCTGAAGATGGTGTTAGCCAATTTCTGTGAAAACTAGGAATAGACCAAAGGAGTTTCGGCAAATTCAAAATGGTGGAAAAACTTTCATGATGCAATGAAAAAATGGAATCAAATCATCTTGAGCCAATCAGATGAAATTGGCATTTTGTTTGGCCCTTATGGTTCAAAAGTTATACCAATCCGATCTCACGACCAAAATGATACAGAATTTGACGAATGATTAAAAAGTGGCTAATTCGTAACAACTCATACGACCTCAGCTCGTACGAATTAGTAAGATTTTGCTAAATCGTACATATTTTACGAATTTGCCAATTCATATGAATTCGTACGAATGACCTACCCCTTACTCCGCCCCTAAACCTACCCATCACATGGGTTTAGAGACAAATCGTACAAATTCGTATGAGTGAGGTTGTACGAATTCAGTACGAATTAGACACTTTTTAATCATTCCTCAAATTCGATACGAAATTGGTCGTGAGATAGTGTTGTTATATATGTAAATGAGTGCAACTTTAGACAGTTGGTGACTGAGGGAACGAGTTAAGAGACTCCAAATTTGTTGTGGTTCCCGTCCCCTATCTGTGTGAAAAATTTATTAACTTTCCCAAAAGCAGTTCTATGGGCTGTAACAGACTCAATAGCTGAAGAACAAGAACAAGAAGAAGAGGAATTATAATAATAGAAACACTAACAATGACAATAGGTCACACCGCCGCCGACCTGAGCTTCCAAAGCGGCCGGAACTCATTCATTTTCAATGGAAGCTGGCTTTTTCTCAGCTGCAAGGAGGGTCAAATCAATCGGCATCGCGTTTTGAGTGTCAATCAGAAACTTTATGGTAATGAGCTATGGCGCGGTTCAGCGTCAAGCAGCGCCAAAGCGACAGAAACCAATCGGAATATAGACGGCTGATTCCGAAGAAAACGTACAATGTAAACTTTCGTTCCTAAAAAAAAAATTCGTTTCGTATCATTTATGACATGACGTTGTTTGTTTATAGGGACCGCATGAGCGCAACTTTTATTTGAAATATTTACGAACGCTCATTTTAAAGCGGGAATGCAATTAATTTGCTCACGGTGACACCGATTTGACCGCAATAATATTAATAATATAGTTAACTATTTTTTTCCTGACCAAATGTGATCAAAACAGTTATAAAAATGCTGTCATTAAAAAAGGTTTCTTCAATGTATTGCTTGTTTTTTTTTCTGTTTATTACATTTCATGTTGTGACACTTCTATTCTACCTGCAACGTCAGAGTGTTCAAAGCGTCCAAAGCTTAAGACATCTAAAAATCAGATCTAAAATTCACCAGATCTAAGATTTGAACTATCTGTCCATCTGTCCATCTCCGACCATGAATAAACAAATATGCTATAGCTGTGCTATGCTATATCTCATCAAATGATGTGATTACCAGTTATTGGATGACCTTGTGCGTTGAACTTTAATTATTTAACACTTCATGGACAGACAGTTGAAAAGATAGATGTTCTTCTTGCACGGTGTGATGAGCAAAGATAGATGAGGAGTTGTTGAGAACTACAGTACATTAAAATAACTTAACCAACAAATGTCATTAGAAATTGTCAAGGAAATCAAATCAAGCAATGATCATAAGAAACATATGAACAAAACATTAACGAATTCACAAAATGAATCAATAAATCAAATCCAAAAAAAAATCTATTAATAAAAATTAAAAAAAGTACTTTCAATGTCCTGAATCTTCTACCTTTCCATTTTGGGTAACTTTTCTTCTGTCTGTGCCACACTACTGATAAAATGTGAGGTTCTGAATGAGGTTTTTACAAATAATCCAACTTCCATGGCAGCAAACCAATTACTGAGGCCGAGATAACCTCTTCCCTGTCAGGAGGAATTAAACATTGTTTCACAAAGGCCAGTCAGCGCTCTTGAGCATCCGCGTCACACTTGTTGCCCATGTAACGTTAATGTGGCATGAAACATTCGCATTTCTCAGCGCAACACGCATAGTCATTACTTACTTTGAATAAAATACCAAATGGATAAATGTTGTCCCTCACTTACAGAGAGTACTTCATACTTTCTCACAATGTCGCACTTTTATGTACTTTGCTTTATTCCTCTCAAGCGTCATCCTCAGGGGTTTCTATAGTTGAATCTCTATTCTAATACAGACCTGTATGCCTTAAGCAAATAAATCATTAAACATCAACAATTCATAATGTAGCACTCTTCGCTTAATTAAAATTAATTGTTTAAAAAAATACTTCTACAAGCATCTGTGCTTCATACGCAAGGAATAATTGATGATGGACCTCTGAATAATTGAAAATTTACTGCTCACTCAAAATGGTAATGCAACTGCCCAGAGATAATTATTCCACTAATGCCACATTACCCTAAAATACATATTTATATTTTAGGAATTTTCAGGTTTGTACTTCCATATTCCATCAATTAAGTATCTTGCTCAGAAACAGCCCCTACCAATGCTTTTGCCCAGGTGCTGAAAATGTCATGCTTTATTAAAATCATTTTTAATTAATTAATTAATAAATAATCAATACTATGAAAACACAATGCCCTAAAGCTACCCATCACCGAAAACTTTCTCCATTTTAACATTTTTAATAAAACATTGTTTACTGTGTTTTTAAAGCCATTTTAATTACAAGGACTTTTCCTCGTTTTTATAAATTTAAATTTCCTCATAAACCACGTTTTTGTTGTCATACCAGTGTAATACCCATGGCATTATACAATTTTGTGTCCTAATAAGTTATATAAATGAGTGCACACACACACGGTTTCACTATCTTTGTTGGTACTCTGCATAAGCGTAATCTTTTTTTTATACTGTACAAATTGTGTATTATATCCCCTTACCCTACCCATCACAGAACAATTTCTGCATTTTCACATTTTCAAAAACATCACTTAGTATGATATAAGCTGTTTTCCTCATGGAGACCAAAAAATTGTCCCCACAAGGATTTCACATATTGCAATATTTGTGGGGACATTTTTCTCCATAAAGTAAGGTTTACCAGGCCAAACACACAATACCAATATACAGCATATATAAAGGTACACCTAAAGGATTATTAGGAACACCATACTAATAGTGTGTTTGACTTCCTTTCGCCTTCAGAACTGACTTAATTCTATGTGGCATTGATTGAATAATGTGCCGAAAGCATTCTTTAGAAATGTTGGCCCATATTGATAGGATAGCATCTTGCAGTTGATGGAGATTTGTGGGATGCACATCCAGGGCACGAAGCTCCCGTTCCACCACATCCCAACGATGCTCTATTGTGTTGAGATCTGGTGACTGTGGGGGTCATTTTAGTGCAGTTAACTCATCGTCATGTTCAAGAAACCAATTTGAAATGATTCAAGCTTTGTGACATGGTGCATTATCCTGCTGGAAGTAGCCATCAGAGGATGGGTAAATGGTGGCCATAAAGGGATGGACATGGTCAGAAACAATGTCCAGGTAGGCCGTGGCATTTAAACAGTTCCCAATTGACACTAAGGGGCTTAAAGAAAACATCCCCCACACCATTACACCACCACCACCACCACCAGCCTGCACAGTGGTAACAAGGCATGATGGATCTGTTCTCATTCTGTTTACACCATCTTAATTCTGACTCTACAATGTGAATGTCTCAACAGAAATCGAACTCATCAGACCCATGAGACTCTTTTTTTAAGTCTTCAACTGTCCAATTTTGGTGAGCTCTTGCAAATTGTAGCCTCTTTTTCCTATTTGTAGTGGAGATGAGTGGTACACGGTGGGGTCTCCTGCAGTTGTAGCCCATCCGCCTCAAGGTTGTGCGTGTTGTGGCTTCACAAATGCTTTGCTGCATACCTCGGTTGTAACGAGTGGTTATTTAAGTCAAAGTTGCTCTTCTATCAGCTTGGTCCATTTCGGTCCATTCTCCTCTGACCTCTAGCATCAACAAGGCATTTTCGCCAACAGAACTGCCGCATACTGGATGTTTTTCCCTTTTTACACCATTCTTTGTAAACCCTAGAAATGGTTGTGCGTGAAAATCCCAGTAAGTGAGAAGATTGTGAAATACTCAGACCAGCCCCTCTGGCACCAACAACCATGCCACGCTCAAAATTGCTTAAATCTGACATTCAGTTTGGAGTTCAGGAGATTGTCTTAACCAGGACCACACCCCTAAATGCATTGAAGCAACTGCCATGTGATTGGTTGATAAGATAATTGCATTCATGAGAAATTGAACAGGTGTTCCTAATAATCATTTAGGTGAGTGTATATGCTCCATACATGTGCAACACAGAAAACCTCCTTTCTCCTTTTTTCGCCTTTTTCCTCAATTATACCAAGTGGATTCAGTATCTTAGATGTTCTTAAGGTTGCACTTTCCCAGATTGAGATATTGAGTTTTTCCTGGTGTCTGTTAAAACCATTTTCTAGCACAAGTGCCAAGAGCCCATATCAGCAGTGGATCTACTTTGGCTCTTGTCGCGTTCTCTCTACCTTCTCCTTTAGTTCCTGACATTTCTCAAGCTTGTCATCCGGTTACTGCATCCATTACTATAGCTCCATGTTCAACTAAAATCAAGCTGAGCTGCAAGTTACTAGGAAAATGTTGCAAAAAAACAAAACATACAATGCTGAAAACCAAACTACAAATTAACTCAAACTATGCTGTTGCTGAAAGCCCTCTTTGACTGTAATACTGTATCCCTGTCCTTGTATTACACAAATATATCAAACAAATCAATGGGCTTGTTAAGAAACAATTAAATGCTGCTATTGTGTGGAGTGATCAAAGCTCCAGATGAGAAAATAACTTGTCAGCTGATGTGTAGAGGAGAGTGATCACGTTGTATAGAAGTAAACTACTATGATCGCACAACAAAAAGAGATTTTGAGCCAAAGCGTGATGGCTCAGATCCTGATGTTTATCTTTTTAATAGCATCTCTGAGTCTCTGAAACCATCACTGACATCAAAAGGAAAAAAAAATCTAGGTAACCCTGATTTATTAGTGACAGCATCATGTTTTTTTTTTTTGGTTCATCATCAAATCAGGGACAGGCTTCACCTCTGGTCTACAGTACAACAATGGTCATAATTAATAATGAGTTTTTAAGTCTATTCTGAAGGTATCTGGAAAAAATACAATAGAAATTATGCTTTTGTTGGCATTAAACTGTGCTTTTATTAAAAATAAATGCAAATAAAAAAGGTCAATTTTCCAATTCACGCAATGTCATGGTAATCATCGTTTATGAAGGTAATTAATGATATTTCATTGAATGGTTTAAGAGCATTTATGTTTAATAAAACAAATTTACTGCACTGAATCACTTGTAAAATGTAAAAATCTGGGTTATGAAGTGAAACCATCTGAGAAGCATTGATCGACAACACCTTCCAGTGCTTATTATCCGTGCGGTTCTCTCGCATTAACCCGTCTCTGTGAAAAGAGCTGGAATATTGTTCAGAGACCTTCACGGAGACATGCTACATCATGTTAACATCTGTTTAAATGGATGAAAAAGGCTTTCACCTCATATACGAGCATTAATAGCTACCGCAAGCGTGAGGTTTTAGCTTTGCTCTTAATGCTTTGAGGTGACATTAATAACATGTCGTGCCTAACAAACGGCTGTGCAACAGGAAAACCTGAGGGAAGGGAAGGAAAGAAAAAAAAAGTCCCATCATGATATTCTGAGGAGATATATGGTGATTCAATCTGAAAGATTTGATGCTGTGCCTTTCCTCAATCAACCACAAAGGGGGCTTCATTAAACGGACACATTTCTCCCACTGGACCAGCGATCAATAGATGGCTGATTCGGCTGAATTAATATGATAGCTCTGGGTGCATTGTCCTGATTCAACAGTGACAAATGATAAATTAAAGTCCTATTGTACAACAGTAATTAAGATAGTGTGTCTCAAAAGGATAAAGAAAGCACAGAGCTTTTTGAGCAAAGTTAAACCTTTTAAAACCTTTGTTTTTATGCACCACTGAGGAATCTTGACAAAAACTGTGCAATTAATTTTAGAAGCTCACGTTTTTAAAACAAAGACTTAATTGTTGATACATGTCTATATGACATTTTTAGTTTAATTTTGCACTCTCATCAACCCAAACGTTATTTCAGCCAACCGCAATTGGATGCCTTTTAGATGTCAGAGTAAAACTGACTAAAAGTGCATCAATACATAATACAAATATTGGCCACGTTCACACACAAGCAGAATATACATAATAAGGTTACGTTCGCACTTGGTACGGACAAACACATAACCGAGCTCGCACCTGTAAACTTTCCGGACTCACAACTGCATTCTCGGAAAACCCGCACTGTGAGAATAAAACCGGACTGGACACGTCATAAAGTACATATGAGAGAGCTGTACAAACGCGTGTCTACTGTGCGTTGCATTTTTTGTGTGATAAATTACAGCAATGGACATGTGAGTCATCTTGAAGGCTTTAGATCACTGCTCCTGTCAGATATAAACCCAGATATAGCTGCTGACGGTTAATGAAGAGTTGATGGATGAACTCGATTGGACTCTTGTCGTGTCAAACTTCTCTTTTTTATGGACGTTGGCATCTTTGAAATCACTTTAGTCACTGTCGGTTACAGTTAAGAGAATACAGACTCGACTCCCGTTGCGCGTTCATACAGACAGTGTGAGATCCTACTGTAAGTGGCTGTGTGAACGGGACATTTGATAATCACTGGTAAGTAAATTAGGGATGCCCAACATATCGGCCACCATTTCAGTCTCGGCCGATGTAAGTTCATTTTAATGCTATTGTAATAAGAAAATTCGGCATAGAAGTCGATAAATAATGGATTATTTCCTTCAGACCCTTCAGAGGTGCACTGTTCACCATGACGGTTTTGAATTGCTTATAATATGATTGGATATTTTTACAGTTAAGTGCAACATGTGCAACGCAATTCTGTCATATAGGCTACATAAAATTATAATGAGAACATTGTAGTTGTGTGCTTTGGACGTGGCTTTTAATGGTGAGACTTTTGTAATTTTGTAATCAGGCTCTTTAAAGGGGTCATATAATGCCATTTTTGTACAAGTTAATATGAATGTTTAGGGTCTAAATGAAAACTTTGTAATATACTTTTATTAAAAATTCTCATTAGTATTTTAAGAAAACACCATTTTACCTGGTCAAAATCAGCTCTTGTTTTCAGCAAGCCATTTCAGTGCATTTCCCTTTAAATAATAAACCCCGCCCCTCTGTTCTGCGGGCGTGAACCAGGCGTGAACGCACGTGGAGTGTTGCCTTGACAACAGTTGAAGGTTTTGGACAGAGAATGACAGCGCGAGTCTCTGAGGACACATCTGTGCAACTGTATCAGTTTGAACTGGAGTAACTGTTCACTGGAACAAGATGACGGCCGCATAGAAGTTCGACAGTTTAGGCTTGAGGACGTTTCTGAATGGTTGGTTAACGTAATGTTACTTTGATCTATCTTTGTATGCACTGTAGGGTTGGGTATCGTTTGAATTTGAACGATTCTGATTCCGATTCTGATTCCTTATTTCGATTCCGGTTCCTAACGATTCTCGATTCCGATTCTTTTAAGAGGCAGGGTCAAAAAAAGTTTAGCTAACCTTGCTAACCAACGGTCTTTCTGAAGGAAATACTCCTTCTGTCACAAATACTCCTTTTGTCACAAATGTTGAATTTTGCTGAGATTTCGTTATTTTTATAAAAGTGAAGCCACACTTTGGACCGCCGACGTAAGTTACTCATGTTCGACTCGCACGGTTATGCCAACACTTCCGGTAGGCGCTTCTTCATTGGTGTTGTTCAGCGGTTTCTTCTTCCGGATCAACCGAGTGTGAATATCAAAACTAGGAATCGAAATTTTAACTTTTGAACGATTCCGGGAAAAATGAAAAGTTAGTCCCGGTTCCAAATCGATGCTCAATTCTCGATACCCAACCCTAATGCACTGGCAGGGTAGAGTAGTGAGGTACGAACGCTGTGTTTACTGATGTATATGTTAGTTCATTGACAGATTGACGTTACAACTAATGGTCATGAAAAACTTTTCCCCATCGTTTTGCAAAGATTAAAATAAACTTCAGGTGCAGAGGGAACATAAATTGTTAGTAGCCTACCGATTATTTGAGCAGCTTCTTAGCAAAAGCAGCTTTATACTGATCCTCGTTTATAAAGCAGTCTGGTGAGAAATGATTCGCTCAAACATGAACGCATTGACGTTGATCGTGGGGAATATTTCCTTCGTAAACAAAACTCAGCCACTGCGTCCTCAGTGGTTCGGTTTTAGGAACATCATTTATGAATGATTTCTGTGTTTGTTATTGCACCCAAGAACAGAACAACACAATCGCATAGACGCCATTCTGCTCCAGTGAATTAACAATGACGGACTATAGTCTATGATGACAGCTCGCTCAGGGCGGGTCTGTGTTGAAACACTGCTGTCAATCAACAACCGCGGGAGGGACGTGCAACCGTGTGACGTCACATGGTCAAACGGCTCGAATTTGAGACAGGGGAAAACATAAGAACCAATTATAAAGAATTATCGGTTCGGTATTCGGCCAAAATGTTTATGTATCTTTAAAGTAGGTGAGGGTGTCATTGAGAATATTTACAAATAAAGAACTATGACAAAAAAGACATTTAATAATAAAGGTAAACATAGATAAAAATTGTAATTGCTTTTAATTTGTATTAATTTATGAGTATTTTTCTATCATTTTTTTTATATATAAAAAAAAAAAACATTACCAGGGGCTTGACATTAAGGCTTGTCCGCTTCTCCGGGACAAGTGGATTTTTTGTAGGACAAGTAGAAGAGAAAATTAGTTGTCCGACCGGACAAGTTAAATTTCAAACAAAATAAAATGCCATGTTACTTCACGTTATGTGCCACTCGTTACGTCTATTTTGCAGATTTAATTTTACCGATTTGAAACGAACAAATTTTTCACGCTGCCTTTGAATGTCCTGAATGTGACTCACAGAAAGACGCGCGCCAGTATAATGCGCATGCACAGACCGCGCGCCAGAAGTTCTCTTTCGCGCTTGAACGAACATCAACAACACACACAATTAAGCCAACATGTCATTTGTCGAGTATCTTCATAACATAAGAGCAGTCTTATGATGGACATAAAGAGTTGTGACTCATGAGAGAATGAGGCGCGTGTGAGATCCGCGTCTCTGTCCACAGGCTGCTCTTAAAGGGCCAGCTAAATAAAGCGTTCTGTCAGTAAAGTTAATGAAAGAACAAAGGGAACAGAGAAAATTACTCACTGCTCTTGACTTAAGAACTTGTGTAGCTTTAATAAGGAGTAGTCTATATATAATTTATAATTTATGCAGCGCAGACTGTTTGAAAACTTATTCAATTTCTGTATATGTCCTACCTGTTAGACAGTTAATATTTTATCCAGATATCAATGGCTTATTGATCATTATAGGTGTTATTAATCATTTAGTTGTTATTGCTAATTTCAGAATTATCACTAATCTGTGTGTGCATTTGGTTTAGAACCAAACAAGTTGACTCATGAAACCATTTGTTTATTATATCGCAATCGCACATCACAACCGCAATATTGACCTCATTAACCGCAATATGACATTTTCCCCAAATCGTGCAGCCCTAGATAAAATTATAAATCTTTACCCAGACAAGTGACTTTTGTACATGGACAAGTGAAACATAAATTTACTAATTTAAGTGCCTCAAAAAGTTAATGTCAAGCCCTGATTACAAATCCATAGTATATAAATAATACTCAAATAACACCACTAGCAACAACAAACATAGGCCCTGTCCCAATATCCGCACTTGCGCCCTTGTGCCCCTCAATGCGCGTTCTCGCTAAGGGGTGCAAGACCATAGGGTGTCCCAATTCTCTAATAGTGTTCTCCAGGGGTGATCGTAAGGGCACTTAATGCACCCTTTTCGCAAGTGCGCATCAGACCTCACTTTGCTGTAGGATATTACCCAGAATCCTTGTAGTGTTGTGACGTTTCGAACAGCTAACCAATTGGGGAGAACGGTTGCTATGGTGCTGTCCGGGGAGCGCAAACTCCGACGAGAAAGGAAGCCGGTGTGGTGAAGTGTTCAAATGTAAAAATATTAGTGTTATTAAGTTACTAAATGTAGTTTTAAGAGTTTTTCACTCGAGAATGTAGTTGTTTAAAGCTCAAATCTGTGGTTTATTTATAAAGATAGCGCCTGTTTAAAAAAATGTATCTGACGTTTTCGGAGTTCCAAGTGATC
Organism: Hybognathus amarus; assembly: GCA_030378365.1. Classification (NCBI taxonomy): domain Eukaryota; kingdom Metazoa; phylum Chordata; class Actinopteri; order Cypriniformes; family Leuciscidae; genus Hybognathus; species Hybognathus amarus. The sequence continues at coordinate 17,322 of JAQIUQ010007806.1, forward strand.
ACCGGGCGGCGGGACGGTGCTAAGCGCTCTGTACCCCGCCTGCCACATCCTTGCCCCGGCTAGTCATTCTGACGTTTCCCGCGGGCTCTGTGTCTAACGTTAGTGGTTAAACATGAGCTATAAATCGGCTGGTGTTACAGTGTATATCTAACAGGCGATCTTTGGTCTCATTAATCTATTATTGTTCCCTGGCAAATCGTGGGGAAAGTGAAGTTTTATTTAGGCTATTTAACTGTAACGTTGTAACGTTAGCCTGTTATATTTGACTGAATCTTTTAGCTTGCCTTATTTCTTGACTTGTACAGCTTCTTATACTTTTTAGGCTTATACTTTAATAATGTCTATTGTTGATCAATAAAACTGAAATTTAACAAAAAAAAGACAGGGTTGTGTCATTTGATTTCATATAAGAATATTTTAATATATAGCCTATAACCAACATGTATTTTTTCATGAATGGGATGGGAAGAATTTCATTATCAATTTCCATAATAACAATTAAAATTGCATTTCGAATCGCTGTGAATACGGTAAGGCAGTATAAGCTCAGGTAAACCTCAATCACAATTTATCTTTGCCAAAACTGTTTTAATATTAATAACATTAATAGAAAGGTTGGTAGCTAAGAGTAAAAAAAGATATTGATTTTTTCATTCAAAGGATTGTGTCATATTACAGCTATTATAAGCGGCACATACATTAGCCAAATGAACAGTGTTTCTGTTTGCTGATCACAACAGAACTGACGTAGATTTTTGACGTGTGCAAAACTGTCCCAATTCTGCTCTTCACAGCTTCGGGCCCTTGCGCACTTTCTTCGCTAAGTGCACTTTCAACAAGTGTCCACTTCCAGGAAGGCCTTAGGGCTCAAGTGAGAATTGGGACTGGGCCATAATTGCAAAAAAATAATTCCTGCTGCAATTAGTCTAGCATATAGCCCTGCCTATATAGCAACTAGTATATAGCCCTGCCCTCATACTCACACTATTGGTTGAGCCACTGTTGCTGTGTGTCAGGATACTTAAACAAACAAAGCAATATTCAGAAAGCACTAGAGCCACAGTGTTGGAATTTATCAGGAGGAGGTTAACGTACAAATGGCTCACTTGTAGTTTTCTGTGTATTAAACTGGAATATTTCGATTTTACCACCACCAAAAAAACAAATCCCAAGCATCATTTTTAACAGTGCAAATCAATGCCGCTCATTCCACAACAATGATCCCAAATAAAGCACAAGCGGATGTAAGCATGACTGTGCAGACAGATGTTGCTATCCCAGAACCTCGTTTTCCTCGAGGTGATGAGATCAACCACTGTGAGTATCCAGCGTCCTGACATTCTTAAGTATTTAGCAGCTCAATTGAATAGCACCTCCCCTCCTGAGCCGCCATCTGTAGGTTCTATTGATTGGTCACTCTCTCTTACTCAGACAGCTGGAGTCCCACTCTACGGCTCAACTGATCGAATGGTGAAGCGATCAGCAGTTGAGACTGCATTGGCGATGTCACTGTGGTTTCTAACTAGCTTGCAACTTGCCGCTTTAAATAACAAAAACACTGGATCTGTGCTCAATTTTTGGAGGAAGAGAAGCTGTATCCTCTAGCTTTCATGAGACCAACACAAAAACAGGGACTGAATAAATGCAGGGGTCTCTGGAGATGATGCTGAGACCTTATAGGTTCCATCAGCCACTCCGTTTGTAAGTGGGTCACATCGTGTTGAGCTTTGGGGGCATGTCACAATTCATATGTTGCTGAACATTTTTCATGACAACTCTCTTAGCATGGTGTGACGAAGTAGGTCATCATAACAACACACGTGTATAAAAATATGTTTCACAAGTCTAATGCAAGCGCATTTGCTGTAAACAGATTCTAAAAACCCATTGGTGCATTATAGGAAGAAACTGAAGTCTAAATTGTTTTTATGGGGTTTTGGGGACAAGAAGTGCAAGGAATGCAAGGATGGGAAGCAAATGAATTGTACTCTGTTATTATTTGTGGATAACACGAATCTCTACCTATTTTGCTTCCATAATGTGACATATTTCCAAACAAAATATTTAATGGAGAAAAAATCTCCATTAAATATTGATGATTTCATCCATCATGGCTTGCCACGATAGTAAACAGTGACATGACAAATGGTTGAAAAATTCCTATGCAATATTTTTTCTTAATTTTTCTTGAATTATCAACTATAGACAGGAACAGAATAGAATTGTATTTTATCTTAATTTATTATTAATTATATTTTAAACATATTACACAATATGGGTGAAGTATACAATACTGTATACATGTGACTGGTTCAAGTGTGCGTACACATCATTGTAACTTATATACATTGACAAGCTGGACTTCACTGAATTTGAAGAGGAAATATCATATGTTAATCTTTATTTTAAAAGCTTTACGGGGTAAATTACCATTGTATATATCTAGTTCATTGACTTATTGTACTAGTATTTATAATACTAGATCAACAGCCAAACTTTTACTTAAAATTCCAAATTTCCATACAGAGTTAGGTAGATCAGCCTTTTCTAATTATGCTCCTTATGTATGAACTACAGGGTATATCATATATGAAATGTCCACCATCTTTAGCTTCATTTAAAACCCTTTTAAAGTCTGTTCTCATTGAACGGTGTAAATGTTTTAACAGTTCATTAGGATTAATATTGCTTTTCAGATATGTGATATCTTGTTGTTGTTGTTGTTGTTTTTTATTTACGTTGTGTCTTATTACTTTGTATTCTTGTTTGTGCTGCCTATCTTGACCAGGACTCCCTGGTAGAAGAGATATTGTATCTCAATGGGACCTTCCTGGTAAAAAATAAAAAATAAATAAAAAATTATATATATATATATATATATATATATATATATATATATATATATATATATATATATATATATATATATATATATATATATATATATATACACTACCGGTCAAAAGTTTAAGATCTGTACGATTTTTTATGTTTTTAAAAGAAGTCTCTTCTGCTCACCAAGGCTGCAATTTTTTGATAAACAATACACAAAAACAAAGTAATATTGTGAAATATTATGACAATTTAAAATGACTTTTTTATGTTAATATATATTAAAATGTAATTTATTCCTCTGAAAAAAAGCTGAATTTTCTGCATCATTACTCCAGTCTTCAGTGTCACATGATCCTTCACAAATCACTCTAATATGATGATTTTATGCTCCAAAAACATGTATGATTATTATCCATGTTGAAAACAGTTTTTTACATTTTTATTTCAAGATTCTTTGATAAATATAGAAAGTTCAAAGAACAGCATTTATTTCATTAGAATCTTTTCTAACATTATAAATGTCTTTACTGTAACTTTTGATCAATGTAACTCATCCTTGATGAAAAGAAGTATTGATTTCTTATTTATTTCCCCCCAAAATAAAATACAAATTCTTACTGACCCCAAACTTTTTAAAGGGTAGTGTTTAATGTAACAAAAGCTTTCCATTTCAGATAAAAGCTGTTCTTTTGAACTTTCTATTAATCAAAGAATCCTGAAAATAAAAATGTAAAAAACTGTTTTCAACATGGATAATAATCATACATGTTTTTGGAGCATAAAATCATCATATTAGAGTGATTTGTGAAGGATCATGTGACACTGAAGACTGGAGTAATGATGCTGAAAATTCAGCTTTTTTTCAGAGGAATAAATTACATTTTAATATATATTTACATAAAAAATTCATTTTAAATTGTCATAATATTTCACAATATTACTGTGTTTTTTGTGTATTTTTATCAAAAATTGCAGCCTTGGTGAGCAGAAGAGACTTCTTTTAAAAACATAAAAATGTATTATTATTATTATTTATTAATATTTTAATTATTATCAATTTTAAGTATATTAATAATTGTAATTAATAATACCTATATAGAAATATTATATTATATGAAATTATATTATATAGGAAACAAAACCCTGACACATTTGAAGAGTGGCATCATTCAAAATGCACAGTTTAAGCACAGTTTAAAACCGGTCAATTGTGTCAGCAGCGTCTGCAATGCAACAAAGCGTTCTGCAGCTCTTCAGCGGCTGGTAAACCAAGCAAGCGGTGCACTTTGTGCCCTGAAAAACAACATAATTTGATTTTTTTTTTTTATGGTCTGTGCAAAAACAATTCTGCCAACTAGGACAGACAATGAGCTCAGTCCATGAAAGACAGGGCAGAATGAGAACAATGACAATATTTATCACAGAAGACAGGAGCCCCCTCCCTCATCATATTCCACTCTCATTACTCCAGCAGTGTCATGAATGAAGCATTCTCTCTCCACTGGGGCTTCCTTCAATCTGTTACCACTAATTGACTGTGTGCTGCTGCATAGTGCTCAACTGGTATCTGTCCTACAGAAACGATAGTCTATCGGTTTCAAGCATCATTTTGCTCACAGTCTAGTACCGACAAGAGGATACTTCAGCTCTGATGTTTAGTAATATGGAGGTATAAACAGAAAACTAAGACGGGAAAGGTCTTCGTAGTGCTTCACACATCATCCCCTCTACTTGTGTGTTGACTCACTAGAGAGGCTTCTGTTGTGAAGTTACATAAGCGGATGAGCAATGTGCAATAACCCCGATGGAGTCCACTAACAGATTTCGGACTCGATTTTCAAATATGGTCCGTATATTTGCTGAAATACACAAACACAAAATGAAGCAGAATTGTTGAGCTTTCAAAATTACATAACTGTAAAGCCTGCTTTGAACTTCATCATAAGAAGACTCCTTTGATCCAAGATGCGGTTATTCCGATTCAAGTTCCTTAATGACATTGCAAAAAAAAAAAATCATAAGTGTGCTATAGGCAACATCATTTTCACACAGCACATCATCATATTCGCTTCAATGGAAAGTTCTCTCACATTTCCATCTCGGCAACTTTAGCATCTGGTAGGAGCATAATGTAGTGCTGTGCATTATTTAGCAATCAGCACAAGGCTTATTAAGCAGGGATAATGTAAATCTAATGAGCTATAAATTCTTCGCTTTAAATAGAAAAGAAAATTATTCCAACAAACGAATCTCAGAAACTTAATGCACCAAGGGAAAGCATTTTAATTCACTGCCAATCAACAGTTTGTTGGGATTCGAGCCATTTTGAGGAAACAAATAAGCAACAATGTGTCAATCTCAGCAGAAAATGGTTTTAAATGCAGTTCCTCTGCCACATATGAGCATGTGCCATATATGAGCTTTTTGCGGTTATGTTTTACAAGGTCTCTCATTTGATTTTTAGAGGGTTTTAAATTAGTGCTGATTGTTGTGGGGAGTGTCAGGACATTCATCTTCCATAACATTCATCACAGGGCATCGTGAATTATGCAAAAGCTGCAGTGTGTTTCTAATATTTACAACTTGAGCCCCTCGCACTGATGGAAACTCTACCTGTGAGTCACGCAGACTGAAAATTACCCTTGACATGAGGCAATTTACATGAATATCCCATCTCATTACAAAAGTATTGTTTGCCAGTGAGAATTGTCCCATATCAGAATTATTATTATCTCTATTATTTCTTCTAAGAGAATATATATTCCCTCTCAAGGCAATGCAGTTCTCTTGTCAGCTCACGCTGTTAACTGCAGTCTGCCTGTTGAACGAAGATGACTGGCTGCTTTCTTGCATTTATGTATGTGTATCTGATGCAGAACAAGACCAAGATTTTTTTTTATGTTTATATCAGAAATTAAAAATATGCAAAAGAGAAACTATATAGTTTACTTTTAAATATGTCATGTTGTCACTCAATGAACATAAGTATGAACAAGCATGCTGTTTAGAATCATTTTAGATTGAATTTGTTATCTAGAAGGACATATGAATGAAATACATTCCCAGTAAATAGCATGTCTTGGCATTTCACAATATTCTAGATGATTATATGAGGATTCAAGAGCACTTACAGGAAGAAAATGTGACTCTGAGGGCTCCTAATGGAAATATACCTCTAGCCTTAGACAAGAGCATCATTCACACACGGAAAAGCCCCTGTTAATACAGTCATCCGCATCTACAAACTAACGTCTATTCCAAAGGGGGGGTTTAGCAGTGAATAAATTGGGTAACACACAAAAGTATCATATAAATATAAAGAAACTTCAGTTTTTAACTTGAATACATCAATCTCATTTGCAGAAGAGAATAAAAACCCAATATCTGGCGGAAAACCTGTTGATGGATGGAAGGCAAAAAGAGCTATTGTGGCAAGCCATTTAAATCTTTATTCTTAAAGCTAAGCTTTGTTAGTATAGTATACTAGTATAGAATAGAATATTCTAATATTACTAGGAAGCAATAGAATAGTGACAATATTTTTCTTAATTTCACTTATTTTATTGCCATGAATCACTTTCCCAATAGTGACGTTTTCACTAGCATTTACACTTTTGACCAGTTTAATAACTAACTATTCATTGCCATCATTAGGCACTTTCACTTATTTTTTAAACACATTAACCCTCTAGGCGCCACAGTCGGGTTTAGTCAACAAGATGCGGCATGAATAAAATAAAACAATTGAATAAAACAATTGTCAAATTGGGTGTCAAATTTCATTCGTCATACTACATCCACCACCTCAAAAAACGTCACGTTTCTATACAAAATGTTTGAGTTGGAGCGTATTGAATCAGTGCGATCAAAAGCGGATCTGTGCCTTGCCGTGGCGAGGGAGTTTTTGAACTGAAAAGCTCTTGTCTACTTGTGTTTGTGTTCCATATGAATAATATATATATGTGCCCCATACATGGAATCGGAGGCCCTACTGTATTTAAGGAAAATCTCTACAGCAAAAGGCCAACTACTACATGCATCCGGGTTGTTCTACCATTTATTAGTACTGATTTACAGTTTGTTTACTACTTACTATATACCTGAGCATTCAGTATTGTGCAATATAGCATACAGAAAGTGATGGACATTTTGGGGGAAAGAAGTGCTGCATTTTATCATTTAAATGTGACTTTTCATGAAAATTCTATAATCCAAGATTGCCGTCAACATATGACGTCATAACATGCTAATTAGATGGGACAATGTAATCCCTACATAAACTTAAGGTTGTCCTTAATATTTCTCTAATTTACAGAAAGTATCTTTCTTTTATCACTTTTAAGATAGTAGCCATTTAAAATTAAGATGTCAAAATCAAATGTTTTAAGAAAAAAACTCTGGTGCTATACAATTAAAAAATAGCTACAATTTTGTATTCCAGTTTTCCTAGTCACCTACTTATTAGATTGAATTGTGTATTTCAGACTAATAACATTTTGATTGAATTCAATACTGTGACCAGTCCTCACAATTGACAAGTAAAAAGGCAATTGTAACTAAGAATTGTTATCTAGTAAATGCATACTAGTAAAACCAAAATATATCTATTTGGATAGCTACAGACCAGTAAGATTTGTAAGTAATATAGTACATAATGAATAGTTAATAGTAAAAGAAACACCAGTACTAACGAAACCTAGTAAGAGGTGAATTGATATCTGAATGAATGAGGCATTTATTTAGCACTTTGCTATGTACTACAAGCCCCAAAGCATGGGGTCTCTCCTCAAACATCTACCAGGATGATGTGACGGCAGGCACAGAACAACAGTGCCAGTGCGCTCAACACACACCAGCTACAGCTGGAGAGGAGAGAGAGAGTGATAGAGCCAAATCAAAGGAAGTGGATTAGAAGGAGGCCATGATTGATAAAGACCAATGGAGGGAATTTGGAGAGGACACCAGGATCTCACCCCTCTTTACGAGAAGTTCCATGGGATTTTTAATGAGTAATGACCACAGGAATGTCAGGACCTCAGTTAAATGTCTCATCCAAAGGACTATTGTGCTTGTTGTGTAGTGTCCCTGTTACTATACTGGGGCATTAGGACCCACACAGACCACAGGGTGAGCACTCCCTGCAGGCCTCATCACTATCACCGGCAGCAACCTGGTTTTCCCAGGAGGTCTCCCATCCAGGTACCAACCCTGCTTAGCTTTAGTGGGCAACCAGTCTTGGGGTACAGAGTTATGTGGCTGATCACAGATCCCTATAGGGCTCAATTATAATTAATAGTTAGGCTACTTGACACAACTGGGATAGTGACTAGTATCCATGGGCGCAGAATACAAATAAAGTTTAATTAAATGATTTCCCCATACTTTTTTCATGCAAGTGTGTTAGAAGTTTTCATGGGGCAATGTGAAAACATCTCTATTTAAATTTAAAGAGACACAATAGTCTATTTATGACCTTGACATTTAATTCTTATTCTTATTAAAAAAAGACAATGTGAGCATTATAGACGATAAACACTTTAATATAAATTCTGTTTCACTCAAACTATAAGTTGGAGGGCACCTCGTGCAGAAAGTCCAAAACAGACCCATAATGACGTTCCAGGAAATCCCTTATATGGACAAAGGCATACTGGTTTTATCTGATGATAAAAAAAACCTGTTGGAAAGCATCTTTTCCAGTGATTTTTGTATTATTCAACAATAAAAAATGTCATTAGGAAAATATAGTTAAATAAAAATATTATAGCCTATTATAGAGCATTAAAATTATTGTTTTTCAGGGGTGCAATTAAAAGCAAGAGATAAGAAAAAAATAATTAGATAAAGGACAGAATAAACTATTATTACACATTTTCTAAAATGATAGCTCTAGTATCCAATAAAAAAATGTGCCAAAAGATAGTAGTCACAATTGGATTAGCCATACATCAAAATAAGTAGCCATCCTAGTCACATGAAAGTGGGAGCTAGCTAGGCTAGCAACAGTTTAAAGTGATGCATGTTAAAACAGCTTGCCATAAGCGAATCTCACCGCGTGCTCCATCTAACGGAGCGTTTCCCACTTTAAGCTGAAAACAGTCTTTTCAACAACACTAGTAACGCAACAATAGCCGAGTAGGTAAGATGACAATGTTTAAACTGTATGGAGCCTATAAGTTCACACAGAACTGAAGATGACCGGTTTAGAGAAGCAGACAAGTGCGCGCAATGCCGCTGTCACTCCATAAAGTCGATGCAAGTGTTATTCTACAACACGCGCGTTACTCGTTTACAATCTATATTAATAATGTGCATTAAATACAGAAAGACATACTATACTCGTTTAACCATACACTCGTTTTCAGATCACCAGCATGTAATTCTGACATCTGAGCTGTGTGATACGGACTTGCGACCCTCTCATCAGCAGCACTGTTACTGTACAGCATCTGACAATACTTTTCTCTAGCTAAGAAAAAACACAATTCAGAACAGTAAAAACGTGCTAAAGAACACTTCATGTGAAAGGTTTTTCCATGTAGAATTTCGCAGGAAAACTATTCGCGCTTTGAACAGCATCGGGGACGTGCGCAAGTATTACATATGTTGTTTACACACTGCTCTGTCTTCGATACTAAACACAAGCTTTCATTCACGCTCCGCTTGTCTTACCTTTATGCAGAAACGTTGCTAAAATCACGCAGAAAAAGAGTGAAATAGAGTGAGATCCGAGTCCCGAGATCGCCATGTTGAACACCTGCTTCGGACTGGCGGCGCTAAATCACCTAGAGACGCTCACAGGATCATGAGATGCGGAGAATTGGGAGGGAGTAAACACGCGCGCGCGAGCCCGCGCATGCACACACACACGCACAAACGAGCAGACAATGTATCTGTCAACTAGCCTACAGAAAGATCAGCTTTATTCAGATTACTGGAAATTAAATTATCCCATTATACTTAGCCCATACATTTACGTAAAAGTGTACAGTCAGTCGGCAATTAACCAAACAAACCCTGACAGAATGATCAGAACCCTGACAAGTCTTCTTCATTCTTTCTTTCTTTCTTTCTTTCTTTTCTTTCTTTCTTTCTTTCTTTCTTTCTTTCTTTCTTTCTTTCTTTCTTTCTTTCTTTCTTTCTTTCTTTCTTTCTTTCTTTCTTTCTTTCTTTCTTTCTTTCTTTTCATCTGCTTTAAAAAATAACCATTTTGGTGCCCATCTAAAAGCACAATAAAAAAAGAATAATAATTGAAACAGTTTTAAAATAATTAATAATTTTTGTACGATTTTTTTTTACTTATCATTGTTTTTTTTATCAAATGAATAAATTGGTCAAATGTTTTCAAATGTTTTTTTTTTTGTGAATCAAGCGCAAGCTGTCTCTAGCGCAAGCTTAATTTCATAGTGTTTCACACACAAACAGCGCCCCCTGTGTTCATAATAAAGGGAGAGCAGCCTCAACCAAAGCCAAAATCAAAAGAGACAAGGATTTAAACTATTTTTCATTATCTCCTCAGTCCTCACCAATATGTCTTGCATATGGCATGTTCAAACAAAAATGTATTTGAAGATTCAGAAACAGAAACCTTTTTAAAAGAAGAATAAAAAACCCCATTTAGAGGCTTAAGTGACACAGCAAAATATAACGGCGTCATTGAAGTTGTCCAGCTGCCCACCCATAAATCACACCGAATACTCATCCATCCGTGCATGAGTATTTGTAGTGATTTATGAGTGCAATCATTTTGTTGCATTCTACTGCATTAACCCGTCAGTCATCTTAAGGTAGCAAAATGCAAATAAACTTCTGAGCATCCAGCTTTTCACATCCTTTGCTAGAGCTGACCGTTGGTCTGCTTAAAAGTCTGTTTCTTTTGTTGTTTCTTTTTTTTTACAATTTTGTAACAGTTTTGTAAAATTATAGCATTACCCTACAGTGCTCACAAAATAATTCAAATATTATTGTAAAAAGAAATCCAACTGAACCACAGGCTTTCAGTATTTTCAACTAGAAGCAAACTGTAATCAAAACCCAAACCAGCTTTTTTAGCCTCTAACTTGTAACATGGGCATGGTCGGATAGTAACATCCAATAGTAAATAGTAGTATTCCTTGATATACTTTGTAGAACCATGTAAATAGCATGGTATACTGTGTGCATATGATAATCATTCATAATCATGACAACTAGAAGAATATTTTGATCAGATACGGTCAAATTAATGTAATTGGTCCTACACAACTTAATTGCTCCGAGAGGGGCTCAAACCAGGGTGGGGGGCGGGTACACTAAAAGGACTCTACACACTACAGCCTTTAGAGCACCTCTTGAGGCCAGGGGAGTGAGGTTTACACATTCAGATCCTAATGTAACGGTGAATCAAATGTAGACCAAAATGTGGACCAAATGTAATCGGTCCTACTTAACCTTTTCCGAGCGGCATTCGAACCAGGGTCATTGAATGACTAGCGTGGGAGGCGGGCGCACTAACAAGGACCGCTAAAGATGTCAGCATCAGTCGTTCAGTGCATGTCTTGGGGCCAGGGGAGTGAGGTTTACACACACAGCTCTTACTGGCTTACGTCCGTTACAATAGCAGTGCCAATGATAGACACCAGAGGGCACACCTTCCATCTTTGTTATATCATCATTGGACTGCATTTCCCATAACCCATTGCCCAGACTCATTATGCCTGATTAATTTCAGCTATTTTTCATTACCCTTATTAACTCTGCCAATAAGCAATGTTCCAATTCGCCTACTTATACTACGGCCTAAAAGTATTTACTCTTTTTGTGAGGAAAAAGTACATACGTTTGAGTGTATAGCAAAAGAGTAGGCAAGCTTTGGGACTTACCACTCAGTCATTTTTAACGGACAGTGTGTTTCCCAAAGCATCGTTAGCCAACTATGGTCGCAAGTTCCGTCGTTATCAGCATAGTTCAATCGATTTCGGTGTTTCCCGAAACCATCGTTCCAATGAACATTCGCAAACAGCATCGCAAAGTTGTGTGGTTTGAACGACAGCTCTCGACCTGTGGTTAGAGGCGTCGTTTCTATATTGCATGACATTTGGAGGTAATAAATCCTTATCTTGAGCAAAATGAGCAAGCTGACATTCAGTACAACCGGTGTCTTTTATTTAGAATACATACAAATGTAATTTACGTCTTTTAGTTTGTCAAAAGATTTGAAGTAACGTCTTTGAAGAGTGCGCAAGTGCGAACGCGCTTCACTATGTAAGAACGAGCCAAATATTGAGTCTGGTAATAAAGCAAAACAACTGAGAACAATTAGAAATAGTCCTCAGATGACATGTCTGTAATTTATATAAAACAAATCTAGCGTTAATTGGATCTCAAACAGTTTCGTTAAAAGTAGTTATTACTCCACCATGCGTGAAACCAACGTGGTTGCACGATTCTTTGCGACAGTAGGTTTCAGGAAACAGTCGTGACAAGCTAGTTGATTTTTCCAACGATGCATCGTACTATGGTCGTGAAACAGTGAACTACGTCGTTGTACGGGAAACGCACCCCAGATCTGTAGTATGCATCCAATCACTGTAAACTGCCCTGTCAATCATCTCGTCCCAGATAAAATCCTCCATTCAGTCTATTTTAATTTCCAACTGTTTCTGAGTGAAGTGTAACACGTTCATCTGCCAGTCATGGGTCTTTCATGCGGAGACTCCCTCATGTGTTTGCAATCTGAATGTAATGATGCATTTAAAAGTTAATGGCCTAAACGTATCTTTACAAAAGTTCACAATGCTGCTAGATGCAATATAAGATGACATTGAATAAATACATTTTCATCATACTGAACCGATTATCATACTGATAATTGCTCAAACTATAGCTCTCTACACAACCGCCAGACTCGCACGTCCTCCATGTCTGTCATTTTTTTTTTTTAACACTTTCAGCCCATTCTCATCCCCAAGGTGTCACCTAACTGACACCTTGAGAAGCATTTTGACCATGCTTCAATATCTGGTGCTTTAGGCACCCTTTAGCGTCAGTCAGATGATGCCCTAGGATCTCGTGTAACCCATTGACTGTAAAAAAATATGGACAAAGCGTCTGTGACGTCACCCATAGACTCTCTGAAGAGCGGGTTTGAGGCTGTTTATGGGGGTATGGGCGGCGCCATACTGGAAAATCTTGGGAAACGCAGCCCGTTATCAGCTGTCAATCAAAGTTAACCGCATTTATTTGTCATACATTTTATATATAAATATGATCTAAACTAACGAGTTAAGGCCATTGCACACTAAGTACGAAATTTCGTATGCGTTTTTTCGTGTTCGTCAGCCTAAAAATTCGTCACGCATAGAAACCTTGCACACCGAGTCCGATGCGTATTTATTAAAACTTTGCGGGAAAAAACGCAAAAATACCAAATGGATTCGTCAAGCAGTGAGGATGATTTTGTTGCCCTCTCTGTTATTGAAAAAGAGAAGAAAGAAAAAATATTGCGTCGGTCAATCCAATCCTGAAATTGCGCAGAGAGGAAAGAAACCACCTCCTTATCAAGGAGATGCGAATTTATCCCTAGCGATTCAAAATTTACTTCAGAATGTCAGTGGGACAGTTTGATGCTTTGCTAGCGCATTCTGGAGCCACAAATTAAAAACAAGACCAACAATTTCCGTGAACCAATCGATCCTGAACGGAGACTGGCAGTATGTCTAAGGTATGGACACACACACACACACGCACACACCCACACCACATGCGCGGCCCGGTGGAAGCGCTGGGCAGACAGAACAGCTGTATAGGCTGTTACTATATATTGTACCCAAATAACACATTAGTTATCGAATTGGCTGCTCAATCACATCTTATTCAATCCGAAATTTCAAGCTGATTGAAAGGGGAGGTTTATTAATTTCATAATCCAATCGAGAGAAAAGAACATAAACACTTGATCGAATTGAAAACCGAAACTGAAAGCATGCGCATATGTGCAATGATTTGAGGACGAGGTCCCCCCGGCCCTGAATTGTCAAAAGACCTCTCAAAATGCTGGCTGTGGATAAGAAAAACGCAGAAAATCTAACCCAATCCGATTAATTTTATGACGGACGAAAGTTTCGGAGGCGGTGTGCAAGCGTGATTGGCATAACGTGAGGTCGAATTTTTTTTTACGTGCGAAAATTTCGGATGCTAATTTCAGACTCAAGGTCATTGCACACCGAAGTCAAAAAAATTAGACCTCACATAATGTTAATCATGCTTGATCGAATCCATTTGGTATTTTTGCGTTTTTCCTGCAAAGGTTTAATAAATACGCATCGGACTCGGTGTGCAAGGTTTCTATGCATGACGAATTTTTAGGTTGACGAACATCAAAAAACGCATACGAAAACTTCGTACTCAGTGTGCAATGGCCTTCAGTGTGCAATGGCCTTTAGAAAAAAATCACCCCCTCACAGTTGTTAGGCACGCGAAACATATTGAAGATTACAATAAAAGTCATGGGACCAAACTGTAAACATATGAATTTATGCTGTGAAAACAGAGATTTTCCTGTAGCATCAGTTAGATGACACAGTAGGATGCTCATTTAACTGGTACCTAAAGCGTCGAATATTGAAGCATGGTGAAAGGTGACTCCTTGGGGTGAGAATGCGTTGACACTTTTCACTTGTGTTTGTAAGTTCTAATCTAATCCTCGTCAAATGCGCAATGGGTTGTGGGCAATATTAGCCATCAGAGTGTGCATCGAATCTGCACTTCGAATTCTGACCGGATATAGACGACCATCCGAGCTCTCTTTGGAAAACTCATTTCAATCAGTGTATTTACTCAGTCATTGCGAAGTCTTGTTTGTGTCACACTAATTCGGAGCATTCTTGCATTGTTTCCCATGTTATGGTTTTTGAAACATCTAACTGTTTTGCTTTTTGATTTGCCTGTGATTTTGACTCATGGTTTGGATTGTTTTCCCTGTGTTTTGATCTCTTGCCTGTCATTTGAATTACGATTTTGGATTACCCTAATTAAACTGCACTTGGATCCTCAACCCGTGTTTCAGAGCAGTATGTGACAATAGCATGTTGCAGTTTTGAAGAGGAAAGGGAAACACTTTAGTTAAAACTTTGCAAGTTGTTTTAGTGATTTCTAGCTCTATTCCAGTCAAAATGTTTTTGTTCCACATCCAGTTCTAAACAAGCAATTGAATCAAGTGTAACTCAAGTTTGCAACAAAGCATTCTCATTATTTTTTTTTGTTCGTTTAAGTTTCTTTTTTACTCAGCAGTCACTATCAAGAATTATGAAAAGACGGACTCATCAATTACATTGACAATTACACATTTTTCTCTGGAACACCAAAGAGAGGCGAAGCTATCCATATCAATAGCCCTATTCATATAGCGGACCTGAGAGACCAAAGACTTCTCTGTTTAAATGTTGAGTGTAATTGAATTCTTAACTAAAGAATAGCAGCATATACCCGTGTGCTTGTAGCAGGGTAAAAAAAAGGAAACTAGGGGAAAATAAACATAAAATTACAGCAGAGAAGTGCAGGGATTGGAACAGTGCATTATCTGCCCTGTCTGTATTGCCATGGCAGTACCAGTAACCGAGTAGACAGAATGCCATCTAATTGCTCAATCTATTTGCATCTTTTTTCTGAGTGTTTCGTGTCAATCCTCATTCTAAGGCAGCCACAGATAGCATTTAGAATCTAATTTTAATCTCCCAGACAGTTTTCTCTTGCAACAATTGATTTTCCACGCATCAAAATCACTTTTGATATCATTATCCATGGCAGGCTGCCAACTTTACCGTTCTTACAGGTACTGTAGCAAATTCTGCAATGAGGTAACAGCATGATAACAAGCTTTGGGTAATATCTGTCTGGGCTGTTGTATGTGACACAGTGTTTCTGCATCCCCAGGGTTCATTCTTAATACATATCTGCTTCCAACATGTAAAAGGCTTGCTGAGGATCTGACTGGCTAGTAGGTTTATGAAGTGGATAGTTCTATAATTCTAATTCTATTTGTGTAGAGTTGCTATGCTCTTTATTTTAAAGTGAATTCAGACATCAGAAGTAAGAATATTATAATGTAGAGTATAAAAATGACTGTAGATAATGGCAAAGGTGTGTTGTATAAAAATGTTTTAAATGTTTACTAAAAAAATTATATAAATTATACAGTAGCTGTTCCCTTTAAAAGTCCCTGTGCATAATTTTATTTAAACAATTTCATTTCTTCTCAATTTTGTTACCAGTAATGTACATTATAGGATGTTTTGTCTTATGTTATTCATTATATTAGTTATTTTATGTTAGTTATTATAATTGCATTATTTTCCCTGCTGTGTGTATGACACTGGCACTGTCTATGTATGACTTGGTCTATTGGTTTTATGAACAGGCCACTTGCAGTGACCTCAATTCATCCTATAGATTTTGGTAGTTAACATTACATTAATAAATTATAATACAAGTTATAAGTTATAGTTTGTAAAATATGCAGGAAAGCAATATACCATCCTGTAATACTGGACACATTGTCACAATATTTCTAATGTTGAATATCTGGCAATCACAGCAAGTTTTTTTTTTTGTTGTGAAAATGTTTTACAATTAAATAAGACCATTTTCACAAGATGTAAACAACACTGGTCCAGAAACACTTCCTGTTTCAGTTTGTAACTGTTTTCTTTATTTCACATGTAAAGAAAACATCTTAAAGCTGTTTGTTTAACTTTTTGATTCAGTTTTAAATGTTCTGTTGGTTGCATTTTATCCCAGCTTTATATAGTGTTAAAAAACTGAAACAGGAAGTTCATCACTAAAATACAGCCCATTCTCATCTCAAGGCGATCACCTACAGGTACGCTTGGAAAGCATTATTGACCATGCTTCAATATCTGACAGCTTTCAGGCACCCTTATAGCGATCAGTCAGATGATGCCTCGTAGGATTAGCTGTAACCCTGACCCCTACCCCTACCCCAGACCTAAACCTACCTGTGTCATCTAAACTGACACTTTCCTTTAGCGTTAGTTAGATGACGTCGAGGATCACGTCATGTAACTGACGCTAAAGGGTGCCTGAAGCGTTGAATATTGAAGCATGGTCAAAAGGTGACACCTTGGGGTGAGAATGCATGCGATGTCTATCAAATGTGCTGTACTTATCAAATGCGCCTGTGCTCCCTTCCCCGTTCTGTGATTGGTTCCCTATTTCAGGGGAAAATTTGATTCATGGTATCCAGACTGCCTTTGCCTGACTTCGCATACTCATATTCTAGAATACGAGTATTCTATTGAGAATATGAGTCTGAAACCGCTTCATTGGGCTTTGATTATGAGGCGTGTCTTAACCGAACCAGGAAAAAAACAAAACTCTGCACTCAATTGGATAGTCGGTAGACCTACAACCAATCAGAGCAATGCAGTAAGTCAAATACTTAGCATTTCACAGTTGTCAACAGAACTTACTTATTTTAGAAGTAAAATAACGAGTGTTGCTTCTTTTACTTGGTCCTTCATGAGTGCTGCGACCAAAGGAGAAACCACAACGACCACAGGCTTTTCATCACTTTCCATCTTCTAGCAACCGTCAGAGCCAGCTGATAAGTTACACTTGAAGGACGGCAAAGATATCTTTCCGATCGACAAATGCCTTGATTGCAGTTTTCTGTTTGTCTATTAAAATGAATGCGCTGTCAATTCATTTTATAACAGACGCGATAGCGGAATCTATACATCTCAATTCTCCAGCTGCAGTCATCTCTGAGAGAAACCAGTTAAGCGCACCGCTCTTTAATAACGTGATGATTACGTCCCTTGAAGATCACCTGTCCATCATCGTATAAAGCCCGCCCTGGCAATTTGATTGGCCTGAACGTTTTTTTGCCAGATCATAATTACTTCTCAATGGATTCGAGTCCAGACCGAACTTCCTGTCCAAAAAATGTTGTGGGCGGAGTTTGGGCTGGCATTCAGACTAAGACTGCCTAGCAGCGTCGAATAAATCGCGCAGCGGTAAGGCAGGCTGGGGAAACCCAGGCTAATTTTTTAGGCGCTGCGTCATATCATTGCGCCTGCTGTTCTCTCTCCAAAACACCCCCTTGTTTTCACTTTTTTGGGATTAGCCCAACCCACTGGAGAAGAGAGACAGATAAGTAGGCTATAGAAGGTTTGATGCTGAATATTATTTATGTAATTGTAAGAGCGTTTAATAGTCAACAAAGACAGTGTGGCAGCATTTTGTTAAAATTGCTAACGGGAAAAGGTCAAATGCAAAGTTTTGCCTTCCACATCTTGACAACAAAAAAATTACATCTGAACTTGTCTGCTTAGGTTGCCCTGTCTGTTTTGAGTAACGTTATACTATGTGAACATATCAGAATTGGGATGCACTTTATGTTGTTACTGCTCTTGATCTGGTTTGTTTAATACATTTTCTTTTTTATTAAAGTGGAAGTGACTTTTGTGTTTATTAAGAGTCTGATAAATTACAACAAAATAAAAATTCTAATACTGGTTGATAAATGAAATGGTACCACTATATTGTGCATCCCTAACTCTTCAGGTACTCTGACATGTCCTGGGATTTCTTTAAGAAAAGAGTCCATTCAGACAGTTGGTTTTCTAAGGATTTTTCCATCTTTCTAGGTCCAAATCATACAAAACACGAAAATGTGAGAGATGGTATATTGGATGATTGAAGCTTCCCTGTAGAGCAGGCTGGTCACAGCTCAGCCTGATCCCTGTAGCACATAAGAGCACTGAACCGCAAATCCTATCCACTGGTGAGACTGTGTATGCGTGTGTGTTTTGTGTGCGCAGGTTGACCGCTGTGTGCCATTGAACTCTCCTGGGGAACACCAGGAGGAACAGAGAGCCAAGAAGACAGTTGAATTCCCTTTGTTTTGCCTTGAGGCTATGGCCGTAATGAATGCTGACAAAACTCATAAATTCCTCATACTGGGGTGCCACACATTTCCTCTAGCCCAATGGTATCAGTGCAGTGGCAGTGGCAGATTTAAAAGGCATTAAGCAATTTATCAGGCCTCCGCAATAGATGTGGAGGCATGCATAAAAAAAATCACAAAGCATTCTGGACCGTTTCAAATCACTGCTTCAGATCATCCTTGCTTACAGAGTTCTCTCTATCAAAAATATCACTGGTGTAGAAAGAACAGTTCAATCCATCTGGGGACCTCTCTGTTCAGATACTCTGTCGGCAAGCCTGATTAAATGTGATTCTGCGGTGCATATAAACAGGTTTTTCAGAAAAGTTGCATCACCAAGGTCATGGGGTTCGCATCCAGGGAATATAAAAGCTGAAGAAGAAAATATACACTTACAAGTTCCTTTGGATAATAGCATATGCAAAATGCATAAATGTAAGACACATATAAGATCACTTATAGATCACTTGAAAGGCTTTTCCAAAAGATAGGTTCGTGGTTAAATTTAATATGATTTGGTATAACTCAAATCAAATGCATTTTGTTGTGGAAAATTCTGGAACTGAGTAATGTGACCTTCAATTGGAGTCAGAAATATTCTAATTCAGAGTTACAAGCACATGAAACACACTAGCAGTGACCAGAAAAGCAACCCAGCTAACACAAATATCTTCTTATGTTCTTCTTTTTTACCTATTAATAACGTTTGTCCTTGGTTAAAGGTGAACGTTAGAGGGAACATTCCATTTCTATCATTTTGAAAAAGTTATGAAAACGTTATTTCAGTTTTAGAACGTTCAAAACATCAGTTTTTTAAAACATATTAGAGAACTTTTTTTGTGTGACCGTTAGAGGAACATTCCATTCTATCATTTTGGAAATGTTTCTGAACGTTCAATCAAAACACCTTGAACGGATGGCCAGTCCATCACATACACACAAACTCTTGAGTATTTCTTATTTAAAAATGCTGCATGTCTTTGAACTGTGGTGGAAAATGGAGTAGGCCTACCTGGAGGAAACCCACACGGATACAAGGAGAACCTGCTAACTCCTGGCTCAGGCGGGGCTCGGAACTGGAAATCGTCTTGCAGCCACATTTCAAGGTAACATCATTTTTAAGTAGGCTACCAAAAACGGTGGTAAAGTCCCCCTGGCCCTGTGGTGAAAATGTGCACATTCATAAGTCAACACCATTTTTCTTCTTCTTCTTCTTTTTTTTTTTTTTTTGGCGGTTGGCAAACCAACTTAATGGTGCATTACCACCACCAATTGGGCTGGAGTGTGAATCATGAGATATTGGAACTTAAAAAAAAATTAATCCTTTTGGCTTAGTCTGTGTCTCTCAGAAACTTAATAACAAAGTGATAATTGTTTCAGGATGTTTTCCCTAATAAACCTTGCATTGTGAAATTATTCTGATTGACCATTCTAAGAGTCAACACCATAGAGAGCCTAAGTCCCTCCCTTCCGGTTAACCACCATGGGACCTTATTTCGGAAAAATATTGTATGGTAGTCAATGGCGAGAGAAAACATATATTTTAATTTCGTTTGAATTGTGCCCTGAATTACACATATGATGTTCGTAAAATTAATAGATACATTTTAAAGTAAAGAAAGTCGCAGTTTGATGTGAAACTGTTGAGGTATAAGACTGTGAAAATACGTAATTACAAAGACTACAAACCCCAACGGTGCACATTTTCTCTCAATGAATGAAGCCAACTTTACTGAGGCTAATGTCTGTCATTGTTTCAATAGTCTTCGTTATAATCGTAACGTTACGCCGTTATGCCTGAGTGTTTTGTACCAGACTGCACACACACGAGCAGCGGATCTCGCTCATCGTTTCGCTTCCCGGGAGATGTAGTTCATTGAGCGTGAAATCAAAGAACAGTGAACCAAAGAACAAATCGCTGGTGTTTCTGATGTCACAAACTACCTTGTAAGTTAACCAATCAGGTCAAAAAGTCAGCAGTGCTTTAGCATATCATTTACTGAGAACTAGCATGGGAGTCTCGAGAGAAGCCAGGTTATCCCGGTATATTTTTCTTTTGATATGAAAAATCATGAAAGATTAAGCAATAATTATGTGTATGATGAATATTGTGATGTTATGACGAACTATAAAAGCGTTATGCCGTTCAGTTGTTCAAAGCGTTTCTGACTCTGAGATGTCTGAGATGTCTAGAGATGGCGAAGGGTAACATGTTTTTTGTGTAACATTAACAACATTATTAGCTGGATGATAACACGGTCAAGCAAAAGGACAATCATTTTAATTACCTTTACGTGTTCGACGTTGTGAAATAGAGACCACTGAGCAGTGTTTACCTCAGAAAGTTCAGTTGTCCGAGTGATGGGGCTTTCACACAGGACGCGGTATGCGCTGCGCTGCGCTATGAAACCCATTCATTTCAATGGCTTGCGCCGCGCAAAGACGTTTTGTTGCTGCGTCGACAAAAGCGCAAGTGCAGCGGTGCGTACCATTGACTTGTCGCGCACGCCACGGTCAAAGTTCAAAATAGTTTAACTTTTGCTGCTGCGCTCTGTGACGATTATCAGCGCGGCCAATAGAAACAGAACATGGAAACAAACCCGGAAATCAAAATGGATGAACGGCTTGTACTGTCGGAATTTCCTGAGTTGTACGATACAATTTTGACATCGTCAGAAAAGCTGTGTCATGGAGACATATCTCCATTCAAGTTGGCTTGTCAGGTGTGTTTTAATATATGTATAATTTCTTCATTTGTTGTTTGAATAAATGTTTTATTCTAAAAAGAACTGAGCTCATGATTCGTGTGTTGATTTCGATGTTATATGTGTAAACGCACACACATACATATACTGTATATACATCAAATCACGTTGTATCTGAAGGGCAACGCTCAACCCAGCAGCCAGCGCAGGGCATACCGCGTCTTGTGTGAAGGCCCCTTGAATCTCTGAGCTGGCGTGCCGCGTGAGTGAGTGGTGGCGGGGCTAATTAGCATATTCGTATGTCGCTTACTAGCAAGGGTGTAGTTACATTCTTATTTTATGGCATGAAGAATTTTAATTTAAATATGTAGTTATGGTGATCACAAATTAGTTGTAATGATCAAACAAGTAGTAGGCTAACGTTTAAAAAATGTTTTGAACGTCCAAACTAAACCATTCCAAAAAGCATAGCAAATATTAATAACATCATGACGTTCCGTTACAATAATTTATTTAAACAATGAAAACATCATAGGACTGTTCCAGAAATATTATTTCAAAAACATTTTTATATAATATTAGTGAACATTCCGTGTTCACTAACGTAATTTTTTTTTCGTTTTTTATCGACGCAAAATAGCAGAACAAAGTAATTCGTAAAATAGAATTTCACATTTAAATGCTTTTTTTTATTATTAAAAAGCACTCACATCCTCGTACAACTCATAATTAATGAATTAATTAATTAATTTTCTGAGAGCTATGAGTGTACTGTACCACTTGACCGTTGTACCTGGCCTCTGCGGATTTAGTTTGGCATTGATAGTGTTGCCATAGAAAAGCTCAGAGAACATCAAGTCTTGTTGTCATCTCATAAATACAGTACACATAGCCCGTACACTGTGTTATCTCTGTTAATTTATAGCAAACAAGCTAAAATTATACTCTACTGAAATAAATTGTGAGTCCAAATTGTGAGGTTCACTTATGAGTGTCATGTTTCAAAGATTTTTTAGAAGGTCTACATTTTGGTACAGTATGTAGTATGATTTCATTAGTTGAGGTTTAGTGTGACAATTTTACTTGTCATTGTATGTAATTTCCTGTACATCACATTGGTGAAAAAGCTATTTATTTTTTGTACAACTACTGTATTTATTACACACAGAATGTATTACTGTGTGTTCTAATAATGCATTTGCTACAGTCATGACGACAGTCTCAATGATAAACTACACCACCTCATTGCCTAGTGAACGCGCAACAATTTACCCATGTTTTTTCCCCTGCTGACTGCAGTGTTGTATTAAAGCGCAGCACTCTGGTAGATACAGTGAATCATTGTCTGTTGGAATTAAATAAACCTCCTTCGCGTGATCGTGATGATCCTGTCAGCTTCTCTTTCAAGATTGACTGAATGTAATATCTGTTACATATTTTAAGAAATCTGTCAACATCAAAGGCATTGTGGCATTGCCTTTATTTGTGTTTCCTTGCAACAAGACTGTTATATTTTAGCATAGCCCTGGCAGTTATACATGTGGAAATATAGCATTTTTCCAACTCATGTAGATATAAAACAGCATAGTTTCTATATAACACATAAAGCATTTTATTTACTGCTTTGCTAATTAGCTTTTGTTTAATTTATATGATGCTTCTAGATGGGTTTTGCTATAGGGGTATTTTTATGGATGTGCAAAGAATGATCTATTGAATGCTGGTGCTGCAGTCTTCTCTTTGCTGAAGAGGCAACCACAAGAAATATGCAAATGTTCTTGCTGTGAGTATTGATGTAATGGCGCTCTGTTAATATGAAAAAATTCTCAAAATACAGACTGAAGGATAACCCTGTCCTTTCAACCTACCAGCCTCAAAACTTAAATTTTATTCTGATAGCCGAATAAAAAGGTTTAATTGTTTGTAGGAAGGAAAGGAATGAGCGGCCAATAAAACTCCATGCAAAAACCTCATCATCAAAAAGCATGTGGTAACACAAGGTAAACAACATTATGATCTAGTGACATTAGGAAAAATGGAGCCAGAATTATTGTCATTATTCAAAAATTGCAACAACAACAAAAATCTAAATTGTGAGATTTGCAATTATTTCAATAATGAGATATAATCTCATGGTAGCATTTTACAACAAGTTTCCATTTGCTAACATTATGGTTAACATGAACTAACAATGAAAAATACTTCAAAAGCATTTAATAATCTTATATTCATTCCGACTGTCAAGTACCATATCGTCAAATACGATTGACAGTTGGCATACAGTTCGGATTGGTGGTATGGTTCTGCCAACATCAATGTATTGCAGATCATTAATTCAAGAATATGTATTTTATTAGACAGGTGAGCAACTGTTTGGATACATTCGTTTGACAGAAAACGAAAATTTCGAAAATGAAAACGAAAATCATTTTCTTGATTTACCGCGGGTACCATGTTTTAACTAATATCGATCTAGCTCACTGCAGTGTGTAACAAGTGTCTCATACTGTAGTAGCGAACGCACAGAGCATTATAAAATAACTTGTCATTATAACATAACTTTCATTATAACCTAACTTTCATTATAACATAACTTTCATTATAACATAACTTTAAACACTCTCAAATGTATCTAGTCCTCATATATGACAGGAAGAAGCAGAAGAGGTCGTCTGTGGCATAATAAAAGCTCCACTGCTCTCAGCCGAAATCACGGCGTCATTAAGCTATGCCTTTGTATTGAGTAAGCATCCTCTAGCGGCAAAAAATTACATAGTGTGCCTTTACAGGCCTGTTCACACCAAGAATGATAACTATTACAATAACTATTTTAGTTATTATATATAATAATATATAATATACAGTAATAATATTAAACCACACCAGCTTACGATATTCTGGGCTGTGTTTCCCAAAAGCATCGTAAGGCTGTGTGTCCTCCAAAGCGTTTTCAGCCAGCTGAAAACAGCAGACGCTCTGCTGAAGACGCCGTGCTTTGGGCGCTTGAGAGCGTTTTGGCAGCACAGCGTTTTTTTCCGTTCAGACGTTTTGTTGCTTTAATACAGAATATCCAGAATATACAGAAATATATTTACTTGTAACTGATTTTGCAGATAATTTGTTTCATACTAAACATTTATTTTTTTACCCATTTTGTTCGGTTAGCTCTGTTGGTTGATGTCGTTTTACAGAAAGAACGTTGTGACAGTTGGTCAGTGTGGTTTCAGTCCCGCCCCTCCTCCACTGTGATTGGATGGCTAGGTAAAAAGTGACAGTCATGAGCTCTGCGTTTTATCCAAAGTTGAACATTTTTCAACTCTTGGTGACCAGTAAAAACGGCTGGGCATTCAGCGCTTTCAGCGTGAAAAACGCTCAGCGCCTCGATTACACTCATGGCGTTTAAAACGCGAAACTCATATTGAAAACGAATGCCAGGCATGTGGAAAAACGCTTTGGTGGACACACACCCCAATAGTGTGTTCACACTGAACGCGAATAGAGCGTCAAATATGCGTCTCACGTCTCAGTTAGACGCTTGAACATTTGCTCGAGTTAAAAGTTTTCAACTTGTTTGGAAGACATTCGAGGCAAACGCGTCACCCAATTCGTGTCATTTGCAACGCCCGGCGAGAATGATATGTCAATTCGCGTCTCTGCATTGACTTTGTATGTAATCTACTCACGCAAGTAATTAAATTTGCGTTCGGTGTGAACACACCATAAGTGTATCGTATTGGTGGCAATTGTTTTACGATCAGCTTCGGCTTACGATGCTTCGTGGGAAGCCCTGGGAAGCCATTCGTAGCCCTGTTTATTCTAAGTACATGTCATTTTGTCGTCTGCAGCTTTAAATGCTCAAGCTCTGATTGGATTCTGATTGGCTGTCAATGTTTTTATTGTTCATCAGCTGGAAATGATTCCAACGATATCGATTTTTGTGCCGTTATCATTATAGGGATTATTGTGGAGTGGACTCTGCAATTCTCTTACATTTAAAAAGATCAGTGTTGGGGAGTAGTTAACTACAAGTAGCTTAGCTACTAACTTAACTACATTTTTCAGTAGCTTGGCAGTAGCTCAGTTGCTTTTTAAAAAGTGTAGCTTTTCCAGTAGCTAACTACTTTTTGCAGCAATTAGCGGTGTAGCGCGAGCAAAAGCTACATTGCTACATTGTCGAGCCTGCGCGAATCAGCGCGTTGCAAGGACATTGTTCTTCTTGTTAGATTACAAACTCATTTTTTGCCATTACCGCCACCTGTTGTTTAATCACACATCTTGCGGCTAACGGTTCACTGACGTACAGAAGTGGGTTGACACACCCATATTATGATTATATAGCAAGGCAGATTTAGAGGATGGAGAAACAACTAACGTTAATTACCCATGGCCTTATTTGTCCAAGTTCAATCAGTATTTTTGAGAAAATGTTCTACAAGCAATTTACGTTGGATGGATATTTCGTTCTTGCAATGTTGTAGGCTATTTGTTGCACTTTTGACAAATAGTCTGAGATATTTTAGTGTTGTGTGTAATAAAACAATACTCTTTGAAATAGTAATTGCATTGCCTTGTTTTAAACACTAAATATTTTACTTAAAACATTCCTCAGACACTTATTCAGTTATTTATAATATACGTTGTTCAAAAAGCAAAAGTAGTTTCAATGTAGCTAGCTACTTTTTGATAGTAACTTGTAGTGTAGCTAACTACTCTTTCTAAACGGGTAGCTTGACTGTAGTTAAATTACTTAACTTACGAGTAGCTTGTAGCTTGTCAAACTACAGTTTCAGAGTAGCTTCCCCAACACTGAAAACGATATATAGAACCACATCTGTATTGTTATTGTTATCATCAACCTAAAAGACCTTGAAATCAATATTCATAAGTGACATCTGCAATCAGTGTACAGGGTCGATGATAAACAAACATTTTTAGCTTGTGATTTTGGCCTTTTTTATGCTGGACTGATGAGTGTATTAATTATATTTGTATTTTTGAACTGTAACACTGGGGTGGACCGAAATGTACTTGAGAGGTTTTGATGACCAAGTAAAAATGTACACTGATTAAAGGGCTTTCGAGGTAATCATAAACAGGACATTTCAGAGTCAAGCAGAAGAAGAAGAGGGTTCATAGAGCACACTTAGTGTTTCCCTTGATACAAACATAACCAGTTGCATTTTCAGTATCTTCTGCGAGTTTCATAAAGCCTAGTTTCATAAAGTAAGATTCACAAGAGTGTGCCATGGCAGCATTGCAATAAAATCTTTCAAGCTTTTTTTTTTTTTTTTTTATCCCCACTGTACTGCCAATTCCAAACTCTAAGTTACAGTTTCAGAGTTCATTAACTAATTTTAGGAGTGAAGTCTTGAGTATTCATATTCAAATTAAAGAGTGCGATTGTAAGGAAGGTTAGGTATTTTTAATTGGATTAATTTGCATAAGGAAATTAGTTTTATGTATCTTCAAACATCATAATCCATAATTACTTTACCATTCTTTCCAATGCCATATGTACTCTTGTATTTGCATAATATTAATTAGAGATGTTCTATAACAAAGGGTCATTTTAAATAATATTGTTGAGCTTCTTGTCATTTAAATCATAGGATAATTACCTATTGCTCACTGGTCAATGACTATTTTTAAGGAAGAAAAAAAACATATTATGATCTAAAGACTAGACCTGTGGCAAAAGGTTCTACACACATTATGAAGTTTTGTACTGTTTTTTTTTAGGCCAGTAGTGAGAGTGAAGAGTAAAAAAGAAGTTTTGCGCAACAATACTCCATTCTCGGTTCATGGAAAGTAAACTCAGAAATGTCCTGGCTTGTCAGTATTGTACCTGAATAAATCGTTATATATATATAAAATAGATCTTTTTGATTCGAGTCAAGATTCTGCTGCAAAACGAGGCTGCAATGGCAGCATTATGTGGGACAAGGAACAATGGTTCTAAGGAATTGAAAGTGCACTTTCCAAGTCTGCTCAACAGATTTGGTCAAAGCAGATAACATTCAGAGAGTGGAGCCATCAATCCAATGTCCATCTAAAGGTGTGTCTACCATCAAAGAGAGCACAACAGGGTTTGAAATGCATTCCCTGGGCAGCAATGCAGCCTATTATGTCCAGTGAAATCATACTTTTTAAAAAAATCCTCTTTTCTACTTCAGTATTTTGTCATATTTCCTTGGAAAATAAATAAGCATCATAAAACAAGAGGTTTACGAATAAAAAAAAAAACATTTCTTGTGGGGATAACATATTCTAAGAAATGTAATATCAACACTAGTATACTGATGAATCCCTTAAAAATAAAATGTTCTTCCTTCAGAAAAATGTTCTTTTCCATGCACATTTTAAAATAAATGGTATAGAATAAATAAATATAGTCTATTAAAAATATATATAATTTTTTATCTGTGAATATATATATATAAATTTTGCTACTCAAGTAAATTTAAATTATTTAAGGATGTTTTGGTAAAAATAAGAAAATATGTTTAGAAAAAAATATATTTTTGCAGTACAAGAGTCTTGAAAAAGTCACGTAAACACGCAACTCTGACTGCTGATTAGTATACTGATTAATCCCTTAAAAATAAAATGTTCTTCTTTTAGAAAAATTGTCTTGTTCCATGCACATTTTAAAATAAATGGTATTTAATAAAATAAATAAATATAAAATACATTCAGTCTATTAAAAATATACTTTTGTATTTGTGAATATATATATATATATATATATATATATATATATATATATATAATATATATACATATATTATCTGGGGACAATCTATACTGCAGTTTTGCTACTCAAGTAAATTTATATTATTTAAGGATGTTTTGGTAAAAATAAGAAAATCTGTTTAGGAAAAATATTTTTGCAGTACGAGAGCCTAGAAAAAGTCATGTAAACACGTAACCCTGACTGCTTATTCCCCTGCCAATTTGATTATGCCCATCTATTATGTTTACTAATGTTCTGCAAATCATCCTGAATGGGTATCGACCAAATCAAACTTGAAATGATCTGTGAATCTTAATATATAAAAATGCTTTTGACTTGAATGAGAAGAGCATCTATTTCCATTCCATTACAATTTATAGAACATGTAAAATACTCAAATTAAACGCTATTTTTTAACTATCAAATCAAATTAGTAAGGTTCAACTCTCTGGGCATTTCAATGCTGTGTGGCTCATTACACTGTGCTGACTGTGTCTGGCCCAGAGATAAACATTAGCTTCATGGCTCACAAAGCAGAACTGCAGTCCTCTGGCAATTTGGATGTAACAAGTTCCTCTTCATACCCTCGAGACCATTTTAACTGGGTTTTTCTACACCAACCTGCCAATCATATACTGCAGAGGGAACTGTGGATAAGTCTCCTATTAATCTATTTGCAGCAGACTCTATCCAATAATCAGGCAGAAATGCGCGAGTCATTCATGGACTACACTTTTATAAGAGCTTTGAAAGGAAGATATTACGCTGTTATCAGGGTGAGAGTATCTAGCCTTCCAAAAAGTATAAGGAAACTGTTTTTCAGCCATATAAAGAAATAGAGCAGCTGGGTCCTAATAGAAACTCAATGTCAAACTCCTAAACATTCAAACCTTATATGGCATTTATATGGCATAGAGTCAAACCTTTTAAATGTCATTATAAAACCAATAACACATATAGTATTTTCTAGTCAGCAAGGCTTTTTGTAGTGCATTATTTTATTTTTTTTTTTTACAAAGAATTTTAATAAATGTTTCTCAGATAAAGATTACAGTTGTGGCACAGGACAAACAGAAGAGAGAAAGTTCAAAAATTTGTGTTTTTTT
Source organism: Hybognathus amarus (assembly GCA_030378365.1). Lineage (NCBI taxonomy): Eukaryota > Metazoa > Chordata > Actinopteri > Cypriniformes > Leuciscidae > Hybognathus > Hybognathus amarus. The sequence continues at coordinate 46,647 of JAQIUQ010007806.1, forward strand.
ATGTTTTTAAAATGTAATCCATTAAAGAGATAAAGGCTTTTTATATTTTTCTAAAAACCAATTACTTGAGTGCCTTGGATTGTTTTTTTCTTATAAATATCACACAGTGTAACAATGCACTGCAAACTATTGAGCATGGAGCTCTTCAAACATTAATAGGAAAAGATTATTGGATATGGCACATTTAAAGGATGCACTCCCATAATCAGTGGGGAGCATCTGTGTGAATGCCTCGTTAGAGGTGAAGATGTTGTTTATTGTCATTTCATTGTGTATTTGATGCATGTTTATGCATTTGCTAATAATTCAAGGGATAAACAATTATGTGGCCCTTGATTACATTAATATTAAATTACAGTTTTTTATATACTTTTAAGGTTTAAAGTATATGCTGCAAGTGCACATGCAGTACAATTAACACTTTTTTCCACAAGAAATAGTTCACCCAAAAATGTAAATTCTGTCATCTACTCATTTACATTTACAGCACCCCTCATGTTGTTCCAGACTAGAGCTCGAACCGATAAAGGATTTTGAGGGCCGAATCTATACAAAATATTTTTTGGTTTTAAAATCCAATATGCCGATATATTGGCCATATATATCTATATTTTTTTCGAAACGCGCAACAAAACATTATCAGATTTCCCTAACATTAGTTATTTGTAGTTATTAATGAGTTTTAAAATATTATGATCATGCATTTTAAAAAGAAACTTGTTTCTTTTATTGTCACAACAGAACAGACTGATGTTAGTGGCATTAGCTAGCTTTGTGATTAGCTAGTCTACGATGAGCCATAATTTAGCAATGGATGACGTCATACTGCAAAGTGTAAAACATACATTTTCAATATAACAGGCCAAGTCTACATTACTAGTCTCATTGCTAGAACGGTCACACGCTATTAAAGAAATACTTCAGTCACATTGTCAAAAGTTAAAAGGACAGTCAGTGAACTACTCTGTAACAACGTAACATAATTATTACTAATTCCGCGACTGATGGGGATGTTCTTTTAATTGTTATTCAAGCAATGTCTCGTGACCAACTCAACGAGTGTTGCCAACAGGGACAGTGTAGAGTGCCCTCTGGTGGACAAACTATACAACTCTAAAACTCATGACATGGTTGAAGCGTGTTTCGTCCGTTTTTATTTTATTTTTGAAATATTCATTTATCGGCCATTATAACTGCCAATACCGATAATTGGAAAATGCCTAATATCGGCCAGAATAATATTGGCATGCCAATATATTGGTCTGGCTCTATTCCAGACCACAATTTGCTCACACTCATAATGTTCCTTACAGGTTTGGAATAACATAAAGTTTAGTAAATAATCACAGAATTAAACATTTTAGGTCAACTATCCCTTTATATAGTATTAAACCATATAAAAGGAGACCAAAACTGCTGCAGGGATTCTGATAGGGAGCTCTGATTGAGCTATTTCAGTGGATGTGTCAGTCTTTTTAGAAACATAACAAAGGAATCTAGTATTCTTCAGCGTCAACAGTAATGTGAAAATCTGCTACCAGTCAAACAATGATTTAAAAATACTTGAAGCAATTGACATTTAATAGACGGGTCTGACATTTTGCCAATTAACAATAAGTGCTTTAGGATATTCAATGATCACGAGGGAATCGGGATTTAGGTCTTGTACATTGTAACCCATTTGCAAGTGCACTGGTGTCTTACCCCCAAGAGCTTTTGGTTTATCTCAACCCATCTTGACAGAGTGGCTCTCTGTGAAGATCGTGACTGTCCTTGATGTGACACCAAAGACTGAGCTCCACACAGTGAACACTTCCTCCAGCAGATGTTACTGCAACATCGATTGCTTCTATATGGCCGAGTGTACAGTGATTACCGCTTTGGCCATTTTATTTCTCACTGCACATCACCTCTTCCTGAGGACGATCATGGGACAGAAATATAGAACACTTTATCCCCAAGAGGTTTGCTTAGATAGATGCCATCTGACATACTTTTTTGATCTGTTAGCCACAGTGGGTCTGGACAAACAGACAACTTATTTTTATATCTGATTGGGGACTCATAAATTGAGTTTCCACTTCAGTATGATGATTGTTTTCTGAAATGTCAACCACATGAGGTTTATAGTGCTCATAGAATATCACTGGACTCATTGAACTGCGACCTCTAAGACGCTAAGAGTCATTTAGAACTGCAACAATGGACACCTTAAAAGGGAGAGAGGAAGCCAGCCTTTTTTAATTTATTTTTTTTAGTTTGCAACCCTGTTTCCAACGTTTAATATTTTTTCTAGAAATACGAAATATTATATTAATAATAAATATCTAACATTATTTAAAAATAACTAAACATTTATAGTTTATTGAAATAGTTTATTTACATAAAACTATGCCAGAATAGGTAACAAAGTTGCAAAGTGTAAATGAAACTCAGGGGCTTTTTAAATATATTTATATATATATATATATATATACTCAATAACTGTAGTAACGGGGTTGAAGGTTGAGCTTGAAGAAAAAAACAATCAATGCTTACAATATTTAAACAAACTGAAAACAGTCAGAATGACAAAAGTAAACGAGAAAACTTCTTGTTGTGCCAAATACAACGGATACTGATCTCTCATTTGAAAGTCATGTGTCAAGTATCTACCGCATTTTTCCATCTTAAAAATATAGGCCTATCTAAATTACGCCATATGCTCATGTTGACGAATGCGGAACAATTAGTTTATGCGTTCATGACATCAAGGTTAGATTATTGTAATGCTCTACTGAGAGGTTGCCCTGCACGCTTAATAAACAAACTTCAGCTTGTTCAAAACGCAGCCGCTCGAGTTCTTACCAGAACCAGGAAGTATGACCATATAAACCCGGTTCTATCAATCCTGCATTGGCTGCCTATTAAACATCATATACATTTTAAAATATTGCTGATTACTTATAAAGCTCTAAATGGTTTAGCCCTGCAGTACTTGAGTGAGCTCTATAGTCCTATTTGTCCTACTTGAGATGAGCTCTATAGTCCTACTTGAGTGAGCTCTATAGTCGCCATTATAGTCCCTCACATCTATTGCGATCTCAAAACTCCGGCCAGTTGAAAATACCTATCTCAAAATCGACTGCTGGAGGTACAGTAGATCCTTTTTCTATTAAGCACCAAAACTCTGGAACAATCTTCGTAACATTGTCCAGGAAGCAGACACAATCTGTCAGTTCAAATCTAGACTAAAAATACATCACTTTGGCCTTGCATACACATAACACACTAAAGACTTCCTAAATTCAAATTAGGCTGCATAGATCAGTCAGAACCGGGAACACGTCCTGTAAATCCTGATGTACTTGGTACATCAAGAAAAGCACCCTTTAGCATCAATATAACACGCACAGAGCTAAACCTATACTCTGTGCGTGTTATATTGATGCTAAAGGGTGCCATGTGCGTTGGATGTATATGCTTTGGCAAAAGCGTCAGTATATGACGCCTTGGGATGAGAACGGGCTGGTAGGCTATATGGCCATTTGAGATGCTCCATATCAACCTTTCTTGTTTGTTGTGACAATTGACAAAAACACATTTTGGAAGAAGGACTGATAATGTATAGAGTCATTATTTACATGTTGTACATTTTTAACAAGTAACATGTAATAAATAGATAGTTCATCTAACATTTATTAAGAGAAATAATAATAATGGAACACCAAGTGATGGCTAAATGTTAGCCGTAGATTAAATTTCTGGTAAAAACGGACATAATTTATCAGTTATCCCTCAACCTTTTGGCAGGCAGCGCTTCGACCCTGGCAAACAGAGACACCAGTGAACATCTGGCTAAATGGCCGAAATGGACTGCTCTGCAGCACAGACTTATAAATATGCAGGTCTACTCTTTCCTTGTATCATCACAAACTACATAAACAATGCAGATGGATGGTTTTCAGAGGTTTGTCAACTTAAATCCATTTTGATAGAGCTTGATAGATTTTCACTCTTGTGTCAAGGCAAATCAGAGCCCTGCATTTGCAGCTGAGTTATTCCACCAAGGGTAAAAATGCGAATCAAAGCTCAGCTCGTCATAGATAATCAAGCCATCAGCATGCAGATGCCAAAGCCAGAGGTACAATCTCAAATGTATAATCAGGATGAAACGTGTGTGTGTGTGCGTTCAAGCAGCAACCGATCACTGCAGACTGCCATACTGCATATCTGAACTTCCCTGCTAGAACTTGCTTTTTACATGCCTTTCTAGAGCATCAGATCAAATAGCTCTGCTCACTTCAGACGGACTCTATTCTCTAATAGCAGCGTTTAACACTAATGATAGAACACAGTAGCAAAGGGCAAAGGTGGGACTCTGTCTTTTTAACTGTCTGTCCGCTTTGGTTTGGTCGCTTGAGGGCACATTAATAAAATGACAATTTGAACTTTTGGTGCAAGTTTTTTTGATAACTGTTATTTCAGGTAAATGGATAATGATTCGAGTGCTCTTTTATCAGTGTGAGGAATGAAACTGAAATGATTTACATGATTTCTTCTAAAAGTTCAAAACACACACTCACTTGACCTGGCTCTTTTTCGGTCAAAATCATCTGGGTGAATGTCACAAATCAAGAACTGAAGAAGTCCCAGTTCAGCCCAAAATCAAAAGAAAAAGTTATTTTCTTTATAGAAATTAAATTATTAATTGTCCTAAATCTTATTTCAGGACAAGAATAGATTAAAATAACATGAAAGGACGATATAAAATAAAAATGTACAAAATAATATTTTAAAATAAAATATACAAAGCAAATAAACTGAGTACGTAGAGTACGGAGACGTTCCGTCGGATGACGATGAATGGGGTTTCGCCTAGAAAGCCTATCAACTTCGAGTATACAAAACGAGCCAATGGCAAAGAAAATGTCTGCGGAATTTGCCTTCGCTAACAGGGTAGCAATCTCCGCTCTCATGATAGGGGCATTGGGGGCGGTGCACCATGTCGTCCGAGAACTCCGTGTGCTCAGAGACGGGAGAGTCTGTTCTTTCTGAGATTTAGGATTCTCCCCTGGCCCTCCACCTGGGGACGGAGTGGCCCTACTACCAGCTCCTGGAAAGAACTGAGTCCCATCTCTAAGCAGCCCATCTCAAGAGTGGCGCTTAACCCGCCGTATGGGGCTCAGAGAGGGCTGTGGCATCACCCTGCGGCATCTAGAGCCAGCCCGGGTGAACGGGCGAGGTGGCGGGAGTCTCAGGAGAGCGCCTTCGGCGGTGAGATATTTATGGATATTTGCTCCCTTTTGGGACCGGCCTCTAGCGGATTTGAGATGTATTGCAGTTTATCGCACTTCCGGGTAGGCTTCATCTTTCAGATTAGAATGTTGCTGCTTGGGTTGCATGCCTCTGGGGCAACTAGGGGTTAAGTGTCTTGCTCAGGGACACATTGGTGTCTCACAGTGGATTCGAACCCGGGTCTCTCACACCAAACGAATGTGTCTTATACACTGTGCCATCACCACCCATGCACTCATGCATGTCCGTGAGCATCTGGGTCTGGAAGACCAGCAGAATGTCCATGGCATGCAGTGAGGTGGCTGCCTGTCCTGTAGCACTCTAGAATTTCGCCACAAGTGTAGACAAATTGCTACAGGCTTCGGATGGGTGTTTAGGATCACTCCGAGAAGAAGCACCGAGGACACAGTAGCACCGCAACAGAGCATTCAACCCCAGTGTACCCATGGGCAGCGGCCCCGTCGAAGGAAGAAAGGGCGGAGAAGATCAACGAAGGATTGCTGGAAGACATGGGGGTCTTTGAGGATATCGAGATCTCCTGATGCTCTGACAGGAGTCAGTGGCCACACCCAAAAATCAATCGTCCAGCAGTGAGCACTCAGGACAGGGTGAAAGGTTCCACTCTATTCCGATGCTCGCAGCGGCCCGGGAAAGCATCGCCGTTTTGTATACTCGAAGTCGATAGGCTTTCAAAGCGTAACCCCATTCGTGCTGGAATGCCTTTGATTTTGGGCTGAAGCGTGAGTTGAAAAGGACAGGTTTCATGAGATTCCCTATCCTCATTTATGTGCAAAAAATGTGGTTGATTTAGTCTCATTGCAGAGACACAAGATCATTTGTTTGCCTACAGAATTAGATAAGATGAAATACAAGTTTTGGAGATTTACTTGGAGAAGTGAACTTCAGCAAGCAATGTGAAACCAGCACAGAATACACAAATCCGCCTGCCATCTCAACCTTCATCCATCAGTAGAGCAGGTTTGTGCTAACCATGACCTAAAGCATTACAAAATCATCAAGTGGGAAACCGAAGCCATACATTCTCCCCATGTCCTTGATATGATAATTTTCCCCTAAATAAACTTCTCAGTGCTCAATTTGCTCTTAACTGATGCTGGCAGAGGGAAAACAACTTTTAAATCATCAAGTTTTCTAATGTTTTGATCATTAGGAATACATAATGAGATAATTTATGATATAAAATGAAGGGCGAGTTGACATAAAGTAAACAAGGTTCCGGCCAGATGCATGTAAATTTGGCGAGTCAAGACATTCATCACAGATAAGGACAATTAAAATTCAGTTTCTGGTGGTATCTATGCAGGTTTTTCAAGTAATGAGGTTAAATATGCCCACACATTAAATTACAGAAAAACCTAAAATAGTTGTATATGATTTGTACATGTTTTATTTAATGTCTGTCAAGCAGCTGAATACTGTCATGCACCAGCGCATCAAATGTGAATTATTCGCTATTTGGATTATAATTATGTAATGAATTTAATGATTTTACTTCATCCAAAACCTGAAAAAGAGACAATATCAATGGGATAGACTGATGTGTTGTTATTTTGTGCACCCGAAGTTGATATAAAAACATTACAGGTATTCTGCAGCTCAATTATGCCAAGTTACGGTCATCAGCTGTCATCTTACAACATAAACCACACCAGAACACTTTTTAGCCATCTTTTCTCAAGACCAATTTGCATCCCATCACCATTATTATTCAAAGGACTTTTGGTAAGGGTGGACAATTTGTCATTCCAAGTCAACAAGAGAATGGAAGGTAACAAGGACCATAAGGAAAGTCATCATGTAGCCTGATCACATGACCATCTAATGGTCAACTGCATAGGCCTATATTATACTGTATACGGAACAATTTATGAAGGGCTGTTGAATTATTAGAAAAATAATACACACCTGAGGTGGTAATGTGGCTTCATCAGATCGATTTTTGAAGGCAGATGGATCCTTCGCTGCCTTTGATATCCCACAATCCGATGCGTTCCATTCCCTGACTATTGAGCTAAAAAATAAAGATGGTGTCTTAAATTTGAGGTTGGTGGTCAGATTGTGTGTAAAGTGTACATTTTGACCCACAACTTTTCACACTTTTGATGACATTTCTAGTGAGAACTTTGGTTAACGATCATTAAATTGTTACGCTGTCTGAAATTAGTTTGGTGAGGAAATTCATGCATAAAAGCAGTATCAGTAAGTCATTACCTGACGGGGCATCAAGGCAACAAGTCAGCTATCTAGGTTTTTGCATGCAGCCTCTGTCCCTGCGGTCAAATCACACCTGAAATAAAAACCTGAAATATTTCATTCTATTAAGGTAGATGTTCTAATAGTGGCCTAAGTTTTAATAGTAAAAGTATGTAATTGGAAGAAAATTGTGTTACATTTTTATGTGGACTCTTTCATGGTTCTGGACTATATTGGATAGACTACTGTAACGATTTAGGCCTACATAAGCCAACATAAGCATGCCACTTAACAACAATACTTTTTATTCAACCTGCACATCCTTTAATCAGTGGCTTAGCATAATTTTCTATCCAGACTGCGTTTGTGTAGTTGTGGCCCCAGTATGTCCGGGCATATGCCTGCACACAGCGCTCTTACACACCAAGTATGAGAGTATGTCAGCAGGTTCTCTAGTCTAACGTTAGGCATCTGCTGTTGGCTCTAAATATTCCCAAATAGCATATTCTGCAGCTGCTAGTGGCACTCGTATAGTATAATGATGCTTTAGTCTTATACGGTACATTCCTGCTCCTAAATAGTGTTTTTTTTTTTTAACACAACCACTTTGACGCACAACATAACATGATTTTAAGGAGTACGCTGATGGTGTTTTGGCCCATGCCACACTATTACTTTAGGCTGAAAATAACAGGGGCAGAAAAACACAATGTAAGAGTTTCAGTTCAGTACAAACAAAAATGACAATACCTCTATTTGCTTCGTGTTTCGGGTCAAAGCCCACAGTAGTCGATGGTCGAGTTCGCAGCGCACTCATTAGTGAATATCATCTCAAACCCGTGTGAGGGAATGCGCGTGACCTCACCGTCCGGTCACGTGCCTGCAGTTTCTCACAGTGAGTGGCAAAAAGACTGAGCGGCTGTATGTTTTCAGCGTGAATGCCGCAAAAAAAAAAAAAAAACAAAAAAAAAAAAACACATTAAGTGGGAAAGAGCTTTGCGATTGACTGTAGCTACAACTAGATTTGACAAAAAATCGGAGGTATTCACAGAAACAACTGGACTCCAGTCAGTGAAAGGTGGATTTGCAGTTATCATTTTGTGTCAATATGCTGAATTTAGTTGTAAAACCATTTCCATATATTTTGTATTGTTATATGAACAACTCATCAATTAAATATGTATCATTGCATATCAGGCCCTTGGCTCCAGATATGAGATGAAAGGTGGGCCAAGTGATATTCCAGGTGGGCCAGTCAGGGGGGGGGGGGGGGGGAATAATACTTTAGTCTCACATGTATGTTGATATAATTTTAATATCATGCATTTAAGGCATGTTTGTTTGTTATTGGTGTGTTTGTTTTTTTCTTAATTTTTAATATTTTTTTTACATTTTTTTTACATATTTGGAACTATTTAGTAACTTTATATATATATATAAAGAGAGAGAGAGAGATAAACATGTTTAACATGTTTATTTTACATTCTCTCTTTTTTGCATTTGTAATATTGTTTGACCCCTTAATAGATCTTGTATCAATTAAATAACTAGATTTGATTAAAAAAGGGCAGGTATTTTAAAATAACCATTTACATCAACTAAAACAAACTTTTGACAAACTAAAAATGTTAATTTTATCTGAAATTCAGTTTTTCTTAAGAATTATCCTCACGTCTGTTAATATAGTATAACTTTTCAGATTTTTGGCCATTGTTATTATTTACATTTTTATTTTTATAATCCTATGTAGGCCTATATTTAGAATCTGGTTTTTGCCGCAAATGGATGAGGTGGTAACGTTAGCTGTGTCCTGGATACCTAAAGTGGTTTTCTTTTGTCCTTTCGGAACAAGAAATCTGTGCATGTTGTGTTTTATTAGGCTACTAGAGTGTGGTAATCAAGTTCACTAATGTTAATAATTATTCTAATAAAGTTCATTGGCTGTTACTGTCATTATATTGCTTCTATAATTCAGCATGTCCGTTTACCTCAAAGGTTGTGGAGTGAATGAGCTAAGTCTGTCTCGGAGGAAAAAAAGGAGGGGGTTGGGTAGAAAATAGAAAATAACGTATTCTCGAGCTGAATTGAATATCGCACCAATTTTGTGATTGGCTGTTATGTGGGGCCAGGGTGGGCCAAGCTTCTGATTGGGTGGGATATTTAGTAGGTTGTAAGGAACACTATATTGAGTCCAACATTTAGTTTAAATTGATAAAATTGTTCGTTTTAGTCGCATTTTCGCAGTTTCCCCTATTAAATCCAGTCACGCAGCAGATCTTTTGCCACTCAGTCAGGCTGAGGGGTTGTTCCGGCAGGAAAGTGACGTCAATGCATTTCCCTCTATACCAACTCAAATGGATAGTTCATGCGCTAGCATGTTTTGTATGCTAGTACCAGGATAATTCACATAAAAATAAAATACAGTCATGATTTACTTAAAAATTAAAAAAAATAGGATAGTTCATCCGAATCAGATGTTGAACACACGGAGAAGGTTTGAGATGATATTCACTAATGATCTCGCACGTGAGATCTACAATCGACTACTGTGGGCTTTGACCAAAATCAGGAAGCAAATAGAGGTATGTCAGCTGGCTGAATTAACATAATTTTTATTAATATCTTTCATTTCTACTGCAGTCAGATTGACCGTGGTCACTCTTAATAACACCACTCACATGGCTGTGCACTCGTAATGACAAATCAAGGATGTTAAGAGGCTAAAAGCAGGTTTAGAACATGCCCCATTGAAGTCAACAGGGTGCAAATGTTAAAAGAGGGTAACACGGTGTAGTCAACGCCAATTTTTGTTGTTTTTGTCTGTACTGACAGCACTCCAAATGTACAACAAAAATGAGCTCACTGTTAAAATTGACCAGAGTTCTCCTTTAAGTTCCAATTCAAACTCTTCAGACACAATGAAAACAAGATGATATACACTGTTACTCTGCCAACTTCTGCATAACACAACACAACACGGTCCAATATGTGTTCCACACCATACTGCTATTTCTGCTTTCTTCAATTCCGAACACCTATAAATTATTTGGCTTCAGCCTTCAGAAGCATCAAAAATTGCAGCTAGGTAGTTTCTAGATGGAAGTCTATGTTGAATTTAGAATAGATCTTGAGCTTCTCATGCAGCATTTCACTCAGGACGTAATGCTTTACTCCACTGTAGTGGCCATTGCTTTTGTTTGATATAAAGCTATTACTTTAGAAAACTAATTATGTAGAAGCAAAATATGAATTAAATACAAATGGATATTTTAGAGCATTCAACATCTTAAAAATGCAAAACCACTCAGTTCCTGTTCAATTCACTCTGTCTGACTGAAAAGTGAAAACAATTAGCATCTTATATCTGCAGCACGACTCTGCAAGTACACCACCTTTTGTTTCATTTATGTCAATATCCTGACATTTCAAAACCAAAATGCCTGGGATTATGTACAATAAACGTTGTCTTGCAGAAATAATAATTGTATTGCATCAGAAACCATAGCGCCTCTGAACCTTTGATGTGCCCTCACGTTAGTGCACATGGAGGAAATTCATCATTAGACATGTCCTCCAGTGCTGCAGTGCCCTCTGCTGTTCACTGCTTAACACCTGCAGGGACTATCAAATAGTAAACAGTGTCATTAATATTGATGAATAATGAAAAATTCATTAAAACGGAACAATAACAGGACTGTATGCAAGTAATTTAACTTCCCAACTTGGAAGAGTCAGATTAAAATGCTTTAGGGTGACGGTGCTTGGTATTAAAACTCGGCCCAATAAACCTGCTTAGAGCAACAGAAGTCACTCCAAATTAAAGGGATACTCCACCCAAAAATGAAAATTCTGTCATCATTTACTCACCTTCAAGTTGTTGCAAACCTGTATGAGTTGCTTTCTTCTGCTGAGGACAAAGGAAGATATTTTGAAGAACGATTGGAACCAAACAGTTGTTTGGCACCATTGCCTTACATACTGTAGTAGAAACAATGGTGGCAAGTTTCCTTTGTGTTCTGCTGAAGAAAAGAAAACTCTTGAGGGTGAGTAAATGATGGTAGAATTTTCATCTTTGGGTGGACTATCCCTTTAAAAAAGCAAACTGTAATAATTCAACAATTATTTGCCAGGATATTGTCAAAAGAAACAAAACATGATGATCTAAGTACTGAATACATTATAGGTGCAAAAAGGGTACATGTCATGATTTTGAATAAATAACTTTAATGGGAATAAAGCAAAGTGAACACATAAAAATACAAATCATAAAATCAACACTCAAAAAAGAGAACAGTACGCTTGTTAAAAACTAAAACAGCAGTTGATCAGAACGGCATTTATATTTCCATATGTAACCATGTAATGATTACTACCGTTCAACTGAACTACCGGTTTAGATCTCAATCACTCACATCTTTTACTCAATGAAGTGAAAAAGGTTCATGTCTAAAGTGCCTGTTGTTACATAACACACAGACCAACTATAAAGTGCATGGTTATAAAATTCATAAGGAAAAACATCTGGGGGTGGGGGAGACTATGATCTTTCATAAGTATTATCTCTAAGTCAGACCATGTTGATGTCATTGACATACAGTATAACTGTGTTTGATTCCACAAAAAAAACTACTCTTCACCCAAAAACACAAGGCAGTGGCTTCTATATTTTACTCCTGTGGCAAACTTTGTTAATTGTTCTCTTTATTAAAGACCACATTTAGATTATTTTTGCAACTTCTGACCTCTAGTAACAAAAGGACAAAATTAAAAAAAACACACTTCAACAAATTAAAGTAGCAATAAAGCCACTGTAACCCATTACCATAATGCACGAGTGATATCCCAAATTTACGCAGTGTTTGCTTAAGCCATTTGAACTGTAATATATAGAGCATACAGTGAAAGACACCCTTCTGTGATTTTTTTTAAATATTATTTTAATCTTATTAACAATAGAAAACCACTGCCCTGCAGAGGTTGTATATTTCTGGATAATTTATTATAGTTTTTTTATTATAATTATTATTATTAATCAATCATTCAGCATAAATCTGCATCTCAGGCCTGAGCTCAGTCTGGTGAAAACCTGGATGGCCCACAGCTGTGGAATATAGTCTGTTATTATGAAGCGGCATGCAGCCGTAGTTCGGGAAAACACCAGAACTTGCCCGGCTGTTCTTAGGGACTTTCGAATGTATGGATACATAACTTGCAGAATAGTCAGATGGCACAAACATGCTACGAGTTCTTGTCTTACTTTGGGATGAGAACGAAAGTCTGTGGTCCCGCTCCAGAGTCATTTTCGCTTGACTAGGTGGATGGCGAGTTTTTACACTATGCGATCTCTTAGACCTCGGAGGGTCCCTGCTCATTGCTCGAATGTACTGGTAGTCCTCTTTGGAGTTGCTGAGAGTCTTAAACATCAGCCTGTCTTGGTTGTGGTGTGTTACATCCGTAGCTATTGCTGGACCCAGTGTGTTTGAAGTCAGGGCAGCTGTACTCCTTATGTAGGGTCAGGTTACGTGGCAGTGCTGTGGACTCGAGCCCGTGTTGTGGATAGTTGTGCATTGATCGACTCTGCTTCATTACATGTGCTGATTTAGATCCCTGCCCACTGCCATGCCTGTCTGACTTCGAGGCAACAGGCATATCAGGCTCTGAAAGTGGGTGCTCTGGGGAGTAATGGGACACCATGGTCACCCTGTACTTCCCATCAGCCCCTTCAGTTGAAATCAGCATCTCTTTCCCAGAGTTTGACCTGCTCCTAGCATGCATTGTTTCTTGACACTGACGGTCGCCTCTTACAGGACGGGTATGGGACAAAACTGGACCCGACAACCTCTCCTTGGCTGCGTTTTCATGCCTAATGGACTGACTAAAATGTCGATCAGATAAACCTGAATTAAAAGCCCCGTAGAGAGAAGGGTTCTTCATTCTTGGCAGGAGGCCGACATCTCTGGTCATGAAATCGGACTTGTTGTTCACCGGGAGGTTGCGTAGAGGCTTCTGGTACTCTGTACCGCCCATAACCTTTGATGAACGAGAAGGCAGTTTGCCGAGCGTGTAGAGAGAGTGTATCCATGACTGTTCTCTCGGCATTGATTGTATCGAGCCTCTGAATAGGGGCTGTACCTATACCGAACCTTCCCATCTTCAAAAGTAAGGCCGCACTTGCTGGATGTCCGACGCCGGTGGTTTTTGGGAAGGTTTCCTCTGGCTCCCTTGATGCTGGAGGAAAAAAAACTTGTCCTCTGGTGGAGTATGCACTGAACGTACCCTGCGGATTGTGGGGTAGACGGATGCTCCATCCAATGGCGGATACCTTGGTCCTCCATGTCTATAGAGACCGACCGAGAGTAAGTCTTCCCGTTGACCTTTATATTTAATGGACTGGTGTAGGGATCGTGGTGCAAAGGTATTGCAGTAGTTTCTTGAGAAAACTCTGGGATGGGGACGCCCATCGTCAGGCTGATAATAAGGGGTGCTTTGCCCAACTGGACTTGACCAGTGTTGGGAGTAAGCAGACCTCTGGTCTCTGGGATTGCACTGAAACGCTTCACTAGGTGGAGTGCTTGAAGCTTGTGGAAGAACTTCGTGCACTGAAGCAGGCATGGCTGTTTCCGCCAATATGGCTCTGAAGTTGGCGGCATTGGCAGCCTGCTTGTTGTGCAGTGCATCAATGGCTGAATGACTATCCAAGGAAGAAAACCTCTCTGAAAGAATTGGCTGTAAACTTCCACCTGCCTCCATCTCGGCAAGGCTTGATCCACCTCTATCTGTACCAACTCCAACATGGCGGATGTTTTCTCTCATAGTTTTCTGGCTCTCTGAAGCCAGCTGAATCTCTGGATCTCTGCGAGGAGAGTAACCCTGAGCGGGAACATGGGTGCACTGGCCACCAGCTGGTGCATCACAACCATCAGAGAAGCTGAGTCCACTCTCACTTCCATGGCAGGCACAGGTGCTGCGTAGGCTGCCTGCATCGGTGTGGCTTTCAGTAGACATAGTGCTTGATGGATCTGGGAAAGTCCTGCTGGACACATACCGTTCCTCTTATCAGAGGATGTCTGTAGAGGAGGAGGAAACTGGAGTGTGAAGAGTGGGTTCTGATGATGAACTGGAGAAATAGGTGTGGGAGGTTCAGAGCTTCCACGTTGCTGAGTCGAGTGGCCTGCTGGGCGGATTCTGCCAGCTCTAGAGCTAGCATACGGGCAGCACTTTTTACTGCCGGCTGGAAGTTATGAGAGCACAGACCTCACCAAACCAGGCGTACATTCAAATGTCACTGCACCTAGAAGGAAATAACCAAAAATAAACACTACTTTTAAATGGAGGAACACCAAAATACAATTTGAAAGAAAGGTTAAATGTCGTATTTGCTAACTTTCTGGCTTTCTCTTGCAAATATCCTGTCCTAAAAATCCAATTCCACATATTCCATGAGGTCAAAGGCTAGTTTTGCCAACAAATGACTGACGTTTACATGCAGCATATAACCCGTTCAAAACCAGGATATTAGCAATAACCCGGTCGCTGAACGGCCATGTAAACACCGGCAAAAAGCCGAGTATGCTCATATCCTGGATTTTTAAAACCGGGATATTATACCTGGGGTACTCCTTTTCGAATCAGAATTTTTGGTCATGTAAAAAGATCTCCAAGTATATTGCGCAAAGCAATGTTCAGGACTCAGTTTGAACACTAACACTTTATCCCATTTCTCTATTTTTTTTTATTATTCTTTTATTTTATTTTTTTCTTAGTGTTTTTTTTATAAATGTTTTATCATTCCTGTGACTGGATTGGTAGATAGGTTGTTGTTTGTTGAGTTTCTTTTTGGCATGTTTATTGTCAAAATTTAAAATCTAATTAAAAAAAAGAATTTTTGGTCATGTAAACGCGTATCGTCATATCCCCATAGTGATTTGTGTTCTGCGCATGTTCTATTTGCAAGGAATCTTGGTCTTTTGAGTAGAGAAACACAGCACAGCATACTTTGAGTGAGGTCAGTAACGTTACCAGCATCAAAACGCAAACAAAGGAGATCGCTATCTGCCCCGAACTATTCATTATCTGTGTGCTGCTGTTGTTGTTGTCTTTGGAGACAGGAAGAAAAATCAGAAATGACGCATATTGCGTCTTAAGGTTGTCCGTATGTCTAGACGCTAATCGGCGTGCCGCCTTTTACATCGGGATATCGCAATTCCATGTATACAGGAGAAACTCTCTCGCTCACGCATGTAAACGAGTTATTCCTAATGTTTCAGAAACCTGAATAGTGACCTTAACCCAACCATAACCCCAAAATTGGCTGCATGTAAACATAGTCATTGTTAGCTTTCTCTCATCATTATTATTATCTATTCCTTAAAGTTAAATGCTAGTCTTGCTAATATTGTTATATTTTGCCAACATTCCCAAACTGGAGTACTTTATTTGTATATTTAAATATTTGTAATTAAAAAAACACTTTTTTTCATAATTAACAGCTCAACACATTCAGTTAGGCAAAGTAATCAAAACACTGAGTGTAAGTGTTGAGTTTGGCAATTTCTGAGAAGACACATATGTTCTTTTTTATAAATGAATATGAAATGTAAGGCTGCCACTGACCCGAGTCTGCTCTTCTGTGCTCCTTGACATCTACAGACTTATTTTCTGTTTTGCAAAACTCGCAGAACGCTGATGGCCTTCACCACCTCTCGTGGACACAGCTGGGCTTTTTCACAAGAGACATAATGTCAGAAGGACAGGACACAGTACTATTATTTGCTACTGATCTCTTCCGCTGTGCCCTCCTGGCCAGTCTTAGAGGTGCCCACCCCAGGTTAGTGGAGGCGGCCGGCACTTCATTGAGTTTGTGATTGGCACCTTCTGAGTGCAGTGGGATGAGATCAGGCGGCTGAGAGGGACTTGTGACTTTGTCTAAAGGCTCTGACTCAATGAGGCTGCCTCCTGCCTTTTTCCGACTGCCTCTTTTCTTCCTTTCAGACGCTGTGGGATCAACCAGTTGTGTGGACTGAAACGCCAACGGGTCTATGTCTAAGGAGGCCATGCTTATAAACTCCGCTTCTGCTGCAGGGTGGGGTGGAGATATAAGAGCCGGCACACAAGAGGAAGAGGAAACAGTGTCCTTTATGTTGTCTTTGAGACTGGACCGGGAGTCTCCAGTCAATCTGCTGTCCAGCAGTTCCTCATTAATTGAGATTGACAAAGCATCACTTGTGGAGAGCGGTCTACGTGGGCGATATATTTTTGATCCACCTGAGACAGAACAACAGAGATCAGCCCATGGATAAATATACAGTAACAACAGTAAAACAAGTGATAAGTCAATCGGAAAAAAACAATGTTTTAAAGGGGCCCTTTCTCCTAAACCACACCACCAAAGATATGTCAGCAAATACAGAAGACAGAGAGACAGATGTGATCTCAGGAAGAGTATTTCAGTTTTATGTGTGTCACTATTTTAGAAGTGGTATAAAAAAAATTCTTAAAGCACCCTGAAGTATGTAAATGGAAAAAGTGATATGTGATTTTTACCCTCAAAGTTATGTGAAGAGGAAAGAGATTCTTCACTTTTGGCAGATCTTAGTGTTCCAGTGTCTCCTCTTCCACCTGTAAAAATGAACCAGAGTTCAATGACTACATTTGTTTTTTATCCTGCTACACTACCATTCAAAAGTATGGGGTCAGTTAAAAAAAATATTCAGGGTGCATTAAATTGATAAAATTGACTGTAAAGACATTACAAAAAAAAAAAAGAAAAAAAAAGACCAGTTTCAAATAAATGCTGTTCTTTTGAACTTTCTCTTCATCAAAGAATTTCAGGGAAAAAAACAGTGGTTTCCAGAGAAAATATTAAGCATCACAACCGTTTAACAGATAATTATGAGAAATGTTTCTTAAGCAGCAAATTAGCATATTAGAATGATTTCTGAAGGATCATGTGACACTGAAGACTGATGAAAATTCTGTTTCGCCATCACAGGAATAAACTACAATTTTAAACACAAAATAGAAAACAGTTTATTTATATTGTAATATAAATTCAATATATTCCAGTTTCACAGTATTTAATTTTTTTTTTTTCAAAATGAAGCTTTGATGAGAATAAGATATTTTTTTCAAAAAAGTAAAACAATAAATCAACCTCAAACTTTTGAACAGTAGTGTCCATATGTTTCAATTTTCATTTAATGATTTTGACAGTGTTGGGGAGTAGTTAACTACAAGTAGCGTAGCTACTAACATTTTTCAGTAGCTTGGCAGTAGCTCAGTTGCTTTTTAAACAGTGTAGCTTTTACAGTAGCTAACTACTTTTTGCAGCAAGTAGCGGTGTAGCGTGAGCAAAAGCTACATTGCTACATCATCGAGCCTGCGCGAATTAGCACGTATTATCATATTATAATTATATAGCAAGACGTGACGGCAGATTTGGAGGATGGAGAAACAACTAACGTTAAATACCCATGGCCTTATTTGTCTAAATTCAGTATTTTTGAGAAATTTGAGCAATTTACGTTGGATGTATATTTCGTTCTTGCAATGTTGTAGGCTATTTGTTGCAATTTTGACAGTCAGAGATATTTTAGTGTTGTGTGTAATAAAACAAATACTCTTTGAAATCCGTATTTGCATTGCCTTGTTCTAAACACTAAATATGTTACTTAAAACATTCCTCAGACACTTATTCAGTTATTTATAATATACGTTGTTCAAAAAAAGCTAAAGTAGTTTCAATGTAGCTAGCTACTTTTTGATAGTAACTTGTAGTGTAGCTAAATACTTTTCTAAACAGGTAGCTTAACTGTAGTTAAACTACTTTAACTCACGAGTAGCTTATCAAACTACAGTTTCAGAGTAGCTTCCCCAACACTGGCTTTTGAGTACTGAATCTAGCGTGACAGTGATGACTAAACATGCCCTGTAGGTTAGGCAGCTCACTAGGCTTGGGAACGGATAAAGGTTTGTATTAAAAAGAGTCAAAGCTGCACCTGGAAGGGGTGTGGTTTTCATCTCATTAGGCTCACTGGGATGGCGGTGCAGTTTGGGCTTGGCAGTAGCAGACGATTTTCCCATATTAAAGAAGGAAAGCCAGTTTCCCACAGGAGACTTCTTTGCCTTGGTTGAGCCCTTCTTCCTACAGTACATTTACCAACAACAATTTCCAGTTATTACTCCACATCTGCATTTTTGCTAAATAATGAAATGAGACTAAAACCAGAACAAATTGACAAACCTCTCAGAAGGGAAGTCAATGACGGTGTGGAACTTGCCCTGCAGGGCGGCAGGCCCCTCTCCCACATCGATATACTTGCTGTCAGGAGAGACGGGAGAGTTGAGCTGGGCTTGAGTCCGGGCCTGGGCTTCCTCCAGAGAAAGCAGCTTGGTGGATGGAGAGCTCACCATTAGTGACTTGGGTCGAGCTAAAGTACTGTGGCCTGTGGATTCAGGTTAGAGTTATGAGCTCATTTAAGATCCTCATTAGTAGAGTTTAATCTAAAAATCAATTCTGGTGGGAGGAGAGATAGCCGAGGCTCATTTCTCACCAGTGCTGTGGCGGATCAGAGTGCTTAGTTTGGAACTGAACAGAACATCGACGTGATTAAGGATGAACTCCACAACAACCGACTGAACGCGCACCTCCATGAAAGCAGAGGTCCCGCTGAAACATGCTGACTCAATCTGTTTAGACCTGCAACAATTGAGAGACAATGAATGAATTCAACTTTTTTTACTCAAATAACATCTTTACACGGAAATTTTACAGGAAAAGTCACCTGAGAAGATTTGGAGCCCAGACAATTGCGAGGTTTTTGCAGTGCATATTGGTGACGGCACTGTATGTTCCCATACGGGATAAATGTCTCATGAGAAACTCTGAGAGTCCTGAAAAGAAGCACAGGATGTTCTTCAAAATATCTTCTTTTGTGTTACACAGAAAAAGAGAAAGTCGGATTCAGGATTAGTAAATATTGACAGAATTTCCAGTTAGGGGAAAATATTGCCAGTGTTGGGGAAGCTACTCTGAAACTGTAGTTTGACAAGCTACTCGTAAGTTAAAGTAGTTTAACTACGGTCAAGCTACCCGTTTAGAAAAGTAGTTAGCTACACTACAAGTTACTATCAAAAAGTAGCTAGCTACATTGAAACTACTTTTGCTTTTTTTAACAACATATATTATAAATAACTGAATAAGTTTCTGAGGAATGTTTAAAGTAAAATATTTAGTGTTTAAAACAAGGCAATGCAATTACGATTTCAGAGAGTATTGTTTTATTACACTCAACTCTCAAATATCTCAGTTTGTCAAAAGTGCAAAATTGCAACAAAAAGCCTAAAACATTGCAAGAACGAAATACCCATCCAATGTAAATTGCTTGTAGAACATTTTCTCAAAAATACTGATTGAACTTGGACAAATAAGGCCGTGGGTAATTATTATCGTTAGTTGTTTCTCCATCCTCCAAATCTGCCGTCACGTCTTGCTATATAATCATAATATGGGTGTGTCAACCCACTTCTGTATGTCAGTGATTCGTTAGCCACAAGATGTGTGATTAAACAACAGGTGGTGGTAATGGCAAAAAATGAGTTTGTAATCTAACAAGAAGAATATCCTTGCATCGTGCTCATCTATGGTGCTGATTCGCGCAGGTTCGACAATGTAGCAATGTAGCTTTTGCTCGCGCTGACACCGCTACTTGCTGCAAAAAGTAGTTAGCTACTGGAAAAGCTACACTGTTTAAAAAGCAACTGAGCTACTGCCAAGCTACTGAAAAATGTAGTTTAAAAGTTAGTAGCTACGCTACTTGTAGTTAACTACTCCCCAACACTGAATATTGCTTCATATTTAAACACAGATGCATGTATATCTTTATTATTATTGTGCATCACATATTTACCGAACACTTAATAAGCACAAAAAAATGAGGTAATCATCTGATAAAGAGAAAACTGCACTTCTCCTTCTCATCAGCAGAGGATGCTGTGGATCTAACATCTAACCTGTAGTGTGGCGGAGGCAGCTGCTGTATGACGTTCATGGACTTTGACCAGCCTCTCCTCATCGGTGGCTGCTGATACAGCATCCTGGGAAAAATATGCCAAAACATGACCTCTGTGTTGGTACTACACACAAAACATCAATGTATCTGTGTTGTGGTAGTTTGAAGCTTACTGAAAATTTCTCATATAGCTGGTAGGTCAGTAGTGGGTTGGGTAGCTCCCGGAAGTAAAGTTTGCACAGCGATCCCACCGAATGAATGTCCTGGACGTAGGTTTCCCTTGTGAGATCTGGAACATGCTCCGAGTTAAACTCGTGCCTGCAGACACAGGAATTTAATGCTTTTGGTCTTATACAATTTTTAAACTTTTTGATCTTTATAAAGCATCACAGTCTCCACAAAAATATTAAGCAGCACTACAGTTTTCAACATTAATAATAACACAAAGTACCAAATCAGCATCCAAGAATGATTTGTGAAGGATCATGTTACACTGAAGACTGGAGTAATGATGCTGAAAATTCAGCTTTGCCATCATGGGAATAAATAAAACTGTTTATTACTGTTTTCACTGTATTTTTGATCAAATAAATCAAATAAAAGGCTTGGTGAGCATAAAATACTTAAAGGGATAGTTCACCCAAAAATGAAAATTAGTATTTACTCACCCTCATGTTGTTCTAACCCCATAAGACCTTTGTTCATCTTCGGAACACGAATTAAGATATTTCGATTAAATCTGAGAGCTGTCTCACTCCTCCATACTAGTCCATAGGCTTCTTCAGTGATCGAAGTTTCGACGGCCTCAAAAAGTTATTAAAGACATCGTTAAAATAGTCCAAGTGACTACAGTGGCTCAATCTTAAGTTTATCAATCGACGAGAATACTTTTTGTGCGAAAAAACAAACAAAAATACCAACTTTATTTCAACTATTCATTTCCTTCTCTCTGGGCGATCTGTTGTTGTACGTCACACGCATCAAACACATGACCAGCGTCGTTTTAATTTAATAAATTAATAGTTTAAATTAATAGTTGAAATAAAGTTGTTATTTATGTTTGTTGGCCTTTTCCTAGTGTCCTTTATATATCTCATGGGGAATTATGGGAAATGTAGTTTTCAGGACAATATGGGTTGGGGTTGTGTGTTAATTCACATGTGTTTAAAGGAGGTGTTTTATGTATGAATGTGTAAGTGTATTTTCTTTATTGCTTTATGGTAAATGTTATTCTTATGTTTATTCGTGTCCGTGTATTGCTGTAAATATTTTCCCCTTTTATGTTTGATGAAATAGAATGAGAAGTCTTGTGATTAGCCCTGTAATTATCAAAATGGTTTGGTCTGGGTTGATAAAAGAGCTTCAATGTCTGTGGCTGAGTTAGTTCTGGTAGTTCTGGTGTAGTTCTGATGAAACATCTGAGACCCAGAACTCAGTAATGTGCTGTTGTTGCCTCATGTATTAGGGTTTTTTTTTTTTTGCACAATGTCTGATCAGCACTCAATCGTTACTGTCAATAAAATAAGCCTTTATTGACTCCATGAATGTCTCCTGAAAATTTAATGGCAAGAACCTGACAGTGACGTTTAACTGACTAGAGGCCCAGAGAGAAGGAAATTAATAGTTGAAATAAAGTCGTTATTTATGTTTGTTTTTTCACACAAAAAGTATTCTCGTCGCTTGATAAAGTTAAGATTGAGCCACTGAAGTCACTTGGACTATTTTAACGATGTCTTTAATAACTTTGAGGCCGTCAAGTTTCAATCCCTCAAGAAGCCTATGGACTAGCATGGAGGAGTGATCCAGCTCTCAGATTTCATCAAAAATATCTTAATTTGTGTTCCGAAGATGAACGAAGGTCTTACGGGGTTGGAACAACATGAGGGTGAGTAATTACTGACAGAATTTTCATTTTTGGGTGAACTATCGCTTTAAAACCTTACAACAAACTTTGAGTATATTCTGTACACATTTTTATATACTTCAGAAAAATGACTACAGAATGTATACTGAATTTTGTAAACCTCACCTCAGTTTCTGAATGTTAGAGGAAATTCCCGACAAGCGGTAAATGCCGTCCACGACTCCATTTCTTTCAATGAACTCAGTGCAGCTTCTGATGACCTGTGGAACTGTTGAACACACATTAAATCTGCAGCTTTAATATGATTTACACAAAATGACCTTTCAATGAAAGATATAGATAAACTTCCTCAAATGTCTCTCTCCTCTTACCATCATGGCCTGAGTTGAGCAAATGTTCTCCAAGGTCACAGCCGAACACTCTCTCTTTCAGGATACCTCGCTGTTTCAGCTTCTGCTTGGTGGGACAGCGACTTCATGAACGTGCGCAGAAATGTGATCAGCTTGCCATGCTTCTTAGACACTACAGAAAATTAACCATTTTAAAAAACTTTTAAATCAATGTTGCCAGATTGAAAGACCTCCATATCCTAAGGCTGATATAAAATGTCATTTGAAATGCAATAAAAAGTAATGCACCTATAATAGAATATTAATATAGAGATATTTATTTAATCCTTCAAAATAAATGTTCTTAGTTGGTCCTTATTATAAAACCAATAATTATTTAGTAATGTGTTACATTCTTTTTATTTAATTATACTGATCAGCTGATGAGCATCAACTCTCTAACAAAACTTCAATAGAATAAACTTAAACTCTATTTTGCAATATTCTGGGCGAAAAAGTTAGTACCTGGTGTGGCCAATGAGCTGGTCACGTTTGAAGGGATTTTCTCACTAATCAGTTCCACACATTCAGATGGAAAGAATCCCACCTGTGAATGGAAAGATAAAATAATATGAATCCAAAATCATTCTAAATGCTTCATATCTCAATTCATTTCAACAAAGGCAAAATTGTCATAATTACTCTTTTAAACGGTCTGAAATCTCTTAAAGACACAGATGTGAATGAGTCTGAAACTGAATCCCTCTGTTTTACATTTACAATCTAGCTTAAGAACAAGTATTCATTATTCATAGCCCTGGGTATCAGTAGCAATTACTTTACAACACGTTTATCACCACTAAGAGAAACACTGACAGTAATTAGTCGATGTTTTGACTCAAATGTGACAAAAAAAGCTGCAAAAACATCTCAAATGTATAGTAAACCTAATTCTAAAGTGATGACAGTTTCCAAACACATAGGCCTATGGGCTTTTTAATAAAATTACACATGCAGTGGAATAAACTGTGCTATTACACACTGTAGGAAAGACCAACCCGACTCTCACGAGAATTCGTACGAATTTTACGAGGTGGCTAATTCGTAACAATTCGTACAATGACCTCACTGTTACGAATTAGTATGTTTTTGCTAAATCGTACATATTTTACGAATTGGCCAATTCGTTTGAATTCTGTATGAATGACCTAGCCCTGACCCCGCCCTAAACCTACTCATCACGTGGGTTCTGAACAAATCGATACGAATTTGTACGAGTGAGGTCGTATGAATTATTACGAATTAGCCACTTTTTAATCACTCGTACGAATTCGTATCCAAATTGGTCGTGAGATAGCGTAGGAAAGACTACGAAAGACTATTTTTAAAATAAAATACCCTTGACTTCTTAGATACATCTGGTCACTTTATTTCATTTTATGATTTTTCAATACGAGTTTAATGAATGTTTGGATTTGTGTCGATTCAATCAGATTGTCTCAGCAATTCCAATTGGCTGGAAACAAAAAATACAAAATAAACACAAGCAATTGCTTTGTCTCCCAAAAGTACGATGTAAAAAATGGTTACATACTATAAAAATAAATAAAATAATTTATAATTGGAAGTTATATTCTGCAGGATTTGCACTTTTTCCTCACAAAGTCTGCCAATACTGGGAAGATGAAATTAATGCACCAATTCCATGGACAAAATATTTTAGATCAATATATAACACTACAGTAGATTCATATTCAAGAATATTTCAATTGAAAGATTTTTACAAGATAATTGCAACTAAAAAATTTGTATATTTATATCACATTGAAAATAATCCAAATTGCAGATTTTGTGGGTAGAAGA
Organism: Hybognathus amarus; assembly: GCA_030378365.1. Lineage (NCBI taxonomy): Eukaryota > Metazoa > Chordata > Actinopteri > Cypriniformes > Leuciscidae > Hybognathus > Hybognathus amarus. Next base: position 71,204 of record JAQIUQ010007806.1, read on the forward strand.
GGAAGACCTGTGGCATTTATTTTACTTTTGTCCATTTGTAAATAAATTCTGGTCAAGTGTCCAAGTTTGGTTAAAGACGAATAGAATAGAACTTACCATAACACCACAAACTATTGTACTTGGTTATTTTACAGGTAGTTTTCTTTTGTTAAATACCATTTTATTAATAGGGAAAATGTTTATTTTTAAAACAAAAACATCATCAAGCTTGTGTTTAGATCACTTTAAGAATGTTATAAGGTCTCATCTTCGTTTAGAAAAGATAATAGCAGAAAGTAAAAATAGATTGGATGAATATAATGAAAAATGGAATAATATTCTATGTGTATTATAATTATAAGAAATCTTGTAGTTTTTCCTATCTTTTTCATATCATATTTATTCTTCTGTCGTAATATATTTTGTAAAGTGTGTCTATCTTTTCTCATGTATGTTTTGGGGTATGAATGTGAGGATGAATGTATAAGCATGTAGAGTTTGTCTGTAAATTGTATTTCTTATTAAATAAAGATGAATAAGAAAAAAAATAAAAATAAATAAAAATAAAATAAAATACCCACTTGAAAACCATGTTTGCCCCTCCACCAGCCAGTGTCTTCTTTAGGAGGCATATCAATTACTCATACTATGTCTCCAACCTTTTGAAGAGAAATTGACGCCTTAGTTACTTTACCCCAAAAACTTAATATAAACTAAATCTATAGACCATTTCACAAGATGTAAACAACACTGGTCCAGAAGCACTTCCTGTTTCAGTTTTTTTAACACTACATAAAAGCTGGGATAAAATACAACCAACAGAACATTTAAAACTGAATCAAAAAGTTAAACAAACATCTTTAAGATGTTTCTTTACATGTGAAATAAAGAAAACAGTTACAAACTGAAACAGGAAGTGTTTCTGGACCAGTGTTGTTTACATCTTGTGAAATGGTCTATATACTGTACTTATAACCATACCTCAAAAGAGAGCTCATCTGCTGCTTGGGCGGTGTAACGCTTTATGACATGGGCCGCAGCTACAGCGGGAACATTAATAGATGATTCATCGTGAACCAGCAGATGGTTCCCTTTGTTATCAATCTAAGAGAGTGAAGATGCATCAAAACATGAACATGCATATAATCAGTAACCAATAAAACTTCACCTTATGTAGTGATTTCATATCCCCTTTTACGATGACCTGAAAGGTGCAACGTCAGTGTGGAAAATACGCAAGACGCTGGGAAAGAGCAAGCAAACAGCTTATGGACTGAGAACAATGAGACAAGTTGAGTCAGGTGTCACTATCCTTGTTAATGACTAACTAGATATAAGAAAGTGGGTGTGAACTGTTGTATTATAAACAAAGGTCTGAAGTCTGTACTAAAATGGGTTTGTGTTTTATGAGACATTGTGAGGAATTTACTGTTAGGTGTGAAACCTCTTTTGTTAAATACACTCTAGTCAATTTGCTGACTGGATTTAAGAGACTGGATTTGGGCAAGCAGCCACAGGAAGCCTTCAGGTGTAGTGCAGGTGAACAAACAGGAATGACATTTACTGTATACCTCCATCCATGCGAGTGCTGGCCCGCAGTTGATCTTGTTATCAGCAATTGCTGAGAGACGGGAAATGTACGCAGTAATCATTTGGGAAAGTGTCTACAGAGAAGAAGAAAAAAACAGACACAGAGAAGGGATCATAAACAAAGAGACATGTTTCAACACTCTCATTGTGATCCCTTTGAGATATAATCCACTGATCCAACACAATAACTCAAACATTGTACCTAGGCAAACATTGTACAAGGCAAACATTGTACCTTCTAATTGAGCATTCTAACTGAAATGAACCTCACAATAAGGATTTGACACGTGCTTCAAAGGCAGCAACACTGACATAAATAGAGCAATGCACAAGAAGCATGGTGAGTTTGATATTAGCATGTTGCTAAGCTAACTGCACAATAGAGTGCAGCAGGCAAGCTCTAGAAGTGAAAATCCCATTTATTTCATCCAAGACATGCCTGCTGTGAGATACGAGGTTGTTAATTGGTAGTATATGCTTTTTTTGAAGCCTTTATCCTGCATTATTTCAATAGTGGTGAAAAACTATATTACCAATGATTCTGCAGAGAAATCTCCACCAATCAGAGAATTGAAACAAGCAAAATAAATAACTGCCAAAATAACTCTTTAGCGTCTGCTCACTTCTATGAAGCTCTGTGAATGATGTAATCCAGTCAGTCTTAAACGACTTAAGTATCTGAATATATATACATTCGAAATATATGGAGAACCTTAACACAGGGTTACGTGTAACACAGACCTTTTACATAGTTAGTCAGGATCAACCAGGTTGTGTGCACGTTTTCTCGCTGCCAGAAGGCTGTCTCTCACGAATTTGTGGAAGGTTTTGATAATATTTCATGAAGATACTGGACAAAGAGTGTTTTCACACCATGCAAGTAAATTTTTTCATCATAGTTTTTTTTTTTTTTTGGTTTCTCAGTTGGGTGTGTACTATGTTTCCAAATCTAACTTTATATTGCCTTAATCACTGTCTTGTTTGCTAAAACAGCACCATTTTGAAACATGTCAGCAACTCCTAGCAACTGTTAGCTAGGCTTAAAATATGTTTTACACAGTGGGTTAGTTGTAGCACAGCTAAGCCGCCAAGTGTACAATGATAATCAAATGTAAACAGGGAGCCACACAACTTTCAGGTTTGAGTATTTGAGACTTTCACATATTTAGGTTTGTTGGACTTTCACAATGTTGGAATTTAAAATGTAGTTTATATGCATTGTATTACTTGTTTATCTATTAAAAATATGGCCTGTTTTTAAATGCAACAAACCCTTAAAATTTAGATTTTAAGCTCATTTGTGTTATTACTCTTATTATTATTATTATATTAATAATAATGTTACATGCAGCTGCCACACAAAAATCTAATTCAATTGCAATTAAAATATTTGATGATATTATTTATTTATTTATTTATTGCAAAACTGTGCAGCCCGTTTCTATTGATCCATAATAGAAGGATGATTGTATGAGGGATGTATGTATGGATATGTATATACAGATACACAAACAATAACCAAACTATACAAATAAAATAGTTACTGAATTATGTGTTACACACAAGTGTTACAACTAACCCCTCTGTCTGTTACAATTAACCCCGCATATGGGGTAAAGTTGTAACATTTGCACTTCTGTCAGTGCAACTGTATAAAAATAGAAGGTCCTAGAAAAAAACTAAGTGTTCATTTGTAGTAGAGATGTGTATGTTGCTTGTGTAAAAAAAAAAATTGAATCTAACTTAATTTTTTTATTAATAATTGAGCCAAAACCAAAATGTGTTCGGTTGTGCACGCTCTCCCCGATAAGCAAAACAAAAACAAATACTTTTTTGCTTTAAAGCACGAAACAGGATTTGCGACAGCTTTACAAAAAAAGAAAAAAAGGGGAGGGCAGGACTTCATTTTGTCCACTGTAAATGTATTGGATCGTTGAAATAGTTGTCCTGGCCGCACACCAGTAAATCATCATTAGAGAGGAGAATTGATTAATTGAGGTAAGGGAAGTTAATTTGATTAACGATTATTCTAACCATTCTATTGAGTAAATGGTCATTTTTAATTAGACTGAACAATTTTTTAATCAATACTTCAATATTAAATGGATTACACATTAACATTACCATTTTTCATCCAACATTTTGAATTTCCACTATACTTAATGCAATGCATTGTCTTCACCAAGGATATACATACATACAGGCAGTGTACTCAATTTATAAGCTGCAACTATAAAAGTGAGGTAAACCTACCTCGACTTTGTCCTTCAGGCTGTTGATTCGGGGCAGTTCAGGAAGCTGAGAGAATCTTCTATCATAGATACAGAGGTGGAGGTGCTTGTCAAGAACACGAAACTCTTCATATGTACGCCTCACTGTTCCACTTACGACCCTAAGACATATGAACAGAAATTAGAGAGGATAAAGAAAGAACAATAATTATGAACAAAGAAAGAGTTAGACTGATCTTTAGGAGTAGTTCACTTTAAAAAAAAAAAACTTTGACTGATAATTTACTCATCCCCATGTCATCACATGTCCATGTCTTTCTTTCTTCAGTTGAAAAGAAATTAAGGTTTTTGATAAAAACATTCCAGGATTTTCTCCATATAATGGACTTCAATGGGAACCAAACGGTTAAAGGTCCAAAAGAGAGTTTCAGTGCAGCTTCAAAGGGCTTTAAACAACACCAGATGATGAATAAGGGTCTTATCAAGCGAAACGATTGGTTATTTAAAAAATAAGTAAAAAAGTTTAAGTTTTATAAAGCACAAATGCTCGCCTTGCTCTGTTCTGTGATGAGCGTTCATGACTCTCCTGTTCAAACTCATTCATCTTTTTTCGAGTCATGACTCCGAAGGGTTCTAGATAAGACCCTTATTCATCGTCTGGTGTTGTTTAAAGCCCTTTGAAGCGGCACTGAAACTCTCATTTGGACCTTGAACCGTTTGGTTCCCAATGAAGTCCATTATATGGAGAAAATCCTGGAATGTTTTCATCAAAAACCATAATTTCTTTTCGACTGAAGAAAGAAAAGACGTGGACATCTTGGATGACATGGGGTGAGTAAATAATCAGCAAAAGTTTTTTTTTTTAAAGTGAACTACTCCTTTAAATATCCTTGAGAAACCATTAAAATGGATGATGATCAAAAAAAAAGTGTTTAAAAAAATATTTTCCAAAAAATGATAATAAAATCGTAATTATGGCATACAGCATACTGTTTTCAAAATTGGCGAATCATTCAAATTTTTCAGCAAAGACGCATCAAATAGGCTTTATGCACAACCTACTTCCGCATTCTGTAAAACAGGTGTCATCGCTTCCGGTTCTGGTCTTTTGTACGTGCTTCATGATTTTTTTGCGGTTTTACTCAAGATAACTTAAAAGGAGCGAGCAAAGATTATCATAACCAATGTCCCTCACATGTGCAGATTGATATTTAAACGTTTTTTATTTTTTCTTCTCTACAGTAACGTTTAGATATTTAAATGGAATAAAACGCCAATAACAAAGTGAACTAGGTAGGTTAGCTGATTACCATAAAAATCCATAGATATCGTAGTCAGTTCTTATGGCCGTTGACACTTTCTCTGACAAGCGGATGCGATTAAACCCGTTTTCACGGTTTGGTCACGCGACACTCGACATAAAGTCAATTGGTCAAAAGGGTCAGTGAGGACATGTATGATACAAAACATTTCAGCAGCACTAAATCAGCATAATAATGATTTCTGAAGGATCCATGTCTGTGGTTTGTGGACTTCATACAGCTGTAAAACAATGAGATTTGCTCCAGTGGTTTAGAAACAGCAGAGCGGGACTCTTCTAAATCCTTTCAGCTCTCACACTCACCAGCACAAAAAAAAGGGCTTTCTAGAAGTTCTGTGGACGAGTACAAAATCCTCCCAGAGCAAAAAACACCCCATTGTTTTGGAATGGAAAGAAATACAGGACCCAGAGTATTTACATTTATAGCTTGGCTCTTCGAAAATCCTGTCTTTTCCTAAATCCGGACGCATTTCATAAAACGGATAAATTGCAGTTTGCATGCGGTTGGCCTGCCTGTTTAATCTGAAGCTCTTAAAAGGTCTTTTTATAACTTCACCATTTTTCCATGGCATTGGGCTTAACTTTTGCTCTATTGCCATAACAAATCAGTGATCCTGGGATGATATTTTTTCAGTAATGTATACAGAGGTTCTAGTTTTTCAGATTTCTGTCCCCCTGTGAAACAAGCTTACCTGGCAACATATCTGGACCAGATACACTAACTCCTTTGAGTCCAGGCCATTGTTTGTGAGGTCGTTCCGAATCCTCAGGTAAAGACAGCTGTGGAGACACACACACACACACACACAGATATTCTGAATGTAATAATTAATACAGTTATTACAATATACTAACAAAAAAAATGAGTTGGTGACAGAGACAATCTACAAAAGGGGAAAAAAGAAGAAAGGGGACTGCAGGTATACCACCCCTTAATAGTGCCTGATTCTTTCTGGTTTCAGAAAGCAAACATATCAAGGAATATTCCCAAAACAATAGCAGTTCCAGTTGAACTCCATCAAGGCTTTTCCTCGGAAGTTTCCACAGCTGCTGGCTGAGCCCAGAAATATGTTGTGATGTTTTATAGATGCGTACAATGTTTATTATTGTCCTCTATAAAACATCACAACATCATCTTGTCCTTGCAAATGAAGCCTCTAGTCTGGTAAACTCCACACAGAGGCAGTGCTGTCTTTGTAGTGTCAACTGTAATTTACTTTTCTGCATCATCTCAGTAATGCAGACTCCCCATGCATCATTCAACACACACACACCTCCACATCAAAGACAAGAACTGTGTCCCTTTAATTGATAGAAAATGCCAATCCAACACTGAGCCACTTCAAAGATGCATTAAACAAATTAAACATTGATTATTTATATATAAAACTAACAGAAACTTGCACAAGCTTTAATTAGCTACTTAGCAATTGCAGTTCAGTAAAGTAACACAAACTGCAGGATAAGCACTTGATTTACAGTCGATCCGTCACCATCTTTCCTCAAAGCACAAATAAGTTGAAAAGTAGCCCTCAAACCGTATTCACTTTATAGCCCTTAATCCTGTAATTGTGGACAAATGTGGGCACAGAGGACTCAGGTTTGATCCTAATTTTTATTTATTATAAATATTATATCACTGTCTTCGATAAAGTTTTGTCTATCCATTTATGGTGTTTTTTTATTATTATTTTGGGGTATTTTTGAATTTATTTACTTTCAAAAAGTACCATATTTTCTATGTAAATTAATCACTATGTTTATTTTTTATTTTTTTAACTATATTAAAATATCATTCCAATAAGTTCTTAGAGCTAAAACCTAAAGATGATAGTGACTTTGCTGTCACCTGGTGTCTTATTTTGGCTTAGAATGCTCTAAATTACAGTTTTTCCCATTCATTTCTATGGATGCCCATTTTTGACCCAACTACAAGATTAAGGATGGGTTTTTTTTCACCCACTTGTGTGTGTTCAGGAGGCAAACTTAGGAAAAGTAGCTAAGTCTTGTACCGCTCAGTATCAAGGGAAGTATTTTTTTTAAATAAATCAAAACTATTTTGCCCACATTTGTCCAGAATATGGTTTTAGGGTTAAAATAATGCACATTAATGTAGAATGTTTGCATCCTAATGCATCTAATTTGAATTATAAGATCAACAAAACTGGTTAAAAAAAAACAAAACAAAACACAAAAGCACTAGAAATCCTAATCAGATTTTTCCTACCAATAAAATTATCTACCTATCCATCCATCCATCCATCCAGCCAATCAATAAATAAAACCAAATATACTTATAATGCAATTTTTAATTAAATGTATAATTGTTTTAAAACTAAATCTTACATACTTTAGTAAATCAATATTTACCAATGGTCTAAGAAAAATAATAATACAAAAATAATAACTTAATTCAAGATGGAGCCTTTGAAAATATCAATATTTTCTTTCACAATTTCTGTGGTACTATGAGGGGAAGAGACAAAAATACTGCAACTAGAGAACATCACAAAAAAAGAAAAGATATACAGTGTAATGTAAATATATATATATATATATATATATATATATATATATATATATATATATATATATACACACACACACACAGACACATATATATACATATACATATATACACACACACTGTATATATAAACAATAGTAAAACCACATGACAAAGGCAGCAAGGATTTTAATTCCCTCAAAAGAGGTTCTAATTACGCTGAATGAAAATGGATAGATACTCACTAGACACGCCGTTTGCCTTGCCTTATTCAGGCCCATTCTGACAGATCCAACCCAAGATTTCCCTACCGTCTCACACCTGAGCCTTTCCTTATTCAGCCTCTCTTCTGATGTTCTGCATGGCTGCTGCACGCAGACGCAGTAACCCGTCACACACACCCCCACAGACCCCTGTGCTCAGTCAGCCCAGCTCAGTCAAAAACAAAACGGCCGGATTCAGAGCGGAATGAAAATCAGCAGTGCACTGCAGTGAAAACAAGGACCTTTTCCCATCTTCCTCTCCTGCAGCAGACAGATGTGCATCATGCTGTGTCTAACTACAACTGAGGAAAAGGACAAATATAGAAAAGGACAAATATAGAAATGGAGCACCACCCCACCACCACCACCACCACCTTCTTAGCCCCTCCTGCGGTGAATGTTCGAATCCTCCTACTGGATCCATGCAGAAGGAGCTGTGCTCTGAGATACAGAGCTCAGAAAAAGATAGATGCATCAATGTTTTTGCGATGAATATTTTACATCAGACATCCAGTGGTGACTATTTATTTAACAAAAATATCCTTTAAAAAAACACTAAAATATGATACAATATAATATAAATAAATAATACAAAAAAAAAATAATTATAATTATAAAAGGTATCATAGAATGATCATAGAATTTTATATAGGATCCCTTTTGATGATTTTGTTGTTTAGGATAAATGTCTGCAAGATCATCCTCTCAAGAACAAAAATATGTCAATTTTAATTGACACCATTTTCACTTTTTGTTTTAACATGTTTTCAGGGGCAGACTGGCCATCTGGAGCACCGGGACTTTTCCCAGTGGGCCGCTGGCCAATGTGGGCCTGCCCAGCTGGTACACAAATATATATATATATATATATATATATATATATATATATATATATATATATATATACACACACACACACATATATATATATATATATATATATTAAAAAAAATGAAAATCATAATATTACATCTCTTTTCTAAGGCAAATGGATTGAGTAGTCGAATTGCGCGGGTGTGGCTGACAAAAGTGTGTTTTGTGTGCATGTGAGTGTGTTACCCTCCCTCTGTTAATTAGTTTGGTCTACGTATCTTGAAACACGCCCCCTCTCACGTCTGCAGACTGCCAACTTCCAGGCAAAATAGAATAGGAAAAGATGCATGTTATTTTGTACACGAATTCATATTAATAAATTACATTTTGTTGGTTGAAAGTCTAGGTTTTGATAAATTCAGATGTAAATATAATTTAAAGATAAATAAGGATATTTCAATACAGAACGAAATATTCTGTAATCTATTTTGCTGTCAATACTGCTGACAGTGTCTTTATCAGTTAGCTTCCACAATCCATGTCCTACCTGTACGTCACCTGCAGGAGCAGCACCACGTCAGACACGTTTCCCTGTATGCAAAGACACAGAAACGTGACGCAGCAGCCACGCAATAGAAACGCCACGCAGCCAGTGTGTCACCGGCCTGATTTACAGATGAGAGTTGATCTGTTACAGCAAATTTCTCTGAGCAAATAATTACAAATAATTGTCCATGGATAAAATGAGGAAGAATAGAAAAGTTGGAGTAGAAAAGATGTTCTGAGCATAAAAATGAATAAAAATAATCCAATATTGCTTTCTTCCAAAAATGAGTTCCTTGTTTTATGTTTTAAAACTTTAATTTAATCATTACATAATTTAAGATTTTGATGATCCTCTAATGTTTAAAATTGGATAATTTGCATGTGATAGTGTTTAGAGAAATTTTAATTAACTACTAACCTTTAGATTTTGTAGCTATGTTCATTGCAGAGAGCACCAACGTACACAATAAGTTTGCACCTTTGTCCATGTGGCTTTCTGGACAGGTTTTATGAGTATTAATATTATTTGTCTTTGGCTATATGCTTTGTACTTAACACTAACAGATATTTATCACAGATAATGCTGAATAATCCCTAATCTTAGTGTTTGTCTCTTTCAAAGGATTCATTTAATCTCTTATACATACAAACTCTGTTTCTCATACATACACAAGCTCATTCAAATGTACACACACACACACTCACAAGCCATCTCCTCCTCCTCATAAAACTCTGCTGAATGATGCACTAGTCAACACACAAGAGAGATGCCAGTGAAAAACAAAAAACTGTAGATTTGTAAGGGAAAGAAATCACAAGTTTTTTTTTCTAAAATTACAATAAAACACCACAACAGCCTCTTGAAAGTGCTCAAAAAGGCCATCGTAAACCAATATCATCTCATAGGAAACACCTGTGATTAATGCAGCCTGTGTGAACTACATTAATGCACACACATTTGTGTAAAGTATAGCCTTGTTGACAAGTTTGTGTGAGTGAGGGCAAAACGCACAAGATGTAGTACCTTTTATGCCATGTAGATGGCGTAGATATACGGCTTTATAGCAGAGATAAAGTGCTGCAGAAAAAGTTAAGCATAGCTCACACTAGACTTTTTAGTCAAGACCGCCTAAACTGAGACCAAGACACTACCAAGACCAGAGGGTATGGACCAACAGACAGAGCCAGACAGACCAAGACCAAGACCAAAAATCAGACTAGTGTTGTTGAAGCTAAGCAATAACTTGTAAGATTTTGTTTTGCATTGCCTGTCTATCTCTGATGATTTCGAAGTCTCCACATGAATCCATTCTGCAACTTTTAAATACATAAATATTTTTAAAAACGAAATTATAAGCTTAAGTGCAGGAACCGAAAGTTGGTTGTTTTGTCGCTATGGTTACACACACACACACACACGTTGGCTGTGCGCTCAGAAGTCATCTGTCAGTTGTGCAGTTACCCAAAATCTCCTGAATGAAGTTAAAACCTATCATGTCACTGATATGTGTTTGACTAAATATGAATACATCAATAACTGTACATGATATGTGTTTTTTAAATCAAGTGATCAAAGTGCTCGTTGCCGCTGCGATCAGTGTTTTCTCATGTGGCTCGCGCACACGTGTCTTCACTCGGACACGCGCCTCAATCTGTTGCGGATATCGTCGTGGATATTGTAGTATTGTATTGCTAAATCCCCCGACCACTATGTCAGTCTGAGACAGCGAGACCTAGACAAGACCGAGAGGTCCGAGACCAAGACAAGACCAAGACCAAAGACCGTCAAGACCGTGACAAGACCGAGACCACGTAAAAGTGGTCTAGAAACCAAGTTCGAGACCAAGACCGGTCTCGAGACATACATCACTAGTTCACACTACATGATTTTAAAACGTCGGGCTGAACTGCGGTTCACAACTATAACTTGCTCTCTGTGAAATCAGGAGTGTTCAAGTTGTTGAGCTGTTCACACCACACGACAACAACTCTGTCACCCAACGATTCTGTTTTGTCTACAAACCACATTTTGTCACGAAAAATCATGTGAAAAGAACCAAAAATGACCCAAAACAGCAAGTGCACCAATACAATGATTTGCTCAGAGAAAACTAATTAAAAAAAAGAAAAAATACGATTTACCCGGTGACCCCAACCCCATGCCTTGCTCTGATTGGCTGTAGCTCATGACATTACGTGAGCTCGAGTCGATGTGACAGCTCTGTATATCTTGCATGCTAGATATTTTTCTTTGAGGGCGGGAGGGCGTCTGCGAGCATCTTCTATGCGTTGTTAGATCTTTCATACTAAAAGATTGGCGAGTGTTCATCGCCCACTGATCCCCCACGATCTGCACGCGATAACACCCTGACCTGTCGGCGAGCTCAACGATTTGCAAATCAGGTTTAAAATCATGTAATGTGAACGTAGGCTTTAAATAACGACAAAATATAACGAGAAATTGCACAACTCATCACAAATGTACTGTAGTAAAGAGTACACTTATTCAAAAATGCAGTCGAGAAGTTAACATCTTTGATACTCAGTAAAATTGCATCGATAGTGAGAACTAACGACTGTAACTATATTTAACAAAGTTACAAAGTTATAACAAAGTTATTCTGACCAAAATCACTTGAATGCACACTGTAATTATGATTTCGCAAGTAGGAACTTCCCACGTCTCATTGATATTTTGGGGTCATTTTCCCAGAAGAGAAAGACCATAACCTTTCACTTCACCAAGCCACTCTGGTACCATGCTAGTAACGGGTTGGACCCCCTTTGCCTTCAGAACTGCCTCAATTCTTCGTGGCATAGATTCAACAAGGTGCTGGAAGCATTCCTCAGGGAGTTTGGTCCATATTGACATGATGGCATCACACAGTTGCCGCAGATTTGTCGGCTGCACATCCATGATGCGATCTCCGTTCCACCACATCCCAAAGATGCTCTATTGGATTGAGATCTGGTGACTGTGGAGGCCATTTGAGTACAGCGAACTCATTGTCATGTTCAAGAAACCAGTCTGAGATGATTCCAGCTTTATGACATGGCGCATTATCCTGCTGAAAGTAGCCATCAGAAGTTGGGTACATTGTGGTCATAAAGGGATGGACATGGTCAGCAACAATACTCAGGTAGGCTGTGGCGTACAACGATGCTCAATTGGTACCAAGGGGCCCAAAGAGTGCCAAGAAATATTCCCCACACCATGACACCACCACCACCAGCCTGAACCGTTGATACAAGGCAGGATGGATCCATGCTTTCATGTTGTAGACGCCAAATTCTGACCCTACCATCCGAATGTCGCAGCAGAAATCGAGACTCATCAGACCAGGCAACGTCTTTCCAATCTTCTATTGTCCAATTTCGATGAGCTTGTGCAAATTGTAGCCTCAGTTTCCTGTTCTTAGCTGAAAGGAGTGGCACCCGGTGTGGTCTTCTGCTGCTGTAGCCCATCTGCCTCAAAGTTCGACGTACTGTGCGTTCAGAGATGCTCTTCTGCCCACCTTGGTTGTAACGGGTGGTTATTTGAGTCACTGTTGCCCTTCTATCAGCTCGAACCAGTCTGGCCATTCTCCTCTGACCTCTGGCATCAACAAGGCATTTCCGCCCACAGAACTGCCGCTCACTGGATGTTTTTTCTTTTCGGACCATTCTCTGTAAACCCTCAGAGATGGTTGTGCGTGAAAATCCCAGTAGATTAGCAGTTTCTGAAATACTCAGACCAGCCCTTCTGGCACCAACAATCATGCCACGTTCAAAGTCACTCAAATCACCTTTCTTCCCCATACTGATGCTACGTTTGAACTGCAGGAGATTGTCTTGACCATGTCTACATGCCTAAATGCACTGAGTTGCCGCCATGTGATTGGCTGCTTAGAAATTAAGTGTTAACGAGCAGTTGGACAGGTGTACCTAATAAAGTGGCCGATAAATGTAAATCTATGTTATTTTGAAAAAAAATAATATCAATATAGATGGCCTAAAAAAAATATTTTAAAAAATCTGAATTCTGTGTAACTCTTCAATCGAATCTTGCAATCTTTCCACTGACAGGCCCTTGCTAAACGACTGGTTCGGAAAATTCCTCCTGTAAAAACATTTCGATTTGTTTTTTAAATCTTTGGCTGAATAAATGAAAACACTGAGATCATGTGCATCAACTCAAAAGCTTGTAATATTGAATAAAAGAACTGTGAAGAAAAGGGTAAAAAGCAGATGCCAGAAGGCCAAACAGACACACCGGGACTGAACTGATTGTTTACGACACACAATCCGTGGATTAAAATTCCACTCAAGTAATAAATTGCAGCTTTTTCGAACAGAGGTAGCAATAATCCAAAAGGAAATTCCTCAAGTTATATAAAAGCTAGAAAACATAACCCTGTGATCATGAGTTGACCTTTCTCCATCTGGAGGCACATTACAGCAATACAATCACATGACATGCATTTTCCCCTAAAGAGGAGTGCCAGGAGTCCTAAAGATCAGAAATTAATCAGACTCCAAAAACAATAAATCATATAATCCAGCAATGACCCACTTTATAATGTACTCCGGATCCATCTATATCATATTCTACAAGACTTCTTGATCTTCAGTTTCATTACAAAATATTGATGTTGCCCACCCAGTAGAATTATCAGCCAAGCAGATTAAGCTCTGATAGCAGAAGTATCAATATTTCAAGATTGATCCACTTACTGGAAACCCTCTCCCACAGGTCAGAAACACCGTTAGTGGATCCTGCAGGTTTGGGTCTATTCTAATGAAATGATGGTGAGGGCTGCAGCACCACGAGGCCCTTCCCTCCATCTGAGGTGATTTATAGCCGAAAACACAGATACTTGATCAATGTCCCAACTAGCTGCTCATATGGAGATGAAGGTGACTGTTCTGAGATCAGTAAAAGCTCATTACAGCATCACTGAATTTGGCCCAGTTCTTCCTCCATCTCTCTCTCTGCACTAGTGGGGAAGAGGCAGGGATCCTGAAAGCTCCTGAGTAAACCTGAGGTGAGGAACATGGAACATTCAGAACACCACTGGGAATGCATCAAAGGTCTACATGGAAGACGTCACCGAACGGATGTTAACTCAATACCCTATTCCAGGGCTAAACACACAAAAAAGAAGCTTAAAGTACTTAAAAATGTATGACATGAATGTCAATGTTTTATTAGACAATATAATATGAAACCAGAGTCAGCTGCAGACAAATGTTGACAAAGTGTAGGCAAAATACTTTTGGGGCCACTGTATTTTGTTTAGGATAGTGATTTAGGTTTCACTACATAACAACATAGGAAAAAAAAAGCTTTGACAGAAACACATATAGTGAAACCTAAAATATGAGTTTCTGTGTAGTGATATCTGATCAAATGACCTAGAAGGCAAACCATGCATCACTCTCATATTTCATCTCTCACATCACATACGTGAACAAAATGCTCCTGGTCAGTGTTTCTGTTTAAATAAAATAAGGCAGCTTAGAAAAAAAAAAACATTAAAATAAAATATTATAAATATTTATAAAATAAATATTTATAATAAATAAATACAATATTTTATTTAATATTTTACATTTATGTATCTAGGTTTATGGTTAAAACCATAAAACACATGTATATATATATATATATATATATATATATATATATATATATATATATATATATATATATATATTTTTTTATGGTTTCAACCATAAACCTAGATAAATAAACACAAATCATCATGTGGATTTCTTAGGAAGGATATTTAAAAATATTTATTTTCCCCTGGAAAAGAAAAGGCAAAAATATTGAAAAAAATTAAAATGTGCCTTCACATTTATTATGATCTTTTAGTTTTGTTCAGTTGTCCTCAGCACAAAAAGAGTTTATATCTGAGAGTCCAGGTGACAAAAGGCACCGTGGCATCTAAAATGATTTCCATCTGACACGTGTTCACTGATATAGCATTAATACACTGCTGAAATGTGCTCATGAGCTTTGAAAGCAACAAAAGGAAAGCACAACATTCCTTCTGGAAAAAACATCAAATGTCTCATTTAACTGGCAAGTTTGGGAGAGAGTATCTGTTTTCTGATCCATGCATGAGTCTGGACTCCTCCAGCCCCCGGCCACTGTGTGTCAGTGTGATCAGTCAAAAGATTGAATGTGATCTAGAAGCACAAGAGTCTGTGACCTTGAGAGCTGAAACACAAGATGATGCAGGCGAAGAGCAAAGAGCTGTGAGACATGAAGGCATACCCCCTGTCGATCAGCCATGGCACTGCAACCTGTTCACTGATGCATTCGAAACCATACACCCTCAGCTCTCAGAACAGTATACTGTACATACAGTAAAAAGACTGAGAAGGGACTCGGTGGTATTTCCTGGAAATGATATCTGCTGCTCTCTGCTGGAACCCATCAGCATAGCAAAATCTGTCTGGGACAAAAACGTGTTTCTGGGCCTGATATGTTGAAAAAAAATGGAGAAGCCTAGTTTGATGTTCTCGCAGAGACACGTATGGGAGCAGACTGACCACAAATTAAATACAGTGGCAAATATGCAATGGAAATCTCTCATCTTTTAGTTAAAAGTGCCTTTTTTTATAAAGATTGTTTACTTGAGAATGCATAACTAGACTAGGCTAAAAACTTTTTGTGTGTGTTTGCGATAAAAAAGGAGTTTTTAGTTGCTTTAGGGTGTAACCAAAATGGCTGCCAAGTGATATAACTAATGGAAATCTTCATTTTTTAGTCCACCACAGCTATTAATGTCATTAATCATCATGGTTGTACATATGACCGCCCACATTTACATATAAACACATTAACGCAGCATCCTGGCCTGCCCTGATAAAGTGCTGATACCAGAACATTTGCATAAGAACATAAAATAAAGTTTCAAAATGGATTTTTGAAAATTGATGTAATGCATATTTTTGAGTCAGGAACAATTAAATGATATTTAACAATTGAAAATTGTTAAATTATTTTTTGACTGTTCATATCTGTGCAAATAATTTTTTAATAAAATTAAGAAGTTAATAACAAAATAGCATTTTCCTAGTTTTACAAATCATGACTACTCCACTTGACATGGAGACATTAAGTGAATAATATGGCCAATTAAAGCTTACACACACACACTTGAGGAGAGTCATTGGACTTACAGATATTGTTATTTTCTCGATGAAATGGACACTTGTATATATTTTAACAATTTGGAGAGGAACAATAACATTGAAAATTGAAAAAGCTAGCCAAGATGTTTTCCACTCAAGCGTAGGATAGCAAATAACCAAACAGAATTAAGCTATGTTTCATCCACATGTTTTTATCCGGATTAAGTAATCAAATGAAAAATACCTTACGGAAACAGTAAAATTCGATTGAGTTTCACTGACTATCGACTCAAATTAAATACGTTCGGTATTATCTTGATTCAACATACGACTTATGCGATAAACGCTGATGGAAACATTATTTACCGAATAAATAATGAATTGCGATTTAAGGTTTAGGTGACTTTATGCTTGCAACACCCCACAAAACATCTAATGTAAGAAGAAGTAGTTTTAGTTCATTTCCGCCTAGTTTTTCCACTCTGTTTGGGCACACATGGCGGGTGTCAAAGACCGATGCAACTTAAGTGGACAAAGCAAAAATATGTTTCAACCAAAGGCTTTCTGTGAAGTGTCTCTGAACCATGATTCTCCCAGAACAGTTTGGAGCGCTGTCATTCCCACACCACAGGCCGCTCTGTTGTTGCCGGGCATTAACATGCATCTGTGCATCAGTATCTTCATAGCAATGTGTTGATGGTGTTGTTGTTTTCTCATCATAGCTTATTATTACATGGCTTGGTTGAATTCTAATGTAGAATCTGCCTGTTATTTCATGATAACACACTGCTACCAAGTTTAACACACCGTTGCCATGAAAAACAGAGCGTTGCCATGGACGCAGTCCATAGTATAGTAAATAGTCAGAAACGGAACTGACTATTTTCTTTTTCTTTCGTTTTTAAATCCATAAACTCCTTTTTAAAATCAATATTGTGTGTCAAATTATTGATTTATTTTGTAGGTAAGCCAAGTAATAGCAGCTGTTATAGCAAATACAACCACTTCAGGTTAACAACCACTCCTCTATACATTATCACTTGCATATATCTATCAGCTGGCACATGCTATTAGGCTACAACTTGTGCAATATTGATAATTTGTTGGTAGATGGCCCGATCCATTTTGTCTGGCAAAACTTTTTTGCAAATGTTTGCTTTGAGGGTGATTCTTACAACTATGGTACTCTTTGAGCTAGACAGTTTCAGAAAATAAAAACATTTCTACAAACAGTTTTTTAGTATCAGTTGGTTTCTCAATCTGTCTAGAAACCTTCCCTTAGTTGGGTGCGATGATTTGTATTGAATAATATATATATATTTTGGCATTTTTATCTGACAGCCCAAGAAAACGCCCAAGTTCTCTTATTTACCAACAATATTGTAGCAATAATAAATAATAAAATATTTCTTACTACCTTAACTTAATTAATTGTATGTTTTTTTGTTTTTACATTAACGTTTTAGTATTATAGCCCAAAATAATTTGCTGTTTAGCACGAACAATGTCATTTCCACCACAACCTGTCTTTACCACCACAATGAACACCGTGGTGGAAATGACTGTGGCGGAAATGACATCTCCCCTTTTCCTCTAAAATATCATGCTATGTTAGCCTGTTTATAATAGTTTTACAGTTAGCATTTAATATACACAACTTACACATTATTAAATTAAATTTATCCAGTTATTTTGACGTCCATGTGAAATATGAGCAGTTTGGAAATGACGGCCAATAAACATATTCTCAGTTTTAGTCATATTTACCTTGATTTTTCTTCTTTTCATTACCCCCTAAAGAGGTCACCCTTTCACCCAGCCATGTGATTCACTGTAGAGTTTCTATTGCTATGGTAACTAAGTATTCAAACCTAAAACAATGATCCCAGGATTCTATTTTGTACAGTGTGGCGGAAATGACCGTAAACCCAAGGGACAAGGGTTCTACTTATGAAAAATATAAGAAAATGTGAATAAATATTGCAATATATAATATGTATAATTGAAATAGACATTATTTTATAATTTGTACTTAAAATCTACATTATTTAAATATTTAATTTAGAATTAAGCGAGGTTGAAGGTACAAAGTCTGGCTTAGGGACAGGGGGAAAACAGTAAAAATCATGCATAAAAGGCCTCATATTATATAATAAAAAGAATGATTGAACCATGATACATTTTTTATAAGTTCCCCTTAGGGTGAAGTAAGTCTGACAAAAACAAAAAAGAAGAAATGTTTTTTAGATTTTATTATTTCATCCAGGGACAAGAAAAGTACCATAGTTAAAGAATCACCCTTGAATGTTGTGCGATTCAGTTGCGAAAATTAATGGAAACAGCTTAAAATGTCTCAAATCAATTCGATACCAATTTGATCGCAAAAAAGCATGTAACATCCTTACGCACAAGTATTTATCTCTTTTAAGCTGTTGGATGGAAACACACTTTCACCAGCTTTATTCCCATGAGTTTTTTTTAACCGAACTTCAGATAATTTGATTGACAAGTGGAGGGAAACTTGGCTAGATACCATTGTGGACAGCTTGTAACTTAAACCTCAGCACGGATTTCAACATGATGGAAAATCTGCTACCAGTGAAACCAAGACCACAGCCAAGAACCTAATTAACACATTCCCACGTCAACCATGAGCGATCATGGCCTTTAGCAGGACTGCATTTACTATAAAAACCCTCACCTGCACAGAGCCAATGTCTACAATATCATAGTGGAAGTGGGCACATTCGGCCAGCCTTGGAAAATGGCCTTTGGTGAGGGACAGTCTGTAAAACAAAAAGAGCTCGTCAGTATTCTTCTCTGTAGGTCTGAAGGAGACAAAACAGAAAATGAATTCTATAAACCTTTTAACATATAAACACCTACTTTTTGATGTTCTTGACCTTCATGCTGGCCGTACTAGTACATGAGCGCAGAGAGACTCTGCAGGCAGTTCATGGACCATCGGCGCTCCTCGTGCCTGCATATACGAACACACAAACAGACGATTACACAGCACTCTGCTGGAAGCATGAACAAAGAAATCCAGTACACAGACGCACCATAACAGCAATGGCGTCCTCCCAGCCTGCTGTCTCTGCTGGCTGCAAGCTCCTATCTTCCTCCCCCTCATCCTCCTCAGGGTGGGGCCTTAAAGAGAATCAGAGAGGGCTATGTTGAAATAAGCTTATATGACATACATACATACCACTGCCTAGCATCACTCAGCACAAAGCAATAACACCAATGAAATTCCTGAACTAGGATCGTCTCAAATGATTAGTTCACCCAAAAATGACTCAAATTTCTATTACTCTTCTGTAGAAAACAAAATAAGATGTTTTGTAAAATGTTCATGCGGCTCTTTTCCAATCCATGAAATTGTTCAGTGATCAGAGGTTGTCAACTCCAAAAATTGTCTTAAAAGCAATCCATATGTCTGGTATACTGGCCAGGTCTTCTGAATCCACACGACAGCTTTGAAAGAGCAAAAAGACCAAAACATGCTGGAATACTCTACACTACCTTTGCAGCTAGGAGGGTTTTAACGCTAGCTGTAGAAAGTCATAGCACTCCGCAGATTTTGGGCAGTCGGACTTAACCGATTCCACAGAAAATCAGTGTATTATGGGAACAAACTCATTTTTTGCTTCAGACAAAATCTGTATAGATTAAGTTGTGTAGTGTATTTCAGTCGTTATTTGTTTGAAAAATGATAATCCTACCATAATTTTCAAATCTCATTAATTGCTTACGCACATTTAAACTTGGCACCACAATAAAACAGCATAAAAAGCTATCGTATAACTAACTCACAAATCATATTGACTTTTTTGTCATTTCAAAGTAGATCATTTCTATTTCAAAAGTACATATTTTGTATTTGATAGAAGACAACAACATGAGGGTGAGTAAAAAGGATTTTAAATTCAGCATTAAATGAAAATACAACCCAATCTTTCGATGAAAAGACAAACTTCTCTCAAGGAAAATATAATAATGTAGTAGGACTATGTCAAGGTTTCCCAGATCAAATAACACACATCACCTTATTTCTCGGTCGTTCAAATATTTGGGCTCTCTAAACCCTTCCATTGGTCTATCACATACAGCGTGTGTCGGAAACGAAACGCCATATCTGAATTTCAGATCCGGAGGCTTCCTCAGCACTTTACACACAGCGATACTAACATTAACAATGGGCGTTGGTTCTCGTATCAATCAGAGTCCACATCCTTTGGAAGTGCATCAAAGTAGATTTGTTTAGACTCAATTTGACCTATGGCTAAGCCACGCCCCCTCCACTCACTCGGACAAACAGTTAACATTCGGGGACAGGCGCTATGGTAGCTGTCACAGTAGGAGACATTTCACAGGAGGCAATTGGTGATTTTTGGAGACAGAAAGATTATATATCATCTCGATAAGTCACCTAAAGGGCCTTAACTATGCATTGGAAGGTTATAGTAATATTTTTTGTTGAGAAGGTCGATGAAAAGCTTCAGCTCCAGGCAAAAATGTACAGGTCACAGTGTAAACATGATAAACCGCAACATTGTTAACATTTGTTATCTCGGTTATTTACAGATACGTTAATGAAGCTATGTGACATGATGTACAAAGCAGCTAGAAGCAACGTTAATGATTTCTAATGTTAGGCTAACATTAGCAGTGTTGTGCACTCGAGACTCGACTCGAGTCTCAAGACCATATTTTAATGGACTCGGTCTTGTCATGGACTCGTGTGCATTTTGACTTGGAATTGACTAGTACTCGGAACATATTGGCAGTCGGGACTCGGACTTATTCCCGAGTCCACTCGAAGTCCCATTTTAAAATATGTCATGAATATTACTGTATGTTAATATTTCTTTAAATTGATGTTTGATTGAAACGTTCAATGATTGCTGACTTTCTTGTGCGCAATTGCACACGACTTGGTATATTTGGTTTACTGTTTGAGTATGGTGCCAATTTTTTTGTTACCACCAAATTTTACATATTCTTGAAGATATATTTAAGTCTGATTTGAGACCCAACCTTAGGTTATCTAACCTCTATGAGTCTACAGTCTCGAACTTCAGAACTTGAAGCCGTGCTCTGATCTAAATTCTGAAGCTAGGACTAGAAGCCGTCTCTGAGTCTGAAGTCTCGACTCGGACTTAGAAACCGTACTGTGCATCTAAAGCTCAGACCTCTGAAAGACCGTCTACTCTAGTCTCAGAGTCTCGACTTTCAGACTCGAAGCCGTCTATCTGAGTCTACAAGTCTGAGCTCGGACTCAAGCCGTATATCAGTCTGAGTCTCAAACTCGGACTGAGGCCGTCTATCGTATTAGAGTCTGAAGCTTAGACTTTGAAACCGACCTGACTCTGGTGTCTGGAGCTTCGGACTCGAAGCCGTCTATCGAGTATAGAGTCTAAAGCTCAGACTGAAGCCGTCTGTGGTGTAAAGTCTAAAGCTCGGACTTTGAAGCCGTCTATGGTCTGAGAATCTCGAACTCGGACTGAACCGTCTGTGGTGTAGAGTCTACGAGCTCGGACTGGAACCGTCTATGATGTCTAGAGTCTCGAACTCGGACTTGAACCGATTACTGATCTGATGACTGAAGCTGTAGTTTGAACTCTGACTGAACTCTGAAGCCGTGTACTCTGAGAATCTAGCAGTCTGAAGTAGAATCTGGAGTCGTTCGGACTGACTGAACCGTCATATCTAGTATAGAGTCTGAACTTGGACTGAAGCCGTCTATAGTATAAAGTCTAACGACTGGGACTGAAGCCCTCTCTGGTATAGAGTCTGAACTCGGACTGAAGCCGTCTATGAGTCTCATCTGAGAATCTGAAGCTTCGGACTGAGAGCCCTCTATGGTCTGAGTCTGAGCTGGACTGAACCTCTATAGTATCAGTCTGGACTCGAGACTGAACCTATATCGAGTATTCTGAGTCTCGGTACTAGAAAGCTTGACTAGAACCCTCTATCATCTAAAGTCTTAGAACTCAGGACTTGAAGCCCCTCTATGCAGTCTAGAATGTCTGAGCTCGGACTGAACCCCTCTATCAGTACTAAAGTCTAAAAGCTCGGACTGGAACCCTCTATGGTGTGTGCTAAGAATCTGGACTGATCTAGTCATCAGTTTGAGACTCGATGAGCCCTCTACTGGTGCTGAGTCTGAACTCGGACTCGAAGCCCTACTATGTAGTCTAAAGTCGTTAAAACTGGACTTGAAGCCCTCTATGTTCAGTCTAAAGTCTGAGGCTTGGAACTGAAACCCTATATGGTCTAGAGTCTCGAGTTTCGGACTCGAAGCCCTCTATGGTCTCGAGTCTCGAGCTCGGACTGAACCCCTCTATGAGTCTAGAGTCTCGACTCGGACTCGAGCCCTCTATGGTCTAGAGTCTCGAGACTCGAAACCCTCTATGGTCTCGAGTCTAGAGCTCAGACTTGACCCTCTATGGTCTCGGTCTCGAACTCAGAACTCAAACTCTCTCTGGTCTTAGAGTCTCGAACTTGACTCTCTTTGGTCTCGAGTCTCGAACTCGGACTCGACCCTCTATGGTCTCTTTCTCGAACTCGGACTCGAAGTGAGCTGGTCTCGAAGCTACAACACTGAATGTTAGCCTAACGTTACGTTAGAGATTTTAAAGATAACGTTCAAATACATTGTTGACTTAACTTAGATCAGATG
Source organism: Hybognathus amarus (assembly GCA_030378365.1). NCBI lineage: Eukaryota > Metazoa > Chordata > Actinopteri > Cypriniformes > Leuciscidae > Hybognathus > Hybognathus amarus. The sequence goes on from JAQIUQ010007806.1 coordinate 94,263, forward strand.
TAGACATCCTTGTTTAATTTATCCATGTTTATTTAGTGTTGTGGTCTACCACATAACTTAATCCAGATCAGACACTTATCTCATTTGAGATACACACCGACGCCCAAAAAAATACACACCCAACACCCAGCCTCTCGGGAACAAAGTGTTGGAGTTGCGTGTACTCCATGTATACTGTTTGACCAATTTAAACTTAAAATTACAAGAAAAACTAATGAAAACGGACTAACTGCAATGCATTTCAATGGACGTGGAAGCAGAGAATGTCCGAGTGTATTGGGTTAACTGCGCACTGTGATTGGTTCATCGCGTTCGAGGGCGTGGCTTAGCCATAGGTCAATTCAGGCAGTTCAGAATAGCTTCTTTCTTTTGTGAGACAAAAACCCCATGTATCGTGCACTTTGCAGACCTGTTACATTTACAAATAGCTGCAAGAAAGGTGAAGTATTTGAAAAAGCATTCACTTTTTGTAGACTTAAACCCCAGAAGCCAGCTGCTCCTATATGTGCTGGACATGGTGCAGAGCGGTTGGATATATTCCCTCTGACCCAGTTCCTTTCCTCACAGTCTTGGCTGCCTAATCAAGCAGGACATTCAGGCAATAAACTAACAAAGTTGAGAGGCACCACTCATTACACTGAACTCATGACCTCCGAGTGAGGTATTAACCAAACAACCAGCTACAATTTGACCAAGGCCAAGCTGTCAATAACACAAGAGCAAAGCTGCTAAACAAACATGCCAGTCCTAATGCGTTTTCAATGTGTCCGTTCTTAGATAGTATATATAGGAAAATTACAAAATCAGATTTGTTACTGTGTGTGGACCTTATATAATGTATTTAGACAGTTAGAAAAGCTGTTTGGGATGTGTAGCAGTTAAACCACTCATGATAAATCAGATTATGTACAGTACAAACCTATTATGTTACAGAATAAGAGTTTGTAAACCAAGTAGGATGGATTATACTCAAAAGTTTCATTAATTTCTTGTTTCTAAAAATAAAAGCTCACACTTCATTTCACATCTACTCTTCATGAAATGATCCACCCATTTCAGATAATCTCCAGAGCATTACCCAGTTCACCCTGCAGCTGAGAACATGGCCAAGAGGGTCGAAACAAGGAGACATTATAGAAGATCAGATCAGTGGTGGTAAAAAAGCACACTATTGTATGTTTTGCTACACACAAGGATATCGCTTCAATCAGTCAGTCACAAATGAATCCACCTCAAGTAACAAAGAACAGGGCTTGAAATATGATGCACTCCAGGGGTAAGGAAAGGTGAGCTGGAACAGCTTTAAGGATTGGGAAGCCTTTATAATGGGAATAAAAGACTGGAGTTTAGATTCATTCAGTAGACAAAAGACAAAGTCAGTGATTTTTGTTCCAGAATATCCTACACTCCCCATTCCTCCTGCAGATTAGACCATCATGAGATTGAACGATAAAAGCCTGATCCCATTCATGGAAGAAAATGGCAAAAGTTTACTGACATTTTAAAGTCACAGGTGCAACATTATTTGCACCCATAATAGTTTCAAATAACAAATTATGGGTCAAAACTGCAGACAATGATTTTCTTACTCAGTATTTGTGTCTTGTTTTCCACAACGAATATCTAATTCTTAAATCAAGATACATTTGATTGAGAAGCAAAAGGACTTAAGATATTGTCTTGTTTAAAGAAAAAATAATAATATTTTTTTTAAAAGATATTGTTTTTCTTAATTTAAGCACAAACTCAATTTAGATTTTTTTATTTTATTTTATTCAGAAACCAAGAATGAATATCTTAAGTAATTTTGCTTTAAGTGAATGCAACAAGATTTTTTTTTATATTATTTCATGTAAATCAAGAAAAAGTCCTGAAACAAAAAAATAATTAAAGGTGCACAACATTTCAAGTTAAAAGCAGCCGTTTTTCTAACCCATGATTGCTTAAACAATTGCCTGATGGGCTGAATGAGCCCTTCTCTGATGACTGTGATTGCCTCTATAATCCTGTACAGTAAAATAAATAAAAGAGTTTCGGGATGGAATCTGAGACTGGGCGTGACGTCATACGTGTTCACGCTCACCTGGCTATGTCTGGCAGGATTGTGTGTTCGCCACCATTCTCTGTATCAGTACAGACAACTCGAGCGACAAAACTTTAGTCAACTTTCAAAAGTAGAAGATGGATTCAGACCGGCTTGTAGTTCATTCCAAACCCCAACGCAAACTCCATGTAAGACAAAGAAAATAAAACTTTTGTCTAGTGCCAGGTGCAGGATCCTATACAAAGTAATAACTTATATTGTTTTATTAACATGTTTCCATAATAATACAATCATAAGTGGATACAGTAAGGACATAGCCAAACAGTTCAACAAACAGTTTCTACTACCCCTATGTTCCCCTTACACATAAGTGTGTAATTTACTCAAATGCCTTTCCTTTCATATATTTAAAATGACTTGCAGATTTATAACTTTATTACCTCTGAAGACATTATGACTGTAACAAAAGATTTGTGCGGGTGATGCTCCTTTGGTTATGAACAGCTCTTGCAAGCTTGAGTATGGTCCATGAGCGGGCACACCTCTGGTTGCAGTTTCGCTTGTCGCCAGAGGGGGCATAGTTCTGCAAAAACTCAGAGACTTGCGCTATGCACCGTTAAAGCTACACTGTGTAACTGTGTAGTTTATTCTTAGCTAAAAACACTTAGTTCTTTCAAAAATGTGCTCATTAATGTATATTTACTTCGTTCAAGAAATAAAGTATTCTTGTGAGTGTATAATATGCCATTGAAAATACATACGGGTAAGGGGTTCTAATGTCGGTCGCCATGTTGCCCCTCCATCTTGAAAGTACATAAACCAAAGAGAGAATACCCGTTAATTCAAGCTTCGCCTTTCGCGTTTACGTTCGAGTTAACACTCATGGAACGAGGTCGAACTGGAAGCCATGTTAATCTTGGACTACATTGGCCATTGTAGGTGTTAAAATTGTGATTGAGAGGAACAGAGACTAATATTCACTGGATGGTCATATACCTGTTCACTGCTAGATGGGGCTAAAAATCACACAGTGTAGCTTTAAGTGAATGTATTAGATGAATCATGAGTGTCCACGATAATCATCATTTCATCATCAATCAATAAGGGGGGGGGTACATTTTAGTCATATTTTAGTCACATTTAGTCATACTGCACAATAATGGTTGTGCTGGAATGTAATCATGGATATTTTGCTCAAAATTATAAATTGCAATAATTAATCATGATTGTTGTCATTTGAGAAAATACTGCTTGTGCCATCAAATTAACAGGTCATTTGGAAAGTAATTTAGAAAAAAAACAATTAATAATATTTAGTCTCCAATTTTTCTTATTTTTTAAGACGGATTTTGGTAAAAAAAAAAATTTAAACTACATATTTGTCACATCTTTTTCATCAACAATATTGCATGTTGATAATTTTTCGCCAAAAAATTAAATTTAAAGAAAAGTTTTTAAAAAATATGTGCAAGTAAAAAAAAATTTAATAAATAAAAGAGAGTATCCAAAATAGAGAGTGACCGTGTCGGGCAAAGACCAGAGTCCACATCTGAGCGGCATTTGACTCTTCGAGGGAGCTTCGGTCAGCTCAGTTTAAAAACAGACCCCGTGCTGTCACAAGAGAACTTAGCCGAGAACGAGCATGAGACTTGCTGCAGTTTCTCTAACGGCCACTGGTGTCAGTAACGGTTAGAAATTTTAGAACTTACGTAGCCTAATGCTTCTTTAACACGGTGTTGAAGGAAAAAAAGCGCTAGATATGTATATAAAGGCTAGATGTGTCGTCCACGCTGCTGGCCAATGGAGGTCGACGTCTGCACCTGGCGGCCATCTTGTCACAGGCAGCTCGCTCACTCTGTAACATTGTATTAATGGTAAATGTACTATTTAAATAACCATAACTTGCTCAATTTTCTACTGATTTTCAAACGGTTTGGTTTGTTATAAACGTCAGAGATGTAGCTATGACACAGATACGTATGAATAATAAGTGTATAAATAAATAATCATCCAGATATAGCCTCGTTAATAACGTTTGTAAGAAACCAAACCGTTTATAAATCCGTCAAGATTTCAACGAGATAAGAGTATTTGTCGTGTCTAACTGTGTTGACCACTCATCTTACATCAGCTTACCTGTGACAAGATGGCCGCGGTGATGACGATGGAAACTCCGCCATAACACATCTAGCCTTTATGTACATATCTATGGAAAAAAGCATGACTAGTGTGGTAATACCATTAAGGAGATAACAATAACTTCAATATACGCAAGTGAGCATACACATCTTATTTGTATTTTTTTATTCAAGACTTTTTAACTTTGATGAGGGTCAGCAGGAGGGTCTGTTTTATGTTTTTTTCTACTACATGTTGGTCAATCTGGAGAAATAAATTTAAATATTAATAAAGTTTCTGATTAATAAAAGATTAACTACAGTACTTAATGTGTCATTCCTTTTTAATCATTTTATTTTATCAGACTTTTACTTTATTACATGATATTAGAACAGTTAACACCCTATGACTAAATTAATTTTGAACAAATGATAGTTAGTATACTGTAAATACAGCATTATGTCATTGACGTATTATCTTAAACCATGCACGGTTGCATGGGAGGCACAGTACAAACGTTCATTTACTGACTGTCCCTAGTTATCATCTCTGTAGGCACCACAGTTGCACACAAATCACCACAGTAAATTTCCTCAGGGGACAAATGCAGATCTACTGGCATGCGTGCTGCCTGAAATATGCCGTCCAGAAATAGAATAAGGTGACTCGTGCACATGACAGCATAAAATGCCTGTGTGTGCAAAAACCAGTGCATGCACTGCACTTGCATTATCGAGAATCAGCCAGTTGTGAAGAAAATGCCTCATCTAACCTTGGAGAGGGACACACATACACACACGCTATAAGGCACAACTAACTCATAATCAGGCACGCAGCTGCCGAAGTAGACTGACAGGGGAGAAGTATGCAGGCTGTTACTCACCCTTCACAGGGATCATGACTGCATACGTCTCTCAGTAGGTGTTGGAGCCTTGCCGTGTGTCTCTGCTGCAGTTCCCGCTGCACAGCCTCCATGATACTCACGAGTCACTGCAAAAGCTGCCCGTCTGTGAGGGAGGGACCAGACCGGCACTTTGGCTTTAAGACAAACCTCCAACCTTGGCGACGGATGCAGGCCTGTGGCATACACATGTGCTACTATGCAAGTACATTGTGGATCTCTGATTCTGTTTTTTGATTGCCATTCCAGCATTAAAGGCTATATTCATTTGCAATAAAACAAATAAATAAATGCTTATATATGCATATTGTGCAAATTATTTACTTTTCATATTTGGATGGATGTGATAGAAATATTGAATGGATGGCTTCTTACAACATGACAATAACAATAATAGCATTTTGCTGTTCAAATGTTTGATAGACATCCTAAAAATGTTCCCAGTCTAAAAATGTGTTAAATAAATATAATAGCTATACAGCTCAAACAGATAATGAATGCACTATATTTAATTTGAGTTCAAGCAAAAATCCAGTTGGTGACAGTGGATTTTGAATCTAAATGAACCTGAAGAAAATCAATAACAAAGACTGTATGTGCCATGTTTAGTGATGCACTACCCACTGAGCAGGGATTCAAAGACTTTATATAAGCAAGGTATGCAATACACTACTCCATCAGTAATTCAAGAGTGAAGCATAAACAAAAGGAATGCTTGGGAATATTGAGCCACACCCACAGGTGCACAGTTGAAGTTCGCCTCAAAGAGAGGAACCTTGTGGAAGACTGTACATGCTAATAATTTGCGATTCCTATCGAGTATAAGACAAGAAACTCGACAACATTTAATCGTCTCACACTCTGGCCCCACCTGTCAAAAGTGCTGACAGGGAGAACCTTTATGTCGACTCAGCAAGAATGAACCTTCCCTGACAGGAAAGCCAACTCCATATGTGTATGCAGGCACCTGAGAGGGTTAACTCCACCTCTCATAAGGTACAGTATTCCTCCGAGTGGATTAATCCAAAATCCATTCACACTGAGTGCATGGACACTTAAGTAATGATTATTTCATTATTTTGAGCACAGTGACAGCTAGTTATTAGAGTATGTGCTCTGGCATCCATCTCAAAATGAGCATTTTTTTATATTTCTGCTTCTGAAAATGCAACAGAATACAGAGGGAGCTTCCAAATGTTTGAAGACTACATTAACAAAAATCTGGGATTTCAAAACATATCCTGAGATTAGATTTTTAGGTTATGTAAAATATCAGGAAAAGCAAAGGAGTGACATTCGCAAATACCAGAAAATGTTTTTAGATTTATATGTACAAGTTTGTGTAACCTCAAGTGTGTATATATATATATGTACACATACACTATCTCGGTCAAAAGTTTAAAGGTTCGGTAAGATTTTTATGTCGCTCAAAAGAAGCTCTCCCGCTCACCAGGTGCTGGCCATTTTTTGATAAAAATAGACACAAAATAAAACACAGTAATATTGCGAGATATTCTGAACATTCCTAAAATGACTTTTTCGATGTTAATATATATTAAAATGTAATCATTCCTTTGAAAAAACTGACTCCAGTCTTCATCAGTGTCACATGATCCTTCACAAATCACCTCCACACATGATCCATGCTTCTACAAAACAGGTATGGTTATTATAGCAATATGTAACTGAACCAAGCAATACATT
>JAQIUQ010007807.1:0-290202 GCA_030378365.1 Hybognathus amarus
GAATACATTTAAGTAGTGTTGAATACATTTAAGTATAGTGTTCACTGAGTATGAATCCATTTAAGTTGAATACATTTAATTAGTGTTGAATACATTTAAGTATAGTGTTCACTGAGTATGAATACATTTAAGTTGAATACATTTAAGTAGTGTTAAATACATTAAAGTATAGTGTTCACTGAGTATGAATACATTTAAGTTGAATAAATTTAAGTAGTGCTGAATACATTTAAGTATAGTGTTCTCTGAGTATAAATACATTTAAGTATAGTGTTCACTGAGTATGAATACATTTATGTTGAATACATTTAAGTAGTGTTGAATACATTTAAGTATAGTGTTCACTGAGTATGAATACATTTAAGTTGAATACATTTAAGTAGTGTTAAATACATTAAAGTATAGTGTTCACTGAGTATGAATACATTTAAGTTGAATACATTTAATTAGTGTTGAATACATTTAAGTATAGTGTTCACTGAGTATGAATACATTTAAGTTGAATACATTTAAGTAGTGCTGAATACATTTAAGTATAGTGTTCTCTGAGTATAAATACATTTAAGTATAGTGTTCACTGAGTATGAATACATTTATGTTGAATACATTTAAGTAGTGTTGAATACATTTAAGTATAGTGTTCACTGAGTATGAATACATTTAAGTTGAATACATTTAAGTAGTGTTAAATACATTAAAGTATAGTGTTCACTGAGTATGAATACATTTAAGTTGAATACATTTAAGTAGTGCTGAATACATTTAAGTATAGTGTTCTCTGAGTATAAATACATTTAGGTATAGTGTTCACTGAGTATGAATACATTTATGTTGAATAAATTTAAGTAGTGTTGAATACATTTAAGTAGTGTTCACTGAGTATGAATACATTTAAGTTGAATACATTTAAGTAGTGTTAAATACATTAAAGTATTGTGTTCACTGAGTATGAATACATTTAAGTTGAGTACATTTAATTAGTGTTGAATACATTAAAGTATAGTGTTCACTGAGTATGAATACATTTAAGTTGAGTACATTTAATTAGTGTTAAATACATTAAAGTATAGTGTTCACTGAGTATGAATACATTTAAGTTGAATACATTTAATTAGTGTTGAATACATTTAAGTATAGTGTTCACTGAGTATGAATACATTTAAGTTTAATACATTTAAGTAGTGTTAAATACATTAAAGTATAGTGTTCACTGAGTATGAATGCATTTAAGTTGAATACATTTAAGTAGTGCTGAATACATTTAAGTATAGTGTTCTCTGAGTATAAATACATTTAAGTATAGTGTTCACTGAGTATGAATACATTTATGTTGAATACATTTAAGTAGTGTTGAATACATTTAAGTATAGTGTTCACTAAGTATGAATACATTTAAGTTGAATACATTTAAGTAGTGTTAAATACATTAAAGTATAGTGTTCACTGAGTATGAATACATTTAAGTTGAATACATTTAAGTAGTGCTGAATACATTTAAGTATAGTGTTCTCTGAGTATAAATACATTTAAGTATAGTGTTCACTGAGTATGAATACATTTATGTTGAATACATTTAAGTAGTGTTGAATACATTTAAGTATAGTGTTCACTGAGTATGAATACATTTAAGTTGAATACATTTAAGTAGTGTTAAATACATTAAAGTATAGTGTTCACTGAGTATGAATACATTTAAGTTGAATACATTTAAGTAGTGCTGAATACATTTAAGTATAGTGTTCTCTGAGTATAAATACATTTAAGTATAGTGTTCACTGAGTATGAATACATTTATGTTGAATAAATTTAAGTAGTGTTGAATACATTTAAGTATAGTGTTCACTGAGTATGAATACATTTAAGTTGAATACATTTAAGTAGTGTTAAATACATTTAAGTATAGTGTTCACTGAGTATGAATACATTTAAGTTGAATACATTTAAGTAGTGTTAAATACATTAAAGTATAGTGTTCACTGAGTATGAATACATTTAAGTTGAATACATTTAAGTATAGTGTTCTCTGAGTATAAATACATTTAAGTATAGTGTTCACTTAGTATGAATACATTTATGTTGAATACATTTAATTAGTGTTAAATACATTAAAGTATAGTGTTCACTGAGTATGAATACATTTAAGTTGAATACATTTAATTAGTGTTGAATACATTTAAGTATAGTGTTCACTGAGTATGAATACATTTAAGTTAAATACATTTAAGTAGTGTTAAATACATTAAAGTATAGTGTTCAGAGTATGAATACATTTAAGTTGAGTACATTTAATTAGTGTTGAATACATTAAAGTATAGTGTTCACTGAGTATGAATACATTTAAGTATAGTGTTCACTGAGTATGAATACATTTATGTTGAATACATTTAAGTAGTGTTGAATACATTTAAGTATAGTGTTCACTGAGTATGAATACATTTAAGTTGAATACATTTAAGTAGTGTTAAATACATTAAAGTATAGTGTTCACTGAGTATGAATACATTTAAGTTGAATACATTTAAGTAGTGCTGAATACATTTAAGTATAGTGTTCTCTGAGTATAAATACATTTAAGTATAGTGTTCACTGAGTATGAATACATTTATGTTGAATAAATTGAAGTAGTGTTGAATACATTTAAGTATAGTGTTCACTGAGTATGAATACATTTAAGTTGAATACATTTAAGTAGTGTTAAATACATTAAAGTATTGTGTTCACTGAGTATGAATACATTTAAGTTGAGTACATTTAATTAGTGTTGAATACATTAAAGTATAGTGTTCACTGAGTATGAATACATTTAAGTTGAGTACATTTAATTAGTGTTAAATACATTAAAGTATAGTGTTCACTGAGTATGAATACATTTAAGTTGAATACATTTAATTAGTGTTGAATACATTTAAGTATAGTGTTCACTGAGTATGAATACATTTAAGTTGAATACATTTAAGTAGTGTTAAATACATTAAAGTATAGTGTTCACTGAGTATGAATACATTTAAGTTGAATACATTTAAGTAGTGCTGAATACATTTAAGTATAGTGTTCTCTGAGTATAAATACATTTAAGTATAGTGTTCACTGAGTATGAATACATTTATGTTGAATACATTTAATTAGTGTTGAATACATTTAAGTATAGTGTTCACTGAGTATGAATACATTTAAGTTGAATACATTTAAGTAGTGTTAAATACATTAAAGTATAGTGTTCACTGAGTATGAATACATTTAAGTTGAATAAATTTAAGTAGTGCTGAATACATTTAAGTATAGTGTTCTCTGAGTATAAATACATTTAAGTATAGTGTTCACTGAGTATGAATACATTTATGTTGAATACATTTAAGTAGTGTTGAATACATTTAAGTATAGTGTTCACTGAGTATGAATACATTTAAGTTGAATACATTTAAGTAGTGTTAAATACATTAAAGTATAGTGTTCACTGAGTATGAATACATTTAAGTTGAATACATTTAATTAGTGTTGAATACATTTAAGTATAGTGTTCACTGAGTATGAATACATTTAAGTTGAATACATTTAAGTAGTGCTGAATACATTTAAGTATAGTGTTCTCTGAGTATAAATACATTTAAGTATAGTGTTCACTGAGTATGAATACATTTATGTTGAATACATTTAAGTAGTGTTGAATACATTTAAGTATAGTGTTCACTGAGTATGAATACATTTAAGTTGAATACATTTAAGTAGTGTTAAATACATTAAAGTATAGTGTTCACTGAGTATGAATACATTTAAGTTGAATACATTTAAGTAGTGCTGAATACATTTAAGTATAGTGTTCTCTGAGTATAAATACATTTAGGTATAGTGTTCACTGAGTATGAATACATTTATGTTGAATAAATTTAAGTAGTGTTGAATACATTTAAGTAGTGTTCACTGAGTATGAATACATTTAAGTTGAATACATTTAAGTAGTGTTAAATACATTAAAGTATTGTGTTCACTGAGTATGAATACATTTAAGTTGAGTACATTTAATTAGTGTTGAATACATTAAAGTATAGTGTTCACTGAGTATGAATACATTTAAGTTGAGTACATTTAATTAGTGTTAAATACATTAAAGTATAGTGTTCACTGAGTATGAATACATTTAAGTTGAATACATTTAATTAGTGTTGAATACATTTAAGTATAGTGTTCACTGAGTATGAATACATTTAAGTTTAATACATTTAAGTAGTGTTAAATACATTAAAGTATAGTGTTCACTGAGTATGAATGCATTTAAGTTGAATACATTTAAGTAGTGCTGAATACATTTAAGTATAGTGTTCTCTGAGTATAAATACATTTAAGTATAGTGTTCACTGAGTATGAATACATTTATGTTGAATACATTTAAGTAGTGTTGAATACATTTAAGTATAGTGTTCACTAAGTATGAATACATTTAAGTTGAATACATTTAAGTAGTGTTAAATACATTAAAGTATAGTGTTCACTGAGTATGAATACATTTAAGTTGAATACATTTAAGTAGTGCTGAATACATTTAAGTATAGTGTTCTCTGAGTATAAATACATTTAAGTATAGTGTTCACTGAGTATGAATACATTTATGTTGAATACATTTAAGTAGTGTTGAATACATTTAAGTATAGTGTTCACTGAGTATGAATACATTTAAGTTGAATACATTTAAGTAGTGTTAAATACATTAAAGTATAGTGTTCACTGAGTATGAATACATTTAAGTTGAATACATTTAAGTAGTGCTGAATACATTTAAGTATAGTGTTCTCTGAGTATAAATACATTTAAGTATAGTGTTCACTGAGTATGAATACATTTATGTTGAATAAATTTAAGTAGTGTTGAATACATTTAAGTATAGTGTTCACTGAGTATGAATACATTTAAGTTGAATACATTTAAGTAGTGTTAAATACATTTAAGTATAGTGTTCACTGAGTATGAATACATTTAAGTTGAATACATTTAAGTAGTGTTAAATACATTAAAGTATAGTGTTCACTGAGTATGAATACATTTAAGTTGAATACATTTAAGTATAGTGTTCTCTGAGTATAAATACATTTAAGTATAGTGTTCACTTAGTATGAATACATTTATGTTGAATACATTTAATTAGTGTTAAATACATTAAAGTATAGTGTTCACTGAGTATGAATACATTTAAGTTGAATACATTTAATTAGTGTTGAATACATTTAAGTATAGTGTTCACTGAGTATGAATACATTTAAGTTAAATACATTTAAGTAGTGTTAAATACATTAAAGTATAGTGTTCAGAGTATGAATACATTTAAGTTGAGTACATTTAATTAGTGTTGAATACATTAAAGTATAGTGTTCACTGAGTATGAATACATTTAAGTATAGTGTTCACTGAGTATGAATACATTTATGTTGAATACATTTAAGTAGTGTTGAATACATTTAAGTATAGTGTTCACTGAGTATGAATACATTTAAGTTGAATACATTTAAGTAGTGTTAAATACATTAAAGTATAGTGTTCACTGAGTATGAATACATTTAAGTTGAATACATTTAAGTAGTGCTGAATACATTTAAGTATAGTGTTCTCTGAGTATAAATACATTTAAGTATAGTGTTCACTGAGTATGAATACATTTATGTTGAATAAATTGAAGTAGTGTTGAATACATTTAAGTATAGTGTTCACTGAGTATGAATACATTTAAGTTGAATACATTTAAGTAGTGTTAAATACATTAAAGTATTGTGTTCACTGAGTATGAATACATTTAAGTTGAGTACATTTAATTAGTGTTGAATACATTAAAGTATAGTGTTCACTGAGTATGAATACATTTAAGTTGAGTACATTTAATTAGTGTTAAATACATTAAAGTATAGTGTTCACTGAGTATGAATACATTTAAGTTGAATACATTTAATTAGTGTTGAATACATTTAAGTATAGTGTTCACTGAGTATGAATACATTTAAGTTGAATACATTTAAGTAGTGTTAAATACATTAAAGTATAGTGTTCACTGAGTATGAATACATTTAAGTTGAATACATTTAAGTAGTGCTGAATACATTTAAGTATAGTGTTCTCTGAGTATAAATACATTTAAGTATAGTGTTCACTGAGTATGAATACATTTATGTTGAATACATTTAAGTAGTGTTGAATACATTTAAGTATAGTGTTCACTGAGTATGAATACATTTAAGTTGAATACATTTAAGTAGTGTTAAATACATTAAAGTATAGTGTTCACTGAGTATGAATACATTTAAGTTGAATATATTTAAGTAGTGCTGAATACATTTAAGTATAGTGTTCTCTGAGTATAAATACATTTAAGTATAGTGTTCACTGAGTATGAATACATTTATGTTGAATACATTTAAGTAGTGTTGAATACATTTAAGTATAGTGTTCACTGAGTATGAATACATTTAAGTTGAATACATTTAAGTAGTGTTAAATACTTTAAAGTATAGTGTTCACTGAGTATGAATACATTTAAGTTGAATACATTTAAGTAGTGCTGAATACATTTAAGTATAGTGTTCTCTGAGTATAAATACATTTAAGTATAGTGTTCACTGAGTATGAATACATTTATGTTGAATAAATTTAAGTAGTGTTGAATACATTTAAGTATAGTGTTCACTGAGTATGAATACATTTAAGTTGAATACATTTAAGTAGTGTTAAATACATTAAAGTATTGTGTTCACTGAGTATGAATACATTTAAGTTGAGTACATTTAATTAGTGTTGAATACATTAAAGTATAGTGTTCACTGAGTATGAATACATTTAAGTTGAGTACATTTAATTAGTGTTAAATACATTAAAGTATAGTGTTCACTGAGTATGAATACATTTAAGTTGAATACATTTAATTAGTGTTGAATACATTTAAGTATAGTGTTCACTGAGTATGAATACATTTAAGTTGAATACATTTAAGTAGTGTTAAATACATTAAAGTATAGTGTTCACTGAGTATGAATACATTTAAGTTGAATACATTTAAGTAGTGCTGAATACATTTAAGTATAGTGTTCTCTGAGTATAAATACATTTAAGTATAGTGTTCACTGAGTATGAATACATTTATGTTGAATACATTTAAGTAGTGTTGAATACATTTAAGTATAGTGTTCACTGAGTATGAATACATTTAAGTTGAATACATTTAAGTAGTGTTAAATACATTAAAGTATAGTGTTCACTGAGTATGAATACATTTAAGTTGAATACATTTAAGTAGTGCTGAATACATTTAAGTATAGTGTTCTCTGAGTATAAATACATTTAAAGTATAGTGTTCACTGAGTATGAATACATTTATGTTGAATACATTTAAGTAGTGTTGAATACATTTAAGTATAGTGTTCACTGAGTATGAATACATTTAAGTTGAATAAATTTAAGTAGTGCTGAATACATTTAAGTATAGTGTTCTCTGAGTATAAATACATTTAAGTATAGTGTTCACTGAGTATGAATACATTTATGTTGAATACATTTAAGTAGTGTTGAATACATTTAAGTATAGTGTTCACTGAGTATGAATACATTTAAGTTGAATACATTTAAGTAGTGTTTAATACTTTAAAGTATAGTGTTCACTGAGTATGAATACATTTAAGTTGAGTACATTTAATTAGTGTTGAATACATTTAAGTATTGTGTTCACTGAGTATGAATACATTTAAGTTGAGTACATTTAATTAGTGTTGAATACATTAAAGTATAGTGTTCACTGAGTATGAATACATTTAAGTTGAGTACATTTAATTAGTGTTAAATACATTAAAGTATAGTGTTCACTGAGTATGAATACATTTAAGTTGAATACATTTAATTAGTGTTGAATACATTTAAGTATAGTGTTCACTGAGTATGAATACATTTAAGTTGAATACATTTAAGTAGTGTTAAATACATTAAAGTATAGTGTTCACTGAGTATGAATACATTTAAGTTGAATACATTTAAGTAGTGCTGAATACATTTAAGTATAGTGTTCTCTGAGTATAAATACATTTAAGTATAGTGTTCACTGAGTATGAATACATTTATGTTGAATACATTTAAGTAGTGTTGAATACATTTAAGTATAGTGTTCACTGAGTATGAATACATTTAAGTTGAATACATTTAAGTAGTGTTAAATACATTAAAGTATAGTGTTCACTGAGTATGAATACATTTAAGTTGAATACATTTAAGTAGTGCTGAATACATTAAAGTAGAGTGTTCTCTGAGTATAAATACATTTAAGTATAGTGTTCACTGAGTATGAATACATTTATGTTGAATACATTTAAGTAGTGTTGAATACATTTAAGTATAGTGTTCACTGAGTATGAATACATTTTAGTTGAATACGTTTAAGTAGTGTTGAATACATTAAAGTAGAGTGTTCACTGAGTATGAATACATTTAAGTATGAGTGTTCACTGAGTATGAATACATTTAAGTATAGTGTTCACTGAGGTCCACTTCTAAATTAGAATGATTTTTGATGTAACAATTTTGATAATATTATAAGTAATAAGCTATTTTCTATCCTGTTTTAATTCTCTCTTTCAAACTCTTGAAATATCCTGTTTTGATGGATGTGCCGCATTCAAGACTTAGAAGTAAACACCCACTGCTATTATTAAGTAACACTTGTGCATATTAAAATAATTAAGTACTTGGAGTTACCAACAGTTATAGTTGACAAAGGATGACTTTTCTTCTCTCCTTGTAAATGGATATATGAATGTATGAACCATCTTTGGCACACTGTCGTTCTTAGGCTATTTATAGTTGATCCTTTCCAATCAAGTGTAAAACATATACATTGTTATTTGCCAGTGTCAATTTTTAATTAAAATGAAACATGTAATATCTTACTGGTGACAGAACAGAAGACATATCAAACGATCTGTTAATTTTTCTTCAAAATTTCTATGGTCGTTCTAAGGTTTGTCTATACGTACTGACATGATGTTTGAATCGGTGGGCGGGGCTAAAGAGGTAGAAGTAGGCGTTGATCTTCTGTAAGGACGGTCTGTTGTCGCGCTAATGATGTATCAATATCTGAAACAAGTCGTTTTCTGAGCTTGGTTTTAATAAAAGCTGTTTATGGACTAAAAAGGAAGTTTTGAGTTCTGAATTTTTTAGGATCTTTTTATAGTACAGGTCAAGGAAAATGAATTCTCAATTCATGACCCCTTTAAAATATATAAAAATATTTCACAATATACATTTTTGATCAAATATATGCAGCCTTCAAAAACATGAAGAAATCTTACCTTACCCAAACATTTGCACGGTATTGTAACTCATTATTGTCATATCATAAAACAACCCCCCTCTTTGGGACTGTGGTATTATTTTCAGAAAAGTAGTGAAACTTCTTGTGGTTAAGTTTGGGAGGAAATCATTTTTATAATACATACTATTTATTCTTGCACTGTCACCCTCTGTAAATCATTGGACTTATTATTTTGGGAGTCTCAGATATAAAATAAAACTATCAGTTAAAATTTATTGTATTGCTAAGATATACCTGTATATCCCTGTTGTTTTTTATGTGCTAGACGCTGCACTTGTTTTATAGTACTACACCGGGATGTAGCCTTTCATTTCTCAGATTCTGTAATAACAATTTATATTTTCAAAATATGCTCATAGTTTACAGGAGTTCAAATATAGAAAACGCTCTCCGATTTAAATTCAAACCAGTGATAGAAATGTATCTTTGGTAAAGGCTCACATTCTATATGTCACATATCAAACAAAGTACACAATTGTACTGAAAGCAAAACACCTTCAAACATAAATACATAGAAGATACAGTTTAATATAAACCATTTAAACTTATTTAAAATGGATATTGCAGTTGGAATGAAATAGTTCATGTAAGCCTTTTTTATTTTGCCAAATGAGCTCTAAACCTGATGGAAGTAACTTAAAAAAGCAATAAAGAGAATGAGAGAGGTCTGTAGTAATAATGTTATAATGCTCTGAAGGTTGAATCTGCAAAGTCCCAATGATTTCAGATTCATGCTTGTCTACTCTTGAATTTGAGACTGTGTGCACCTCTGTGTATAATGTTTCTCTTGCACTAACCCATGCTTCTATAATTATCTTCATGCACGGATTCATCACATGCATTTTTGATAGGAGGATGGCAGACATTTTTCTCTCTTTTCAACAAGACTTGTCAAGATCCACTTTCCCCTCATCCTGTGCTCAGTACCTGAATAGATCACTTTTTATTAACCTTCTTCTCACTATTGATCAGGAGCGCCCTGGGCAATCAGACCAGTTTTTTTTCCTATAGCTAGAATAATTTGCCCTGTCGTTAGAGATCTTTATAGAGTTTTGTTCTCTGTCTTTCTTTTCTCTGGTGGTTTTCTCAGTCTGTAATGGTGATTAAGCCTGTGACCCTGTCTTAAATTGTCTTCCAGCCCTCGAAAGCAGGCTGACAGAAAAATTACAATGAATCAATATTTTAGTATTGATTTAACTTTTTCCTTTTAGATGTTCTTTCCATTTTCTTTATTTGAAACTGGTAAAGACAAACCTGCCTATATTGGTTGGAGCAGTGGTTTAAAGATTTTGCTCTGGTTTAAGATTGCAGTTGCAGAGATGTTTACAATAAAAAGTTGTATAACCCAGCTTTAATTTTACAGTTTTTTATTGTGGGTGTAACACTGTGCTTTGAAATCAGAAAAACATGAAATCAGATGTCTAGCAGTAAAGTTCACCCCCTGCTGAGTTTTGTACGCCTCCATCATGCGGTTTTGGATGCTAACCACCGTTACACCTACACTAATCAGCCCTCCTCTGAGTTGCCTCCATCCCAGAAGAACTAACTTCACCAAACAGACTACAAATGTAACTAACACAGTTTAAGAAGCTCTCTTGAACATCTTTAAAATCTTTAATTTTAGTTTTATTTATGGAAAGGTTGGACTTGGCTGTCAGTGTGCTCTACTGTTAGATTTAAAGCAAAGTTTACACTGAACACAATGATACCATGGTACTTTTAAGTATTAGGCCTAATCTTTTTTATTTTATTGTATGTTAGATCTTAGTTCAACCAAAAACAAAATATGTAAGTAGTTATTATTTCAGGTACCTCACAAGCTAACCATTTAGCAATTTTTGCATGCTGTTAGCTGATTAGCCTGCTATTACAGCATGCTGTTAGCTGATTATTCTGCTTGCCTGGCATACAGCTAGCCAATTAACCTGCAATCTTCATCGCTGACAAATGCATGATTCCTGTACGTGGGCGGGTACCCGGCCCGCTAATATTAGATGTAAAAGGTCGTATAATATTTACCTTATCTGTTTGCGGTGCCGGTGCGGTCGGGTCGGCAAATCAATAGACACCGGTGAACTGCAGATCCAATTGCCAAGACTTTTTTCGAATCATTTAGGTACACGCTGATAGGCAGCTGCTTTTAAACGGTCCTGTGCATATTTGTGTTCACACTCTGAAGACTGTCAAGGGATCTGCAGGCTCTGCTGGGCTCCCTTCGTCCCTCTGTCTCTGATTTTTCAGCCACCACCCTGGTTTCACCACAGAGTTCTAGGCCTCTGACTGCACCTCGTCCTTCTAACCCTTTGGCTCTTTCTTCCCTTCGGCTTCACCATTGTCCTCCCCTGCCGAGCCCCCAACTCCACCTCAATCCCGCAAGCCTGCCTTTCCGCCTTGGCCCACCAGTCCATTGGTATCTCTAAGAAATTATATTAGATTGAATGGAGGATTTTAACTGTGACGAGATGATTGACAGGGCAGTTTACGGTGATAGGATGTACGCTGTCCATTAAAGATGACGAAGTAGTATGTCCCAAAGCTTGCCTACGCTTTTGCTACACAATCAAAAGTGTGTCCTTTTTCTTTAAAGAGTACATACTTTTAAGGCATAGTATAAGTAGGCCAATTGGGACGCAGCCATGGTTAATTATTATGTTACACACCTGGTTCTGAGTTTGGTTTAGTTCATTGTCCCATAAATTGTTTTTGAGTTTAAGCCAAAGCTGTTATGTTTTGTACTCTTGCGATTCCTATATATTTGGAATGATCTCACATGTTTTAGTAATAAAGTTTAATTGCTGATATTAAGATCCAATTCTCACTGCTCTTCCATCTTCTTCAACTGCCTGACACAACGTGACAATTAATTACTGTATTTTAATTACTTTTGCTTTAAAGGTAAAATAAGGGATTTAATTGCAGTTCTTCAAGTACTTCTGATGTAATTGTTCTAAATAATGTGTATAGACTATAGAGCAATTCACTGTAAAAAAATAAAAAAATAAAATCAAGATTTGTTACACTGTAAAAATGAATATGCTTTATCTAATCAATAAAATTGTGGCAACAGATTACAAGCAATATTTACAATATTACAAGCAATAGAATTGAGTAATAGTTAATCTAATTATTCCTTAAAGTTAACTATTTAAAATGAGTAAAGTGTACACCAAAAAAAAATCTAAATAATTGGCAGACGTCAAAGATTAATTGTTTTATATTATCTTTATTTTATATTGCCAACAAGAAAACATGAAGACATCTGATGTTAACCGTAAAGAAGGTCGTAATTTTAAAACAAACCTAAAATAAACACAGATCACCATAATGATGATGTAACACATTTTTGGGCATTTTAAATGGTTAACTTTTAAGGAATTAATTTGATTAATGATTACTCAATTCTATTCTTAAATTTAATTAATTATATTGCTTGTAATCTGTTGCCACAATTTTTTTGATTAGATAAAGCGCATTAATTTTTACAGTGTATCACAACATTTTGTCTTTTGTCAAATCAACTTAAATCATTTATTTAGTTCAGATAACTTATTATTTTGAGTTTCTGATGATTAAATCAATCTCCTTCATTATATTACCTCACTTTTTCCAGTTCAATCAACTTAAAATTTTAAGGCAACCAGGTAATTTTTTTTTTAAAGTTAAACCAACAATATTTTTTACAGTGTATATAACAATATTGGTTTTGGTATGTTTTAATGCAACCTTCTCCATTTAAATACTTTGGTCAGTTCAAGAATAATTTATGCAATTTTTTACTGTTTATTTGAAAAAATCCAAGAGCAGTTTCATCTATATCCTTGTATTGGTTCAACTGGTCGATGTTGATATGGGATCAGAGCATTACTTCTCAGAGTGAGTAATTAATATACAGTAGTAATCTAATTACACTGTCAAAGGTGTAATTAGTAATTAATTACCTTTTTAGAGTAACTTACCTAACACTTAGGGCAAGAGTTGTAAAGTGATTTTCTTCATGGGAAAAAATGGTCTAGTTTGGATCAACATGAGGGTGTCTAAATATTGACAGAATTTCAATTTTGGGTTAAATTATTATTAGTATAATTATTTTTCCTTTCTGTGAAACTGTTGTTTCTCATGCCACTATCTGGCTCTCTGTTGGTCTCACCTTCCACTCACATGGCATAAAAACACACAGAGGCCAGACAATCTCTCTGCCTTGGCTGGCTTAGATTAGCCACATTGATTTAATTACACATGTCCTGTTTTACACCAAATCTGATTATCATCAGGCAATGACATTACAGATTGCTCCCTTACTAGTGCATGAAAATCTCAACAAAGTTATGATGTGTCATGGCACTTCCCGGTTATTTGTTTATTTTCATCTGAAGGCCTTGTTTGGCAGAACCCATCTTTTACATTTGATCAAGCTTGATATTAGCCTCTCTAAATCTGGTTCCAAGAGTGTCCAAGTTGTCGAGATAGAATGGTTGGTTGCTTAAAACAATGCTGTACATCTGGCTTAAATTCATTTTCAATTTAAGATCGGCCTGGCTCAAAGCCAGAGCAGATAATTAAATTTAGGCCTAATCAAAAGCCTCACAGAGAAGTTAAATAGCCGTGGTGGCAGTTTATTTTTTGTTAGCTACTTTGTCATTGCAGTGTCAACACAAAGAGAGGCAGCAGAGATGTGAGCCATGTGTGATAAAGACTGAACGCCGATTAATTTTTAGCAATGACTGCCTCAGTCTACCAGAGCAGCAGGAGGAGAACCATGCTGTGCTGCTCGGTCTCAGCTTGAAAATCTAATTTTGCTGTTAGCATGTTTGTGACCGAACTCAAAAATGCCATTTAGGGGAAACAGTATCATTCCAAGCAGAAATGGGTAGTGGTCAGAGCAGTTCTGCTTAAGTCTTATGCTGTGTTCACACTGGACGCGAATAGCGTGTCAAATTCGCACCTGACGCGCTCTACAGTAGTTTGACGCTTGACCACTTTGTGTTAATTCTCGTGTCAAGAGTGAAACTGATGCGTGTAAAAACTAAAGTTTGAAGCGAAATGGCGTGGCGCGCGTCAGAATCGAAATCCGTTGGCGGCCATTGTTTTTATGTTGACCGAGCATTCATCAAGAGAGTTACCGCTCTGTATTTACTCTGGAGAGCAGAACAGCGGCGTGGGGATCATCGTCGCCATATATTTGTGTCCACCCGAGTTTTTGGCCGCTGTCAGCGGTACTTCCAGTTTGATGACCTGTTGTCCCGCATCGGAGCGAGGATCACCCTCATTCTCATCCATCTAATCTAGCTGTCATTTATTTTTGTTTTGATGATAAAGAGAGCCAGCCTTCAAAAGTTATTAACCTGTCCTTATTTTCTCTCTCACGTCCAGACACGAAACTTATATGTTGGTTGTCTTTACATCATAATACTATTTCATATAGGCCTAGATGGCATGAATAACATTCAATTCAAAATGAACATGTCTCGTTTATAGAAATAAAGTTTTAAGTAATAAAATATTTGCTTTGTTGTGCATAAGAATCCCACCATGCATTTAGTCATATTACAAATAATTATTGAAGCATCCAGATACTTCACCACGTGAGCAAGCAGGCTTCTTAACGCGGCGCGAATTGATGCCAAAGTTCAGATTTTTCAACTCGGCAGCAGACGCGAATTGCGTCAAATGCGTGAATGCACAAATAGCACTAACTAAATAATTTGCGCTTAACGCGGCAGACACTCAGTTCGCGCGAACGAGGCGTATTCTCGTCTTCCGCGCTGTGCTCACGCCCCATTCGCGCCGCAGGATTTTTTTACACGCGTAACGCGTCTTTGCATTGACTTAACATTGAAATCATTCTGCCTGGCGGCTGTTGGTGTGAACATACCATTAGCCTAGATCATAATGGAATATATTTAATAGTTTTATATTAAATGTTGCCATGTTACATTTAGCAGGTGTAAATATTTTGGGAGCTAAAACTAAAAAGTTTCCTCTAATGTTCCCAATGGTCAGAAGTTTTAATTTCAAAATGTAGTTGGTGTTAAGACAATTGTTTCTTTTGGGTTTCCATAGTTTAAAACACATTTATTGGTGACAATTATGCCATTAACTATCTAAGTGTTTTTGGTTAAACTAAGGCCCTTGTCATTTTGTCCGGTTGA
The DNA here is from genome assembly GCA_030378365.1 of Hybognathus amarus. Taxonomy (NCBI): domain Eukaryota; kingdom Metazoa; phylum Chordata; class Actinopteri; order Cypriniformes; family Leuciscidae; genus Hybognathus; species Hybognathus amarus. Next base: position 15,481 of record JAQIUQ010007807.1, read on the forward strand.
CAAAGGTGTCACAATAGAATGGTGGGTTGCTATGAGACTCGTTGGTTGTTGTTACTGAGAGTTATTTCTGTGTTGAAATAAGCTTTGTTGCATGATAAACTACAATATGAGCCAGATTTTCTGTCAATAATAAAAAGTTTCTGATTGTCATTATTGGACATGAAATTAGGAAAAAAAAATCAATGTTCTATGTTGTTTGGACCCAATGACGTTCAAAATACCTTCTTTCATGAAGAAACAGAAGGTAGTCAATCTAGTAATTATAGCACAGGTGTGTTCTCTCTGGAAAATATTTTTGATCTGAGATGAGGCTTAGGCTATGTTTACACGGAAACGATTCTGAAGAGAAAACGCAAAAGTGGCGTTGCGTCATCACTTTATTCTGCGTTTAGACGAGCGTTTTGTGTGGGAAATTTGCGTGCAAATGGTGACGACAAAGTGTGTGAAAATCAATGTAGTATGCACTTCAGGCGGCTCAGGAGTGCATACTATGGTAACACCAAGTCCACGCGCCTGCGTACAACCTTCACTGTCAAGCACTGTCAAAACTTTTGCGTTTTTACCCTTTACACGGAACGCCGACGGTGGAGCGTTTTTAAGATTTCCACTCTGGAGGGTGGGTTTCACTTTTTTTGCGTTTTTAAGCCTCAAAAACGCCGTCGCAGTGTAAACGAAAGGCACATCCGATAAAATATTTTTACGTTTTACCTGCGAGTGTTCTCGTGTAAACAGGGCCTTAATCTGTGTCTTGGACACCTGTCCATGGTATTATGCAGTAAAATTAAGCATTTAATTATGAAAACACAATTATGAAAAATACTGACAGGATGTGTACATGATGAATTCATGCAAATGTACACAATTACATGCACTCATTATTCTGTATGAGTGCATTGGTGTGTGTAAACTCACTTGTGTGTAGGAATCCTCATGAAAGGGTGTGTTTGTAGCTTTTTGAGTACTAAATTTAGCCCAGCTGGAGTCAGGAAGGGGGACACCATGGCCACAACTCGTCCTCCAACCAACAACGCAACTGACTGGCCAATTCCTCCCTTGTAAGGCTCTGAACTCAACATTAGTTTAAGACCCTTTACCATGGAACATGCAGGGTATTTAAAGACGTGTCCTTTGGTCTTGAATCATAAACCAAGAAATTAGAAGAAAAGTTTGGTTTTTGCAACAGGATTTTTAAACATCCAGGCTGCCAGCTATGGTTTCTTTTTTTAGCTGGACTTTAAATGAGAAAAATATAAAGCTGACTAATAATAAAAAAAATAAATAAACTAACCCGTAGGTCCATCCTATTCTTAGCCCGGATGTTTTTTCTGGTGTGAAAGAAAAAAAGTGAGAGCTTAGTGGCAGATTAAATGGATAGTTCTCCAAAATATTTAATTCTATCATCATTTACTCACCCTCAAGTTATTCCAAACCTGTATGGATTTCTTTCTTCTGCTGAACACAAAAGAAGATATTTTGAAGAATGTAACCAAGTAGTTGATGAAACCCCATTGACTCCCACTGTATTTTTCTCATACCATAGCTTAGCAATTCTAGCTTTACATGTTGCAACATACATGTCCATAAATGTATTCAAATATTTGTGTATAAATCTATTTTAAACATTTATTTTGTCATTTATAAATTACAAATTGTTTGTCGTGAGTGTACTTTAATCTTGTTTAATATTAATGTCAGGATCAGAAGTTCAGGCTTCTATTTTTAACAGATTCAGAAGTCACCGTCTCACAGTGACATGATGACAAATGGCTGATGGATTTTGGCCTCTAATCTAATAACTGTGCTGCTAGAAAGGACTAATGAAAGCTTTTAAATGGACCGATATGTGAATGTAGGGGATAGAGGCTTGCAGAAAGCCACATTCAGATATTAAATATAGTTTGCTTGAGGTTTATTTGGTATGGTTGGTATGGTACATCTAACAAAATGTAATGATTTACACTTAAAACTTCATTCATGATGTATTCTCTGCAAATAAGTCTTGTTGTCTCATGCAGTTTTAATTTATGTTATATATACAGCACTGTTCATGAGTCAGTAGGTTTTTTAAAAAAGAAGTCTCTTATGCTCTTCAAAGGCTGAATTTATTTGATCAAAAAACATATTATTACAATTTAAAATAACTATTTTCTATATGTGTGTGTGTGTGTGTATGTATGTATGTGTATATATATATATATATATATATATATATATATATATATATATATATATATATATATATATATATATATATATATATATATATATATACTGTAAATATATATATATATTAAGAGACCACTGCCAAATCAGCAGTTGCTGGATTTATTATTTATAATATAAATAATAAATCCAGAGTAACTGCTGATTTGGCAGTGGTCTCTTAATGTTTTTCCATAGCTGTATATATATATATATATATATATATATATATATATATATATATATATATATATATATATATATATATATATGTAAATATGTATATATATATATATATATATATATATACTGTAAATATGTATATATACTATAAATATGTATATATACATATATATATATATATATATATATATATATATATATATATATATATATATATATATATATATATATATGGTGAGATCAATTTTATATATATATACTGTAAATATATATAATATATATATATATATATATATATATATATATATATATATATATATATATATATATATATATATATATATATATATATATATATATATATATATATATATATATATATATATATATATATATATATATATATATATATAATGTTTTCCCATAATGGCAAAGCTGAATTTTCAGCATCATTTCTCCAGTCTTTAGTGGCACATGACCCAGTCAGAACATTTCATATTATTATATTATTATTATTATCATCAAACATTTCATATTATCTACTTGATAAAATGAAATGTGCTACATATTTTTTAAGAGAATTATATATTTTTTTCAGGATTCTTTGATTTAAATTTTTTTCGGCTCTGATCTATATTGGCCTTTTGTAAACGCTTAATAAATTGTTCTCCATGTATATACATTGAACATTTGAAAATGTTGACCTTTGATATTTTGTCACTATTTATTGTAATGTGAAGGTCAGACACAGGTTGATCTTTTATCAGTGGAAAATTGTTTGGAATGTCAGTTTAAATGCTTTAAAATGTTTGTGTCTTACAGCTGGATAATCTTGATGAACAGGCTGCCCAGATTAGAAGAGAGCTGGATGGATCGACTCCAAATGGCTGATCAGTTCACAAAAGTATGTGTTCCAATCTCATACAATTACACATGAAGCTGTGGTATACAGTTCTTTTCAGGCTTATAAAGTAGCCTATTCCAAGGCTCAAAATGTCCTGATGTCTTGTTTTGTCCCTCTTGGCTAGAATTTTTATTTTTCTCTCTCTCTTTAACACCTTGAATAGGCTGGCAGGTTCCCTAAGTTTGTGTCCAGGGACATGGAGGCTATGTACATTGAGGAGCTGAAGTCTTCAGTGAACTTGCTGATGGCTGATCCTGGAGAGCATGCCAGTGTCTAAAGGTGGAGAGTTCAAATTACAGAAGCTCAAGAGAGGCCACAACACCTCCATCATTGACATGGGCCAAGAGGATGAGAATCAGCTCTCCAAGTCTGACGTAGTTTTGTCTTTCACTCTGGAGGTACTTGTTCCTGGTTAGCATTTTGGCCTGCATTTCGGTTAGCATGTTCAAATAATGTTTAGGTCGTAACATGACTCTTGAAACTCTTGAAAGTTTAAATTCCCATTTTTTTCCCCAATGTCTATAAGGGCCATTCTGAGCAGTGTCCGGCATCAAACTCTCTTGATTTATTTATCTCCATTAAAGTTACGTGTAGCATTTGTGAAATGGTAAAAATGGTAAATGGACTGCATTATATAGTGCTTTCTACAGACCCATGGCCACCAAAGCACTTCCATATCTTTGAAGTGCAAAAATATGTTTATATAAACAGTATATATACTGCATACAAGATCATGTACATTTGTGTTTGAAATTTGGGCTGTTGTTACCTAGTGGTTAAAGAGTTAACATTTTTAATGATTTTGCTTTCATTGAGATACACAAAACTCACAAATTTATCTCACCCATTATTTTTGGCCTTGTTTCAGATCTTTTTATAACAATGAATTTTCCAGAAAACCACATCTCATAGCCCACTCTTTAAAGGGATAGTTCACTTTGAAATTTAATTTTTGATTTGTTTTAGCTTACCTCAAGGGCATCCAAGATGTAGGTGTCTTTGTTTCCACAGTACTTTCAATTTTGACATTTTTCGGTCAAATCATTGTTGTCTGTCAGTCATATAATGCAGGTATATGGGGTTCACGTCAAAGAGCATGCACAGAGAAGTCAAAATTAAACATCGACTTTAATGACTCGTAAATGTAGGTACACATTGCATGGCCTAAGACACGAAACAAGCAGTTTGTGTGAGAAAACGAACAGTATTCATATCGTTTTTTACCTCATGTGATCACAGCCATGTCCAACTGATCTGAAGGCACGGGCGCTTCTGGTCTGCGTGTGCACCAGAAGTGCTCACTTGCACGTGTACATCACTCATTGTTTACACATAGATTTCGGAAATTTTACCTTTCACTGTGAAGATCTAAACATATTTTAGATATACAGGAAATCACAGGTAAAATACTTAAGGTAAAGGTAAAACTTCCGAAATCTCTGTGTAAACAATGAGTGACGTACACACACAAGAGATCACTTCCGGCGGAACATTGGCCATGGTTCAGTTAGACATAGGACAACTGATTTAGATCATTTGGACATGGCTGTGATTACACGAGGTAAAACCGATATAAATACTTTTCTTTTTCTCACACAAACCGCTCGTTTCTTGTCTTAGGCCATCAATGTGTACTTACATTTACAAGTCATTAAATCACGATTCATTTTGACTTCTCTGTGCATGCTCTTTTGAGGTGGACCCCCTGATACCTGCATTATATGACTGACAGACAACAACGGTTTAACCGAAAAATGTCAAAACATATCAAAAATTAATTTCAAAATGAACTATCCCTTTAAGAAAAGCAAATTTGTATGAGCATATAAAACAAACACAAACTCTTTCCTTTTCACCACCATCTTGTTGTATCTTGTGATTTGATTGAAATTGATTGGATAATTGAATCTGTGATGGTTTGACATTCATTACTGACTTGACATAGGATTTCCGTGTTCTTTTTTATCGGGTAATGTAATTTGCACAGTTATTGCTTTGAATATCTCATTACGACATGTTGCATATCACTGTCAAATATAACACCATTGGTGCATTAGTGAAATACTGGTCTTTGATTTGAAAGAGAGTGACAGATTGAAAATGTCATTTTCTTTTCATTGTGCAGGTTTAAAAGAGGACAGGAGAATTCTGAATGTGTGTGTGCGCGTTGTGTGTGTGTGTGTAAACTGGCCTTACTTAGCACAAGCCACAGAGAAAATCCTGAGTGGTACTGACAACCTGCTATAAAGCTAGCTTTAATCAAGTGACAGTATCTGAGAGGAGATATTCCCTGAAGAAGAGCAGCAATAAAACCATGTGATGTATGTCGTGTGTTAACAGCTCGTTCCCCTTTCACGGATACCTTTGTGATGACTGCTTTATCTGACACATCTCCCATCCTCTCTCCTCATGCATGGATGCTGTGTATGTGCGTGTGTTTGGATGAAGTTGCAACTTATCTCAAATGTCAAAGGATTAGTTCATTATTTCAATTCTGTTATCATTTATTCACCCTCACACTTTTTTTCAAACCCAAATTACTTTCTTCCTACCTGGGGAAATAAATTGAGAATTTCTGAATAATGTATTTTTCCCCATGCAATTATAATGATTGGGGACAGGAGCTTTTAAACTTCAAAGATTACAAGACAGTAATGAGTCAATCATATCGCAATGAACTTTAATCATCTGACTCTTCTAGGTCAATTTTTCTTCTTCTTCACACTTAAGCCACAATTTAAATACAAGCTAAATTTAATACAATATTTTGTAATATTGTTTTATTTTTATACTGCACATTTTTTGTCAATTAATTTAATTTTTTATTTTTAGGTAAGGTATTGCTTTTTTTGGCAAAATCAATTTTGTTCTTGTCATTATCGATCGGTTTCATTAACTAAGCATGCATATGCACAAATTTGTGTACGAAATCTGCGTAGGAACGTTTTAACGAACAAATAATGATTCACCAAAAAGTTTTGGCTATTTCATCTGAACACGATTATATATATATTATATTATATTATATATATATATATTATATTATATTATATTATATTATATTATATTATATTATATTATATTATATTATATTATATTATATTATATTATATTATATTATATTAGATTAGATTAGATTAGATTAGATTATTCATATATAAATAAATTAAAAAATAATATAAATTATATAAATTAAATTAATAATACAATTTAATAGAATCTTAAATATATTTCATCATATTTACAGGTACAGTGAAAGAGTAAGAAAAGCTGCAGTATAGCTTTAGTTTCTCTGAATTACGCAGATTTATGCATATGTACAGCTGGCTAATGAGAGGTCTGTAATTGGGTCTGTAAAGGTGTTTATTGTGTTTAAACCGGTTTTGAGAATGACACACTTGGGATTGCTCAGAGGATTGACTACAGCACTTCCAGCCCGATCTCATGAAACTTAGTATCTATGGCACGAATGTCATTTCTCGTGGCATTTATATGCCAAAAACAGTTTTTGCGTGTATATGGCACGCGAATTTCGCGTACATATGATACGCACTTTTTGGCGTATAATATACACAAACTCCCCACCCCCTCCCCCCTAAACCTAACTCAGGGTTTTTAGTGCGTACCATATACACGCAAAAACCATTTTTGGCGTATAAATGCCACGAGAAATGACACTCGTGATATAGATACGCATCTTCATGAGACTGTGTTGGCACTTCTGCAGAGAGTGGCATATGTTTAGCGAGAGTGAGCGAAAGTCTTTAAAGGAAATGTTGTGCGTAATTCACTTTATATGGAGGTGGTTTGGGTGTGTTTTTGCCAATGACCTTGTGCACGTGGCCATCCATTTATGATACTCCAAATTCACTAATATTAGAACGGTGTTAAGAACAAACTCATGTGCGTATGCATTCGTTGGAGATTAGGCGGAGAAGTTCTCCTGTGCGTACAAATCCGAAATAAATGCCCCGCAATTATTTGTGAATGAAATCCAATGTGTTTAGATACCATACTAAAAAGTTGTATTATTGTTATTTTTATAATGATTATTTATAATCATAATGACTCTTAGGCATCATCTTTATAGATCTCCTGTTGTTTTCCCGGCAGGTGGTGATTATGGAGGTACAAGGTCTGAAGTCTTTAGCTCCTAACCGGATTGTTTACTGTACCATGGAGGTGGAAGGTGGACAGAAACTTCAGACTGACCAAGCAGAGGCTTCCAAACCAACGTAAGTCTGGCAGAAAATCTTCTCAAGTATTTTGTTTTTATTGGATCTTTGCATCCAAGTTCACACACTGAGAAAGTTTTGAAGAGTGTAACCTGTTGCACTCATTTATTCACGCCTCCAGACCTTGAAAGTTGCTGTCTGGAGTAAATGATTCTCTTATAAACTCATTAAATCAGTCAATGTACACTAACCTTCACAAACCTATTGAGGTTTTATTGCTTGTCATCATGCATTCAGACACATTCTCACTGAACCGTTCATGTTATTCAGAGCTGGAGGAACTTAATCTCAAATCCCATCAAATCCCATCAAATGCTGTTTGCTGAAGCTGTGTGTGTGATATAGCTTATTACATGATCAGTTGATATTATTGTGTACACAGTTGGCTCATTCTGTTTGTGGTGAGATGTAACGCTTAATGATGAAGTAACAATTCTGGGCATGTAATCAACGCTTAGGAAAACCGTACGCCGATTCGCATTACTTATCTACATCACATTTGTTTGTGTGTGAGGAGACTAATTCAAGGGTAAAAAAGAGAGGAAACACACATACGCAGAAAAACGAATTCTTACACCTTTTACTGAACATGCAACCACTTCTTTTGTCAGCTTACACTCTTAATCAGTACACATGTTATATGATTTTTGCCACATTTTGCCTTTAAGTTAAGATATTACTATCAAAATTACCTTGCGTTCACTCTGAAACACAAGCAGTGTTTCTATTTCAGAGTACATGCATATATATCTCGCAATTGCAACTTTGTTTCTTATCGCTGAGCTTATATCTTGCAATGTGACTTTTTATCTCACAATGGATATCTCTCTTGCAATTGCGACTTGTTTCTCATGACTCACTTTACAGTAAGTCAGAATGTGACTTAAGCATTTACATTCATAAAAATTGCAATTGTCAATTGAGAAAGTGCCATTTACCTAGTTTGCAACATTTATGTAGGTGTCAAATTGACCACTGGACCTTCAAGCCATGCGATAACAATTACTTTAAAACTTTACCTGTGACATTAACACATTTAGCACATTAAATACCAAGTCTATGTGAATTAAGAGTCCATGTGAGCTTACCGATAGCCCATCACAATCAAAAGTCTTAGTTCCTCACAGTGAATGCGTTTGTGCCTCTGCTCTTCGCTTAGTCCGCTGCATACCAGACAAATGACTGATGCGTGTATTTAAAAACCACTGATTAAACTGCGCAGGGCTATCTGCAGTCACATGGGTGGCGTGCAAGGGAAACGGCATGCTAGAGAAGGAAATGAAAGGTACACGGAAGTCAGCCACGCCTCCACCAGGTTAGCGTGACAGTTGGCCTTGTTAGAGTATCTCAGGTCTTTACTCCTGCCCATTTCTCCTGCATCCAACACGTCAGAACTCATTGTTTGCTATATAATCAACGCAGACCATGACTTGTTACATTTTGTGTAAATGAGAATGTCAGAATGTATGGAAGCTTGTTTCCGCCACTGAATAAAAAAAATTAATAAATAATTGTGACTTTTTATCTCACAATTCTGACTTTTTTTCTCACAATTGCGAGTTTATATCTCTGCAGTTCTGACTTTATTTCTCAGAATTGCGCGATAAAAGGTCAGAATTGCGTGATATAAAGTCACAATTGCGAGTTATAAAGTCAGAATTGTGAGATATAGAGTCAGAATTGCGAGATATAAAGTCAGAATTGTGAGATATAGAGTCAGAATTGTGAGATATAAAGTCAGAATTGGGGTGATATAAAGTCGCAATTCCTGAAGAAAAAAAAACAGAAGTGCGACTTTTTTCTCACAATTGCGAGTTTACATCTCGCAATTCTGACTTTATAACACATAATTGCGAGTTTATATGTCGAAATTCTGACATTTTTCTCAGAATTTTGAGAATGAACTCCGCAATTCGCGACTTAACAGGCCAATTCTAAGGGGAAAAACCTAGACTAACCTTTTCCTCCTCAGAATAGTTTAAATCTCGCAATTCTGACTTTATATCAAGCAATTCTGACTTTATATCTCGCAATTCTGACTTTCCATCTCCCAATTCTGACTTTACATCACGCAATTCAGACTTTATATCTCGCAATTGCGACTTTATATCACGCAACTCTGACTTTATATCTCGTAATTCTGACTTTCCATCTCCCAATTCTGACTTTATAACATAATTGCGAGTTTATACGTAGAAATTCTGACATCTTTTTTCAGAATTGTGAGAAATAAACTCGCAATTGCGACTTATCAGGCCAATTCTAAGGGGAAAAAAAGACTAACCTTTTTCCCCTCAGAATAGTTTAAATCTCACAATTCTGGCTTTATATCAAGCAATTCTGACTTTATATCTCGCAATTCTGACTTTATATCTCGCAATTCTGACTTTATAACTCACAATTCTGACTTTATAACACGCAATTGCGACTTTATATCATGCAATTCTGACTTTATACCTCACAATTGCAACTTTATATCTCACAATTCTGACTTTATATCGCAATTCTGACTTTCCATCTCGCAATTCTGAGAAATAATGTTAGAATTATGAGATGTAAACTCGCAATTGGGAGAAAAAAAAGTCTGAATTGTGAGATAAAAAGTCGCAATTACCTTTTATATTTTTCATTCTATGGTGGAAACAAGCTTCCATATGTGACTGAGAGAGATTGATAATGTAAAATGCATAGTCAACTCTGTCAAACGTGACAACAGTGTGCAAAGATGACATACAAGACAGCTGATGTGCCCTGGCTTTTGCCCACATTTTTCACTGAGGTCACATCATATAAGCTGACAAGGAAAAATTGTAAAATACAGGAAAAGAAACTGCATGGCATACTGTCAGCTTCACACAAACAAAAATACTCATATCCACTCGCTTTCAACTGAAAATACAGAGTTGCTCAAATCAACAAGCTCTCACATTCACACACACATTTGAACATTTGGTTCACATTTCTCCAGGGCTTGCTGTAATGCTAAAAGCCTGCTGGGTCTCAGGGGTAGAGTCATGTGAGGATAGATGAGAGATAGTCTGAGTAAAGCATGCATGATGGGGAAACTGCTGGGAGACATGCATTCTGTACCTGTTTGATCAGACACCTTAAGATTGTGGGGATTGATCCGAACACATCTCTTTAATTAAATCGTATATGGAAGAAACAAGGAAGTAGATAAAAACAGGGAAATAAAGGCTGTTTTGTAAGCTTTTGAGTCTGCTTGGGGGTTAGAAGGGGGCTACAAAGGCCTGCAGTTGTATGAAAGTGGTTCTGAGAATGGTTATGATGAATGAAAAAGCTATTTTTCAAATCATGTTTTAGTCTGATAAAGTCTGCCAGATTGGTCCTGTGTTCTGTAGGATGTGCTTTTCAGGCAGCAGTGTTTATAGATTTAATACCATGACCCCCCCTTTGAACCAACCTTACATAAAAACTAAGAAAATGAAAGGGTTGTTGATAGTAGGTCATGTATCAAACTGTATTTGCTTGAGGGAAGAGGACCTTAAAATATGATAAAAAACATGATTGAAAATATGCGAGTTCACTTGCAACAAGGGCGAAAATGGTTTTGGTTTGTGTTTAACTGGGAAATATTTTTTTTATTAATAACCATTTGCGATATAAAAAGTAAACGTATGTTTCAAAGACAAACCTCTCGTGATTTGAAAAGAAGGCAGTGGTCTTATGTGACTGGTCTTTTTTCTGCTCTATTGTGTCACAGTATTGTAGCTCTAGGCAATGTGGATTATATAACAAGGAGAGCTTTGCTGAGGTGTGTGTGTGCAATTTGTGTGTTACTTGTCATATAGATTAGTAATATAGATTAGTGTTTCTCTACCACAGGGTTTGGGTTTTTAATGCAATGAATCTCTGACCAAATTTTGTGGGTCAGTGTATATTTGTATGTTTGTGGTATAGTTGGTGTTTATGTTCAGGCTATCATTTGGGAATCACACATGCTCACTTAGGACAACTTAGATTAAAGATATACGAATGGATGATGCTCAAATAATAAAATTATTTGATGTTGTTTAATGTACAACAATTAGACAAAAAATGTCTCAGGATATTGTTGATTCCCTTTTATAATGTCAGGAGAGGATAGCTGGTCCAGCGGCACACAGACATGGTCGCTTTTTATTGTGTACAGTGTGACTAAAGCTCAAAAGTGAGAAATGAGTCATTCTCATTTCATTTAGCATCATACAATATTGATGTGGTGTATTTGGAAAGTAAGCTCCTCTGCTGCCACCTACAGGCTTCATTCACTAGCAACTCTATGCACTTTGATACAGTGAATTTCATTTGCATGCAAATGAATACAGACATATGGTTCGATCTCTGGCAACACTGATATGACTACTTCTTTATTTAACAGAAAGAAGCATTTGTTCAAATTTTCAGATTATGCAGAAAATGATTTATAGCCAAACAAAAGTGTTCAAATATAGTATAATAAAACTTTTTTTTCTGTGATAGTTTGAAAATATACTCTGATCTACCTTATCTGAGATACCAGAACATTTCAAATGAGTCTCATGCAGGCAAACATAGAGCTCAGTGACTTCCACTCACTCTTATTTGTCAATTTCTGAAAGCAACATGTAATTTATGGTAAAACACAGTGATGAAACTTCAATAATATCTGTGTACTGGCTTTATACTTGGTCTGAAGAACACATTAAAACAGAAAAATGTTAAAGGTCCCTTGACATGGGGTTATTTTATTATTTTATAATGTTTTCTGGGTTGCCTGTATAATATTAGTATGTTTTTTTAGATCAAAATTAGATCATGATTTGGAAATAAAAGACATTTTTTCCTAGCCTAATTTAAGCCTCTGATTTGAACGCTCTTGTTTGAAGAGGCATGTCTTCTGTGGGATTCAGTGTAACCGCCCACTGCTGTGATTGGCTGACATGCTTGCATATGAAGTGTCTATGTATTACATGTGAAACTCTCTTGAATACTTTTACAACAGCTATTATACGTTTTTACTATTACAGCTATTCATGAGAACAACAAATCATGAGAAGGGTTTAAAGTATTTAGATCTATTATCCCATCACAAAACATGTTGGCGTGATGAGCATTGAGCAAGCAGATTACAGTCTGTTGATCGTGAGAATGAAGATTTTATAATTGCAACGCAGTTTCTGAACTCTCTCTAAAGCTTTCACCAATGCATACATGATGATGTATATACAGTAAGAGCTTTGTTGAGCAGTGTTATGTGCGTCATTGATTTCATAACGAGTTGTCCATAAATTCTAAACGAGTTGTCTTTGATAAACTCAAAGATTGTTCTTTGATCGCTTTCTGTATAATTTGTAGAATTTAAATACGATCATTTTCATCCCACTAAAAGAAACGATGTGATAATTTGTGTTGTTGATGTGAAGATGATTTGGTAACACTTTATTTTAATGTGTCATCGTTACATATGTTACATGTAATTACTATAGTAATAACTATAAATTTATGCATAATTACATGCAACTAACCCTAAACCCTAATCCTAACCCTTTAGTAAGTAGGCCTACATGTAGTTACTTAATATTACTCAGTACTTAAATGTATAATTACAGTGTAACAATGACACATTAAAATAAAGTGTAACCGAGTTATATTCCTTGGCTTGACTTATGCATAAACAGTATTGAATGATTTTGAGAGAAAGATTACCTGGCTGAACTTGAACAATTAGGCTACACATCAGAAATTGTTGCTTGGTGGATTTATTTCAGACGTTCATCGAGGCCAGCTCTGTATTGGCCCAAGTTGTTGGTGAAATATTTGGACTATACAAAACTTTGGGAAGTTGTGTCAGCGCATTTCTAGAGAAAATTAAACTAACTCATTGTTTCTTCAGAGGCTCAGATGAAGGAACTTAAAAATACTTTTTATGTTAATTTGTACGTCCAAACACTGATCAACTGCCATGCTTCGCTCGTTTGCAAGCCATGATATCTCGCGAGGACAAAATCAAATGGCGCTCGCGTGTTCGTACTTCCTCAGCTCGTTTTCTCATGGGAGAGCCAAAATTCTCTGGGCGGGCAAGGAAGAGAAAAGGGAAGGTTTACCATTCCTCTGTATGATCAGCCCATCTGAACTTTAATTTTTTTCAAAGGCAGAGAAAGATAGCCAAAGCTCGGTTTGCACCATTTAAATTCCTCCAGAAATTGAAAATAAAAAAAAAACAAAAAAACATGAAAGTAAAAATTGAATGTCAGGGCACCTTTAAAATTAACTTTTTTACATCAACAATTACTACTATTATGCTTGAAGTCCCATTTAAAGTCAGTCTCAGCATAACACATAGGCATTAATAAGACAATACACTAATCTTCTGTGTTGCTGTCAGGATTTACCAATGTTCTGGGAACTGTTTTTAGAATTGAAATTGTGATCTGATAACAGTGAGATTTTATTATTATTAAATGAACATGCCAGGTCTTGAGCCCTTTAATCTGCTGAAAATATGTGCAAGACATGGAGCCAGTGCCTCAATGTCTGTGATGTGAGTGCTTGTTCTTCTGTGTGCAAATGTTCACATAATGATGTGTGTGTATGTGTGTGTGGGAGAGAGAGAGAGAGACACACACATGAACCTTAATAACAGGTTTAATAGCATTCTGAAAGACTTCTCAGTGAGTGGCAGAACAAGATTTGTTCTCACACATGCACAGTTGCACACACAGACATTTACAGCTTGTGGTCATATCAATGTCATCAAACAGCTGCTCTTTTCTAGACTGTGGATCTGATGACAGATTGTTATGAGGACATTTACATTTATGATTAGACTAACCAAAACCAACACTCCTTGAATTTCCAAAAGAGAGGCGCTGTGAACTTGCAAAGACTGTGTTGACTGTGTTTGTATTAATGATTTTGTGTGTGTAAACAGTGCTGGTCAGAATTATTTGTTGCCTTGGTAAATATGATCAAAAATGGCTTTAAAAGTCTGCATTGTTTATCCTTTTGATAATTTATTTAAAAAAAATGCTGAGATCTAACCTTTTGTTTAAGTAAAATAATTGAAAGTGCATGGGGGAAATCACATTATGAAATCAATGTTTTTCTCCAAAACACGTTGGGAACAATAATTTTCCCCCTTTTATGCATGCTCCTTTTTCCAAGAGAACAGTCTTCTCAATGATACCGCATTTCATTTTACACATGGGGTACTTTTTTATCCCTGTGTGCTCAAACACATCTTAAGTGTGTTAAGCTCTTTTTTTGTTTTGTTTCATCTGTCCATAGAACGTTTGAAAAGTTACTGACACTACTGGAACTTCAAACGGGACGGGTTCCATGGGTTCTAAATGAGCTTTTTTTCATTAAATTTCATTAAATTGATTAAAATTGACAGTCTGGACTCTTACAGTACGTTGTAAAAAAATATAAAAATAAAAATAAAAAAGACCTGAATCAAACAAACTGTTCATCAAAGAATCCTGAAAAAAATGTATCATAGTTTCCACAAAAATATTAAGTGGCTCAATGATTTCTGAAAGATCATGCGACACTGAAGGCTGGGGTAAAGACCATCACACACACACAAAAAATTACATTTGAAAATATTTTAGAATTGAAAACAGTTATTTTAAATTGTAATAACATTTCACAATATTACTGTTTTTATTGTATTTTTAATCAAACAAATGCAGCCCTGCTAAGCTTAAGATACCCACCAGTGAAAAACAGGCGGACAGATAAATAGATAGATAGATAGATAGATAGATAGATAGATAGATAGATAGATAGATAGATAGATAGATAGATAGATAGATAGATAGATAGATAAATCATTTCATGCAAATCATCATTTCTTCCAAAAAGTTTCTTTCAACGCAATGAGCCAAATATGCATCAGACATCTCTCCTGAGACGCAGATGTGAAAAGAAGGTTGAACGGCACTATACACTGAGACAGCAAAGATACATACACAAACATACATAAAGACACAGTGTCCATGTACCCTCAGCTTCACCCCAGGCATTCTACAGGGAGCCAGACTCAGAAGGGGGTTGCCATGGAGACCTGTTCACTGCTCTCTGTTCCCCCAGAGCACTGTGGCCTGATGATTGCCCCCCTCATCACACACACACACGCACACACACATGCATCACAAATACTTTCATGTGCACACAGTCACATCAAAACACACACATACGGACACTGTGTATTACCACACAAACCAGCAAAGCCACAGTGCTTGTTCTGTTTATTCAGTCTTTCTGCACAAAATAAGCAGGAGTGGATTGATCTATTTACAGTTAGGACACGCATACTAGCTCAGATTTACCTCAGAATAGTTTTTTTTAGCTTCTTATTGGATTTTTGCTGTTATTAATAGGCACTATAGATTCAGGTCAAATTCAATCCTATGTCCCTCACATTCTAAACATGTGCTCACTGACATCATAATGTAATAATCAATTATGATGACTATAATAATAATGAATAATAATGTGTTACAGAGACACTCTCAGATTGCACAGTTACATTATATTATATTCGGTGCTACTTTACATTATATGTCTTTAACTACTAACATTTTAAGTAATCGTTTGACACAATGCACTTAGTGTGTACATATGTTATTATTAATGTTATCTGAAATACTTTTCTATAATTACACTGTTGACCCTTCACTTACACCAGGGGTTCTCAACTCCAGTCCTCGCGACCCACTGCTCTGCATATTGTGTATGTCTCCCTTATTTAACACACCTGATTCAGATCCTCAGCTTGTTAGGAGACATCTTAACGAGCTGAGGATCTGAATAGGACTGGAGTTGAGAACCCCTGACTTTTACACCTTGACCCAGCCTTAGGCCCTGTTTACACGAAAACGCTTGCGGGTGAAAACGTAAAAATATTTTATCGGATGTGCCTTTCATTTACACGCGACGGCGTTTCTGAGGCTTAAAAACGCAAAAAAGTGAAACCACCCTCCAGAGTGGAAATCTTAAAACGCTCCACCGCCGCGTTCCCGTGTAAACGGTAAAAACGCAAAAGTCTGCTTGACAATGACGGTTGTACGCAGGTGCGTGGACTTGGTTTTGTTGTAGTAAGCACTCCTAGCCATCTGAAGTGCATACTACATTGAATTTCACACACTTTTGCGTCACCATTTGCCCACGGATTTCCCACACAAAACGCTCGTCTAAACGCAGAATAAAAAGTGATGGCGCAACGCCACTTTTGCGTTTCTCTTTAGAATCGTTTCCGTGTGAACATAGCCTTAAAAACGCAAAAAAGTGAAACCACTCTCCAGAGTGGAAATCTTAAAAACGCTCCACCGTTGCGTTCTCGTGTAAAGGGTAAAACGCAAAAGTCTGCTTGACAGTGAAGGTTGTACGCAGGCGCGCGGGCTTGGTGTTGAAACAGTATGCACTCCTAGCCGCCTGAAGTGCATACTACATTTAATTTCACAGACTTTTGCGTCACCATTTGCACGCTGAATTTCCCACACAAAACGCTCGTCTAAACGCAGAATAAAAAGTGATAACGTAACGTGACTTTTGCGTTTTCTCTTCAGAATCGTTTCTGTGTAAACATAGCCTTAAACTTAATTGTACCACCAAACCCGTCACTGACCTTACCCATGTTCCACCTCAATAGCAGCAAAAGTATTTTGTAATTCAACATGAACAAAATAAGTACATTGTACAAGTTTTTTTTTAAACCCACCTAACATAAAGTGTTTATTTCTTTTTAAATCAATAATAGAATTTAACTTATTTAATCCAAAACTCATTAGAGAGTGTTAAAGTAAAATAATATTTGGTCAATATAAATTACTTTAAGGTTGCGGTCAGTAAAATTTATCAGGGATATGATGCATTTATCAAAGGTGATAGTGAAGTAATTTACGTGGTTACAAAAAAAATAAATAAAAGATGTTCCATTAATCAAAGAATCCTGAAAAAACTGTAAAACCACTGATCTCTCTCTCTCTCTCTCTCTCTGTTTAGGTGGGGTACACAAGGAGACTTCACCACCACTCACCCACTTCCAGCTGTAAAGGTGAAACTCTTCACAGAGAGTACAGGAGTGCTGGCACTGGAGGACAAAGAGCTAGGACGGGTCAGACACACACACACACACACACACACACACACACACACACACACACACACACACACACACACACACACACACACACACACACACACACACACACAGAGAGAGAGAGAGAGAGGACTGGATCACTATCTGTGTAGGGGCTCTTCATAGGTGTAATGGTTTTTATACTGTACAAACTGTATATTCTCTCCCCATTACACTAACTGTAATAAACTGTAACTATCTGTATGATTTATAAGAAGCTTATTTCCTCATAGGGACCTCAATTTAGGTCCACACCGGTCTGTGTGCATTCAGGTTGAAGTTCCCACCGGGATAGAAAAACGTGTACACACACACACTGAATCATCACAGCTCATATTAAGCAGTCAGCACTGATCTGAGCTCAGTTCTGCCATCAGGAGGTGATCAGCTCTAACAAGTTCTCAAAATGAGCAGCCCCCCTGCGTGGCTGTAGCTGTTCTAATGAATCTGATCCAGTGCTGAGTCAATGAGGCATAGAGTTTCTCTTTTCCTCTCTCTATCACTCATTCTCTCTAAACAATAATCCTGCACTGATATAAAAACAGAAAGATAAGGTGCTGATGTCGGCTCTTATGCAAATGATAGATTACTTCAAAGTGAAGTAAGAGATAGAGAAAATAATAGGATCCGATGTGCGATGAATCAGAGCACTGGTGGGAATGGATATTACTTGAAAGCTGCACTGTCCCACTTTTTTTATTTATTTTTACTTTCCCATATTTGAGCTAGCTGTGCAATAAATATAGTGAGAACACACTTGAAAATGCCTCTATTTATCATTATTGTAATTTAAATTTAGACATTCTACTTACCAACTTTGCAACTGCATCTTGTCACAGTTTTGTCACCCTTGTCTGGGTTTTTCTCTTGGTTTAGTGACAGAGCTGTGACACTGCCAGGACACTGCATCCTGTCATGTGTTTGTGTTTAGTCTGGTCTGTTGTGAGCACATGGCTGTCATGTTATTTCTTTGTGCCATGTGCTCTCCTGTCAATTGTCTAAACCCCACCCATCTTGTTATCTCGTTATTGTTTAATTACCCCCCCCCTGTCTGCCTCGTATGGAAGCTTGTTTCCGCCACTGAATAAAAAAATTAAATAAATAATTGTGACTTTTTATCTCACAATTCAGAATTTTTTTCTCACAATTACGAGTTTATATCTCCGCAATTTCTGATTTTATTTCTCAGAATTGCGTGATAAAAAGTCGCAATTGCGAGTTATAAAGTCAGAATTGCAAGTTATAAAGTCAGAATTGCGAGATATAAAGTCAGAATTGCAAGTTATAAAGTCGGAATTGTGAGATATAAAGTTAGAATTGTGAGATAAAAAGTCAGAATTGTGAGATATAAAGTCAGAATTGTGAGATATAAAGTCAGAATTGTGAGATATAAAGTCAGAATTGTGAGATATAAAGTCAGAATTGTGAAGATATAAAGTCAGAATTGCGAGATATAAAGTCAGAATTGTGAGATATAAAGTCAGAATTGTGAGATATAAAGTCAGAATTGTGAGATATAAAGTCAGAATTGCGAGATATAAAGTCAGAATTGTGAGATATAAAGTCAGAATTGGGTGATATAAAGTCGGCAATTCTGAGAAAATTTTTTATTTCATAATTCTGACTTTTTTCTCACAATTGTGAGTTTACATCTTGCAATTCTGACTTTATAACACATAATTGCGAGTTTATATGTCGAAATTCTGACATCTTTTCTCAGAATTGTGAGATATAAACTCGCGATTGCGATTTATCAGGCCAATTCTAAGGGGAAAAAAAACTTTTTTCCCCCTCAGAATAGTTTAAATCTCACAATTCTGTCTTTATATCTCACAATTCTGACTTTATATCTCGCAAATTCTGACTTTATATCTCACAATTCTGATTTATATCATGCATTTCTGACTTTATAACACGCAATTGCGACTTTATATCACGCAATTCTGACTTTATATCTTGCAATTCTGACTTTATAACTCGCAATTCTGACTTTATAACTCGCAATTCCTGACTTTCCTTCTCGCAATTTTGAGAAATAATGTCAGAATTGCGAGAACTAAACTCGCAATTGTAAGAAAAAAAGTCAGAATTGTGAGATAAAAAGTCTCAATTAACTTTTATATTTTTTATTCTATGGCAGAAACAAGCTTCCATAGCCTTGTTACCCTCTTATGTTTGTTCCCCTATTATTTTATCTCCCTGTGTTTGCTGTCCTGTGCTGGTTCATTGTCCATGTTCCTATGTTCCTGTTCCCAGATCTTACCTGTTATCGTTCTCGTCTTGTTTCCCCCACGAGGGAGTTTTGCTGGTAGTTTGTGTTTGTTTGTTGTTAATAAATGTTTACCCATTGTTTTTGCACTTGAGTCCTCACACCTTAATCTACCCATTCTGTGACACATCTCAACTACCAGGCCAGCCAGTAGAGTTTTAGTAGACTGTTTGCATAATATCTGCTAACACTTTATTTTGATGGACCCCATCAGACATTCAATTGACTAAAATAACCCTAACATCTACCCTTGTAACAGTCTATTACAATCTATTAATACTCTAAAGAATGAGAGTTGGTTGACAAGTTCCTTAAGTTATAGTTGAATGTCTAAAGTGGACCATCGAAATGTGGAATAATTTCAAATTATATTATCAGCATAACCTAGAGTTGTGAAAAGTTGAGTTAGCATGAATTTCATGTCTTTAGTATTTGGTATGTTCCCTTTTGCTTTAATGACAGCCTAGAAATAGTGCAGTGATTGTGTCAGTGATTGTTGTTATTTGTCATAATGTGATTTCAGGTTGTGCTACATCCAACACCCAACAGTCCCAAACAGTGTGAGCTCCATAAAATGACTGTTGCCAAAGGTTGTCCAGATGACCTAAAGATCAAATTGGCTGTCCGTATGGACAAACCACAGAACATGAAGCACTGCGGGTAAGTTGCATCTGTATGTTCATTTTTGATTTTGCTTGTGTACCGTTTTAAAAAAAATTAATAAAGCATGTAAAGTCAATTTACATTGACACATACACTTAATAGATTCAATGTACACAGACTCTGGAAAACCATTCCACTAACACTTTTCTCTGTCATTATCGGCAACAGAGTTATTTACTCTTGCTGCATCCCAAATCCCATACTATCATCCTAAATTGTAATCAAAATTAGAATTACTTTGAAATACAAAACTACTACAACTTTGTTTGTTGGACAAGGATTCGAGTAGAACTACAAACACAAATTAAAGTGTTAAAAAACTACAAACATGATAGATATGCGAAATTGACAGTTAAGAGATTTGAGTGATTGAGAATCATTATGGTGCATTCACACCAGAAACGATTAGAGCAAACCTTTATAAAGATACATTTGGTAGTTAACTTTTATGAAAACACATAAGGAATGTTCTTACCATGAAAGACCCATGACTGGCAGATCAACATGCTAATTTAATCTGATACGAGGATTTTAACTGTGACTAGATGAATGACAGAGCAGTTTAAACCATGACAGAATGCGACGGTACTTTAAAGACACAATTATGATGAAGTAGTATGTCCCAAAGCTTGTTACACACTCAAAATTATGTTCTTTTTCTTCTCAAAAATAATTGGGACACTACATCTGTGTCTGGTCCAATGAGGAGTGTGACCTCACCTCTATTCTGATCGTATGGCTCCATCTAGTGGACAATGTAACACATTATTATTAATTCCAGAAGGATGCTAGAACATTTACATTTATTCATTTAGCTGATGCTTTTATCCAAAACAACTTACAATTGCTATATATGTCAAAGGTCGCACACCTCTGAAGCAACTAGGGGTGAAGTGTCTTGCTCAGGGACACATTGGTGTCCCACAGTGGATTCGCACCCGGGTTCTGAGATCTGTGCAGTATGTCATGTACAATGTTGTATTTATTTGACAATATTAATATTTTATGATTAAAAACAAATAATCTCTGTATTTTGTATTTATAGAGATATACTATGAAAATTGTTTTAAAACAATAGATTTACTTAGCAAAATTGTGTAAGATAATCAAATGAAATTATATAAAATATTTATTTAAAGCCGTTTTCCTCTTGGTCTCTACCCTGTTCGAAATTGCAGATAATTCTGCGAATAACCTTATGCATAACTACTGTACTGCATCACTGCATTGGTTTATTCACACCTCTGTTTATTCTTTTTATATTCTAAGATATTAATAAGACACATGGAAAAATTATATAAGAGAGGAAAACAGGAAACAAATCAGAGGAAACAAAATGATGATCGTGTAAACTTTAAAAGCAGGGCTTCTCAACTCCAGTCCTCGCGACCCACTGCTCTGCATATTGTGTATGTCTCCCTTATTTAACACACCTGATTCAAATCCTCAGCTCGTTAAGATGTCTCCTAACGAGCTGAGGATCAGTGGGTTGCGAGGACTGGAGTTGAGAACCCCTGGGGCCTATACCATGAAGCCGGTTTAGGTGGCTAGCCAGCTATGTTTCAGTTTAGTTTGTGCCAACCCTGGGTTTTAGGTACCATGAAAGTGGTTTGTCTTTTAGCAGTGTTCATCGCCATAGTAACTTACACTGCACAGCTAACCTGGTCCGGGGCAGGTTATGTTACAGGTTAGAGATTGCAAACCGAACTTGGACCAATCAGCTGTGAGCAAAGTGACCTGTCTGACGCAATAAAGTCACTCCACCTGTTTCTACTCCAAATTAAAGGTCACTATACATATAGCAGATGATTTTAAAAGACAAAATCGTGGCTTTTAGTAAATAAATTTGTATGATTTAGAAATTATTTCTGTAATTATTATACCCTAAAACAATCTCACATGTACAATTTCAGTTCATCAATTATTATTACATATATTTTTAAATGAATAGTATATAAAGGTAATATAAATACGCTTTAGAATCAATACATGAAGCTATAAAATGACTACATGTGAGTTTAAATACTCAATTCTCTCTATACCTTTATCAACTGTATAAACTAACTTCACAACTTTTACTTGCACTGATATACAGTAATGTGACTTCTTTTAGTTGTCCTATTTCATAGACAGCTATTTTATTCTTGTGGAGTAAATTTGCTTATTCTTAATATTTTAATACTTATATTTAATAAGTGAACTGCGTTACTTCTCTCAAGAGAAATTAATTTCAATGAGTTTGAATGAGTTTCACTCTTTCTCAGCATGTGATTGGCTGTTTGCTACTGATGTCACACCTAAACTCCTAAACTCAAGATCAAAGCCTGAGTTGACAGAGAAAGTTGATGATCAGCATCATGGTACCAACAAAGCCTGGTTGGATTGGTTTGGTTTTGTCAACTCGAAACTAATCCTGCAACCCTGAGTTTGTTCAACTACCATCATGGTACAGGCCCCTGGTGTAAACCATCCCAACCACTAACCCAACCCTTAACTATAACTATGTCTATAAGCCCTACTTTAATGAATGCCCAACCCTACCCAACATACTCTAAATGAAGCTCCACCTCAACACTGGTCTGACACTGCTGGCCTCAGACTGCTGTGATGTATGGCTCTGCATTTCTGCA
Source organism: Hybognathus amarus (assembly GCA_030378365.1). NCBI lineage: Eukaryota > Metazoa > Chordata > Actinopteri > Cypriniformes > Leuciscidae > Hybognathus > Hybognathus amarus. Next base: position 38,693 of record JAQIUQ010007807.1, read on the forward strand.
GTTGGTTATTATTGTACCCAGAGCAGATCAGTGCAATATACTGTTTTGTCCATTAGGGGACACTAAACCTACATTTGAAAATCCATGTCTGTTTCTGTGCTTGTCTTAAAACTTACTCACTACTTGCTGAAGGAAGACTAATATGGCATCCTCTATAAATTTGAATTATGTTGGTGTTCTTTTATTTTTATTTTTTAACATTTGTCTTCAGTCATGTAAAGTGATTAAAATTTAACAAATCTTAACTGTTTGATTAAAAAATAATAATACACATAAATACACACACATATATACTCTCAGAATAAAATGGTACAAAAGCTGCAGCGGGATGGCACCCTTTAAAATAATCTTAATATGTAGGCTAGACTTTTAATATGTACTCTTTTTCATGGACAAAGGTGAACCTACTGAAAGGGTACTTCCCCAGTGACAGCTTTTGTACCTTTTTTTTCTGAGAGTGTATGTTAGGCAATATATTCTATATAGCATATTTCAACAGCTTGATTGCTTATTTTGTCACAAAAAAATGCATTATCTAACCTTCTAAATGTGACTATAAGGCATGAAAATATTATAAACACTAACAGCATGATTTTCTATAAAGCTGCTTTGAAACTATTTCTATTGTGTAAAGCGCTATATAAAAAATAACTTTAACTTAAGGAAATCATTTCAGAATTGTTTTTTTTCTGAAGGGAACTAGCTCACCCTTGATTATCTATTCATTTTTAGTGTCATAGTTGTAGCATTTTCTATGCTTAAATTATTTGATTTGATTTTGAAAATCTTATTTTATCCTCAGTAATCAGATACCTATTTTGTCTGTTTATAGCATATTAAAGGGTTAGTTCACCCAAAATGAAAATTCTGTCAGTATTACTCACCTCATGTTGTTTCAAACCTCTATGTGTTTATTTGTTCTGCTGAACACAAAGTAAGATATTTGGAAGAATGTTTTCATCAAACAGATCATCAATCCCCATTGACTACCATAGTATGTATTTTTTTCCTACTATGGTAGCCAATGGGGATTGAGATCTGTTTGATTAAAACATTCTTCCAAATGTCTTCCTTTTGTGTTCAGCAGAACAAATAAACACATAGAGGTTTGGAAACAACACTGAGGGTGAGTAAATACTAACAGAATTTTCATTTTTGGGTGAACTAACCCTTTAATGTCTTCTCAATGCAATTTTTGTGTTTTTGGAACTTTTTTAGTGGACATAAATAATGTTATTGAATAAAACTATATTTCTAACCTATATTTATAATCTAAAAACATCCCTGTTGTAATTTACTAAATTTAAATTATTCTGTGAAGGAAAATCAGAGAGAAAGGCAAATTTAGCCCATTATCACCCAAATTAAGAACAACACATCCAACATGATATCTTGACACTATGATGCAACACCTGCTCTGCGTCTCTTCACAGATACCTTTGGGTTATTGGGAAAAACCTGTGGAAAAGATGGAAGAAGAGATTCTTTGTCTTGGTGCAGGTATGTGCTTTTTTCACCTTCCCATCCCCTCTGATTCCGATTTTTTATCGAGTACAGTTTAAATTGCATGTGTCAGAATTGCATCAGAAGTAGACTAGAGTCTCAGCTCTTTCTAACCGAGCACTGCATCAGGTACTTCGCAGGAGCCTTTTTTTATTTCTGTCCCCATTGTTTGCTGTTCAGTCAGCTTCTCTGTGGTGGGTTGTAACATGTCTGAGAGCTAAAAGTTGACAGGCGGCTTGACAGAGTAAAGGACCAGCACTCGCAGCTAAAAGAGCCCACATCACACGCCCACCAGTCGCTTGCAGCTACGGCTACAGCAAGTGACAAACAACAGTCAATACACTGACATTGTTTATTTACCTTAGTGTTTGCGTGCATGTGTGTCTGTGTGCTTGCATGCAAGCGAAAAACATAACACGATGCCCTGTTTGTGTTTTCGATTGTCAGTGTGGGTAAAAAAATATGCCAGAATGCGCTTTTCGTGTCCGTGTTTTGTTTTCACACCATTTATTTGTTTGGTTCCTTTCTGCCTTTTTGTTGTTTTTTTATGTTGTTCTCGTGCTAAATCCTGTGCAAGCGTTCGCACAAACGTCAACACATCTAGTCCTCATCTTGTAAATGTGAATGTCAACATAAACACACATGTAAACTCCAGATTATGTGGCATCTTGCATGTTTTATTTCCATTTTAGAACTAAAGTAAATGTTTATGCCACATAAACAAAACAAATGTCAAATATTTTTTAAATTCTTCCACCTACTTTTTTTCACCTGCGAAACACTTGGTATACTAAAAGTTCTTATAAACCAATTAATGCAATATCCAAAATAAACCAACATCCGTAAACCTAGATATTCTCCAAAGCAATTTCCTACACTGTACAGTATATTTTTTTCTCTCAAAATTATTAAAAAAATACTATTCAACCTGAATAAATCAACTAATACATTTCAAAGTGTCAGATAATGATTATTACGTTTCAAATTTATTTTTATTCTAAAAAAATTTACGTTATTCTAAAGATAATTTTCAGCATCATTACTCCCGGTGTCACATGATCCATCAGAAATCAATCTAATATGCTGATTTGGTGCTCAAGAAATATTTCTTAAAATTATTAATAATAAAAACTCAAAAAATAATAAATATTTTTGTGGAAATCATGAAATAATTTCTCAGATTTTTGACAAATAGAATATTCAAAAGAACATAATTTTTATTTTTTTAAAAATATTTTGTAACAAAATAAAAGTTGTTACTGTAATTTTTATGCAATTGCATCCTTGCTGAATAAAAAAAGTATTTATTTCTTGAAAAATTAAAAGAATTATATATACAGTACACACACAAAACAAATGTATGCTCCAAGTCCTATCTATATCTATGAGTGACCAGTGTTTGATTGACAGATTCTTATTGGCCCTGCATTTAATGTGAGGTTTGTGTTACACGGGGGGTGTGAGTTCACTGTTGCATTATTCATAAATAATTACCACACCATGTAGACCATTTAGGGCTTCTGTTTGACACAGGCTGGCTTTGAAGCAAGGTGTCACAAAAAGGTGCTGAGAGAGTTCCCCAAGGCTCCTCCATGCCATTTCATTTCCCTCAGCGTTGCTTAACTTCATATAAATAACGACGATATCCACATAAGTCTTTCATAGCCACCAAATCGTCTTTCTTTGCTCGTGTTGCCCTCTCTCAGTAAGTTGACAGCATAAGGCCAGCATTATGATTCAAACTGAAGTCTAATTATTTTACGGTTGGTAGGCGATGTGACAAAACAGCGGGCAGACGCTCTGCGCTCTTCCTCTTTCCCCTCATCTCGTCTCTGATGCTCTGGCTCAGGCATGCAGCCTTTACGCGTCTGAATATGGTAATGCGTTCGAGTGACCCGGAGGGGCTCGGGTTGTGTGTGTGGCGGGGGGAATCAGGCTTTATATTTCCACTGTTGCGTCTCGTGAGTCGATTCCCACTAACGTTTTTTCTCCTGCTCTCTCAATCCACAAAAACAAGGTTATTTAAAAAAGAGCAAATGCATGCAGGGGTAATCAGAAAGCAAAGTCATTTAAAATCCTTTAACTGTCGGTTTGACAGCGGGTCAATGGCCCCACCAGCGACCGCTCCGGCTTCTGACAGGCCCGAACTTCAGTGGATTGATGGGAGGTTGTGTGTGTGTAGTGTATGCGTGTGCACCCTGTGACGTCCCGAAGGCACCTGGGTGCCACCAAGCCAGATTGGGGCCCTGAAGCCAGCCCAAGTGCCCGTCACACACATGACATTGAATTTATTCGTGTCACTCGGAGTCGGAGTGAGAGAGGGCTGCCACTTTCAGCAGAGGTGACGGAGGCGCTGGATTGGTGTAATTCTGCGGATGGGGCCGGAGAACGTCTTGACAGCAACGCGTCTGCGTGTGTAGAGCGTGCGAGCACTTGTGTATGACTGGCACCTAACCGCACGACTCACATCCAGAGTGACAGCGTGTCATCCCACACCCTTCTGTCAGTTCTGTTTGATTGGCAGGACAAAACCCAAGTCTAACTCCACCCAGTCAGTGACCAAGACAAGATCCCTCTGAGATGCCACCCTCCGTTTGAACCCTATCACTAGCCTGCAGATGTTTCGGTCACACTTTACTACGATGTACTTACAAAAAATAAAACATTTCTTAGGTACAATGTACAAGCCCGTTCTCATACTTTAGCGTCATATGTGACGCTATATGCAAAAACGGTACTATACTACGCATATGGCACCCTTTATCGTTTATATAACACGCAAACTCAAGGCGTCATAAATCCTTTAGCGTAATATGAGGCTACCCTACCCCACACCTAAACCTACCCATCACAGCGCATGTTGTATTAACGATAACGGGTGCCATGTGCGTAGTTTAGCGCCGTTTTTGCATATAGCGTCACATATGACGCTAAAGGATGAGAATGCGTTGAATGTACATATTGTGTTCTTTTATTGCAGCTGTTGATGTGGGATATGGGTAAAGTTAGGGACAGGTTTAGTTGTATGTTTGGGGTTAAGGTGCAGTGTTGGGGAAGCTACTTTGAAACAGTAGTTTGACAAGCTACAAGCTACTTGTAAGTTAAAGTAGTTTAACTACAGTCAAGCTACCCGTTTAGAAAAGTAGTTAGCTACACTACAAGTTACTATCAAAAAGTAGCTAGCTACATTGAAACTACTTTTGCTTTTTGAACAACGTATATTATAAATAACTGAATAAGTGTCTGAGGAATGTTTTAAGTAAAATATTTAGTGTTTAAAACAAGGCAATGCAATTACGATTTCAAAGAGTATTGTTTTATTACACACAACACTAAAATATCTCTGACTGTTTGTCAAAAGTGCAACAAATAGCCTACAACATTGCAAGAATGAAATATACATCCAACGGAAATTGCATGTAGAACATTTTGTAAAAAATATTGATTGAACTTGGACAAATAAGGCCATGGGTACATTAACGTTAGTTGTTTCTCCATCCTCCAAATCTGCCGTCACGTTTTGCTATATAATCATAATATGGTTGTGTCAACCCACTTCTGTACGTCAGTAAACCGTTAGCCGCAAGATGCGTGATTAAACAACAGGTGGCGGTAATGGCAAAAAATTAGTTTGTAATCTAACAAGAAAAGAATATCCTTGCATCGCGCTGATTCGCGCAGGCTCGACAATGTAGCAATGTAGCTTTTGCTCGCGCTACACCGCTACTTGCTGCAAAAAGTAGTTAGCTACTGGAAAAGCTACACTGTTTAAAAAGCAAATGAGCTACTGAAAAATGTAGTTAAGTTAGTAGCTATGCTACTTGTAGTTAACTACTCCCCAACACTGTTAAGGTGTCACACTTTATATTAGGTGTCTTTAACTACTATGATTCAAATATAATCATTTGATACAATGCATTTATTGTGCGCATACAGTCAAACCAAAAATTATTCAGACACCAGATATATTTTTATATATTATAAAAATTTGGATTTTCCAAAAGTGTATGGGGAAAATGCATAGCTTTTCGAACCGAGGGAACCCATGCGCCGCTAACTTCCGAGTTGTCCTACAAAGTGACGTCATCACTTCGGCACTCTATTATATATTATTTTTTCATATATACAGCTTTATATATATATGTATATATATATATATATATGTATATTTTTTTTTTTATTATATATATATATATATATATATTTTATTATTATTTTATTATTTTTACTAGTGGGTGCAGGACACTATAGCTGTGGAAAGCAAAATAAAGTAAACTGTGACATATTATACCCCAAAATTCTTCATACAGTGCACTACCAGTGAAATGTATAAACATTTGGGACCAAAAATTATTCAGACACTTTGACTTTACCATGTTTTGCTTAAGTGTTTTTCTTTAATTGCTAATACGGCCTTTTTACACCACAGACTGAACAAAATTAAACATTGCTTTGTAATTGGTCGAGCTAAATTGGTATTATCTAATTGTGCACTTGGGTTGAATAGCTGTCAGCTAAATTTAATTCATTTTGTGAAATATCAACTGATTTGGTAACTCTGAGTTCTTGTCATATAACCATTTTCTAAACTACATAAGCTGTGATAATGTGAGAAATGTTGAAGGTGTCTGAATAAATTTTGGTTTGACTGTACGTTTGTTACTTATATTTAACAAAAAAAAAGTATATTATAACCATACCACCAAACATATCACCTACTTTACCCGTATATCAACTTAAAAACAGCACAAAAAAATCCATATAATTGAAAGTATGCCAAAATTCATTCCAGGTGAGCCAATACACCTTTGCCATGTGTAGCTACAGAGAGAAGAAAGCAGAACCTGTTGAACTTCTCCAACTGGGACGGATACACTGTGGATTACACCGACCCTCAGCCAGGTAACCACAGCCAATCAGTTTGAGACAATCAGTGACATTACAGAAAAAAAATTAACTGATATAAAGTCCTCACCTGTTCTATTGTAACGTAAGAGCAGATCCAGCCATTTGTAACTTGAATGTGGAAGGCTTTCGGTTATTTTAGCTGTACAAAAATAATATACACATTGTTATTCTTTCTTGTTATTTCCCTATAGCGGCTAATGAATCGGAAGTCCTTCACATTCACAGAAAATAGCTTATATCCGCATTGCAAAATAAGGTGTGTAGAAGTACCTGTTAGACCAGCAGGTGGCATGTGTTTCTACACATCTCTATATACATCTATTCCCAAGGAAAAGATGACTCATTTTATTAGTGTTAAATAAACACAGGTAATTGACTAGTTAGGGTCAATTATGTTTCATTGAAACCTTCTGTATCCTTGCATAAAGCATTATGCACAGTGTACATGAAAAGCTGAATCTATTATTGATCATTATTGTGTAGAGTGAAACTTGTTCGTTTTGATGCTGTCTGATATGTTGATTATAAGCATAATCAAGCACTGTGTACTGAATACTGTCACATAATGGTATACATTATAAGAAATATCAAACAATATCAGTCAATTAAGTCAATTACTCTGTAAAGCATTTTTTGTGAGGAACAGTAACCAACACATTTTTATTCAGGTGGCCATGTCTATAGCAAATGATAAATCAAGTAAAATATATATTTTTAATATGACTGAATCAACCTTCCTACATTAGGTTAAACGAATAAAATGAATTCTTTCTTTTTACAATAAGATTTTAAACATTAATATTAAAGTATTGGCTGTCATGCGACTTATAATTCACCTTTTAAGCAGGCTTGATTAATAATAATAATAATTATAATAATTAATATTATTATAATCTAGGTGAATATTTATTCATCTTAATTAATAAATATATAGTTTTGATTAATTTTAGTTTAGAAATATACAATTAATTATACACTTTTAGTTTCATCCCAGTTCATAATGCATTGATATTAATGTCAAGTAAAATACCATTTTTAATGATTTCTTACTAGGTTGCAGATTCCATTTGTTAATATGCAACTAATAATTAGCTATATTTATTTACAGCATTTAATCAAATTTGTTAATATAATTTACTATTAGTATTGGTAATAACTTATAATTGATATAATTATTTGAACTAATATTTATTCATCTTGATTAATAAATATATAGTCTTGATTAATGTGTTTAAGTATGGCGATATGATTTTAAACATTAATATTAGGTAAAGTATTGGCTGGTATTCAACTAATAATTAACATGATTTTTTCTCCATTTATTAATCTTGATTAATAATAACTGGATATTGATGGATGGATATTTAGTTAATCAAGATTATTAAATATAAAATCTTGATTAATTTTACTAATTCACTGTTAGTTAATCTTAGTGCATAATGCATTAACATTAATGTCAAATATTTACTTGCACTGTCCACAGTAAACATTAAATGTATTAATAGATGTAGAATATAACTTTAGCCAAAATGAATAAAGTGAAAGGTCTAAGCTAGCTCAACTTCTGCAACAGAACTGCCTCTGTTTTCACATTTAAAGTGCGCTTTTGATTATTTCATTCTGTTGAAAGTATAACCGATGAACACTATGTTGAATGCAGGTCTGGATGGAGGTCGGACGTTCTTCAACGCTGTGAAGGAGGGAGACACTGTGATCTTCGCCAGTGATGATGAGCAAGATCGAATCCTGTGGGTTCAGGCCATGTATCGTGCCACGGGCCAGTCCACAAACCCATCCCCCCAACCCAGGTGCAGAAACTCAACTCCAAAGGAGGGACAGCACCACAGCTTGATGCTCCATCTCTAGTTCTGTAAGTATATGGAGACTCTACGGATACACACATGCCGACTGCAGGCACACACACACACACATACAGGTATAATGACAGTCAGTCACACACACATGAAATGTCTCTTTAACGTGTGTTGAATAGTTCCGTTGTTGATGTTTTTACACTGTGGCCCTCAGCTGCTCATGAATGTGGTGTGCAGAGTCATCACTTGCTGTGCTGGTGTTGTGAAAGGGAGAGAAATCTCACTCTCTGTTTTCTGTCCGAAATCCTTCGTCCTGCATCACACTCACATTTCAGCATTACATATTCTTTATATGCTTCATTTTAATCAGCCATCTTTTTTTATTGCGCTTTTTATTTGTTTCTTATTTATTTCTTATTTCTTTTAACTCAATTGTTTCTCTCAATTTTTTTTATTTTTACTGCATTTTGCATTTTAAACTTCTTTTCGTACTTTTCTTTGCATGTTTGCCCTCATTCTGAAAAAAAAACAGAAAGAAAGATCAGAATGTACAAATGTTTTTCTTCTTTCTTTCTTTCTTTCTTTCTTTCTTTCTTTCTTTCTTTCTTTCTTTCTTTCTTTCTTTCTTTCTTTCTTTCTTTCTTTCTTTTTCTTTCTTTCTTTCTTTCTTTCTTTCTTTCTTTCTTTCTTTCTTTCTTTCTTTCTTTCTTTCTTTCTTTCTTTCTTTCTTTCTTTCTTTCTTTCTTTCTTTCTTTCTTTCTTTCTTTCTTTCTTTCTTTCTTTCTTTCTTTCTTTCTTTCTTTCTTTCTTTCTTTCTTTCTTTCTTTCTTTCTTTCTTTCTTTCTTTCTTTCTTTCTTTCTTTCTTTCTTTCTTTCTTTCTTTCTTTTTCTTTCTTTCTTTCTTCCTTCCTTCCTTCCTTCCTATTTCTTTCTTTCTAGGGATATTTGCCCTCATTCAGAAAGAAAAACATAAAGAAAGATAAAATGTAAAAATGTTTCTTTCTTTCTTTCTTTCTTTCTTTCTTTCTTTCTTTCTTTCTTTCTTTCTTTCTTTCTTTCTTTCTTTCCTTCCTTCCTTCCTTCCTTCCTTCCTTCCTTCCTTCCTTCCTTCCTTCCTTCCTTCCTTCCTTCCTTCCTTCCTTCCTTCCTTCCTTCCTTCCTTCCTTCCTTCCTTCCTTCCTTCCTTCCTTCCTTCCTTCCTTCCTTCTTTCTTTCTTTCTTTCTTTCTTTCTTTCTTTCTTTCTTTCTTTCTTTTCTCTCTTTTCTCTCTTTCTTTCTTTCTTTCTTTCTTTCTTTCTTTCACTTTTCTCTCTTTCTTTTCTTTCTTTCTTTCTTTCTTTCTTTCTTTCTTTCTTCTTTCTTTCTTTCATTCACTTTTCTCTCTTTCTTTCACTTTTCTTTTGCAAATTTGCCCTCATTCAGAAAGAAAAACAGAAAGAAAGATCTTTTTTTCGCTGTTCTTTTGCATATTTGCCCTTTTTGGCTTGTACATTTCATCTTTTTTTATACCCTTTTTCTTTCTTTTCTTTCTTTCTTTCTTTTGCATATTTGCATATTTCTTTCTGACAGAAAAAAGATAATCTCATGCTTTTTCTCCATTTTTCAGGTAATCATCTCTGTGTGTATGAATAAGTGTGTCAGATCCTCCTTCTCTCATGCTTTGCTCAGTGTACCCTGTGTATAGTCAATATTCTCTCTCTCTCTGCTGCTTCATGCGAGTCTCTATATGTCACTCTGGTGTGTTCCCTCTTACCCTGCTCTCTCGTAGCCGGACTGAAGGGTAAGTGCTTCCCTGTAGCAGGCACAGATCAGATAAACCAACCCGGATTATCTGACACAAGCAATGTGCTATTCGCTATTCCTCTTCCAAAACTCACATTACTCCTCCTCTTCCTGCTTCTTTCCTCAAATCACCCTTCATTTTACTTTATTAGGTCTCAAATACAAACTCACTTTTATTTAAAACGACTAGACTGCATGTGTAATTTTCTTAGCAGTTGCATATTTGCCTTCTCTCAACACGGCTTCCTTGAGTCAACGGCTGCTCAAATCAAAGCAGAGTTTCATGTAAAAAAGCATGTGCAAAATCAAATCCATCTGTTCCTTGTAGTTTATTGTTGGATGAAATCCACAGCAGTTGCCTTTATTTAACAATAAAGATTTCCGACCAAATGGAGAATTTGGTAAATGATATAATTATAGTGATTTTCTCTATTGTAGTTGTTGATTTATTGCACTAAGTGAATTGTGTGAAACCACTGGCGTGCTCTGCACCCCTCAGCAGCTGGTAATTACCATGTTAAGAGTGACATGCTATGAATAAAACAGTGCATCTTCACCCTGATTATTTCTGGAAGCTATCAGTGGAATGTTACCAAATAACTACTTGCTGAGTTCACACCAGCTTCTCTCATCTGTAGAAAGTATTGCCACCAGTGTTTTCGTTTTTTTCTTCCTCTTAACCTTACAACAGCGTCAAATTAAATTGTTGTGGTTGCAGTTTTAAATGTGGGGGATTAGGATGCAATCGGAAACATTGGCTGTTTGTTCTCAAATGGTCTTTTGTGTTGTCCTTGAAGCAGTGGACTCACACAATTTATTCATTCTGTGATTTTGACAAATTTATTTTGAATGGAGAGTTGGCAAATATGTAGCTTGAATATAGAAATGATCAGTAGGTGATTTTATAGAGTCGAATGATAAAACTCAAATTTGCCACAACTGCCCTTTTGCCACACACGTATACTGACACATTTAACAAATAGTGGCCCTTTTCATGTCTTAGAAGTGTTTCTGTTTTGTTTGCCTGTAGAACTACTAACAGTTTCAGACTAACTTTCTTTCTTCACCTGGAAAAATGCTAAAACTTCTCTTGTCTGTTGTTAAATCCATGCAAAGGGAGATTTAGGGGAGACAACCTAAAATCAGTGATACTTTGAGAATACAGAGGTCTTGTAATAATCATCATAATCATAATAATAATACATTAATGCACCAGTGGGTATTTTATTTTCATTTATTTTATTTTTATAATGATTTGGGTATTGTTTGTTTCCTTCTTCTGACCAAGTTACCATTATTATTACACTCTAAAAAATGCTGGGTTGTTTTAACCCAATTTTGGGTAAAATATGGACAAATTGGGTTACAAATGTAATTTAAAAATGTAACCCAATGGCTGGGTTTGTCCATATTTTACCCAAAATTGGGTTAAAACAAACCAGCATTTTTTAGAGTGTATTATTACTATTTTATCCCTGGCTTCAAGGTATATAATTTTACAACAACAACAATAATAATACTAAATGAATGCACTGGTATTTTATTTTATAATAATTTGGGTATTGTTTGTTCATCCATTATTTTTACAATTATTATTATTATTATTATTATAACCATGGCTTACACCCAGTGTAGAAAGCCTCAATGTGTATCATTTGACAACAATAACAAAAACTGTAACAATAATAATAAATCCACTGATTTATCATCATCATTAATATAATGATTTAGTATCTTACATTGTTATTATTATTATTATTATTATTATTAATAATTATTAATTATGTATTATGTATTATTTATTATTATTATTATTATTATTATTATTTATTAACTATGCATCACACCCAGTGTATAAGGATGATTGCTTAGATGTATAATAGAGGATAAGTTGTACTTTTTCTTGCATGATATAGGTTTACAGTATATGCATTCACAATTTGGCTTAACTTATTGTTTATATGTAGAATATTTTTGGTAGCCCTTAGAAAATCTTTCATTAATAATCTTAAATGGATAGTCCACCCCAAAATTAAAAGGTTACACTTTCTATTTAAAAAAAATATAAATTTTTAATTATGTATTATGTATTATTTATATTATTATTATTATTATTATTATTATTATTATTATTTATTAACTATGCATCACACCCAGTGTATAAAGCAGCCTCAAGTTTTCTCATTTAACAACAACAACAACAATATAGATAATATAGGTTGGAACCTGACCTGCAACACAATCTCATCCCCCAATAATTGAATAGAAATAAAAAATGATTGTTAATAATAATGTTTCATCTTTCAACTCATTCACTGCTTCATTATTCTAAAACAAAGAAAACAGTGATTGATGTTGGATGTCAGCCAGAGTCCAGGCTTTTCTAATCCAGTGTGATAAGGACTGAAATAGCACCGGGCTCTGAGAGAGGCTCACGAATGGACTTGTCTGCAGGCCTGATGAGAGTGGCCATATTGTTGGAAATCAAGTTCAGGAGCAGATTAAATTAGAAACCACTTAATAAAGTATGTCTCTGCTGTCACCCCTTTCTCCATCCCTTCTCTTTCTTTCTCCCTCTGTCCATTCCTCACTCACAGAGAAATGCCTGTCCTGTCAGTTGGCCCCTTCAGCTCTTGTCAGCCCAGGGCCGAATCTCAGACTCCCAATCCGTCCATTGTGTGTGTTTGTCCAGGCACACGCACAGAACCCAAAAAAAATAAAATAAAAAATACAAGCGCTAAATAGCCCCAAATGCTCTGCTCTTCGGACTCTCCACGAGAGGAGATCTATAAATGAAAAGAATCCATCAATCAGTGTCATTTCTCCTGTGCCCCGTCTCGGACAGAGCCGACTAATGTCATTGTGTGTTAATGTCCAGAGACCTTTCCCTCAATTCCAGTGTCAAAGAGATATGACATGCTCATATTAAGACATAGGAGAGTGACACAATGTCACCTTTTTGACCTGTGGCTGATTTCAGTAGTTCATTTGGCTTCAACTTGTGTGTATGAATATCTTATAATGGCGTGGACAGACAAAAATGCAACACAAACGGCAGAGCTGGATTTATCTCATATTGTGAAATAGACTGAAATACGTTTTTGGGCCGAATCCGAGGCTGAAAGTTGAGTAATGAATTTTATTGTAGCTGTAGCTATGTGGGCATATTTTTTCTGTTATTTGAGATTCGGTCAATCTCACGTTATAAAAAGATTTATGCATAGGCTATTTAAGACAAAATTGGCCATGACTCGATGGCAAATGCTTGCCTAAGACACTCTTCTCCACTCCTTGTAAACATTACATAAACATTAGCTTTTATAGTGTTTCTTGAGTAATGAAAAAATTGTCATTCAAACAGTCAGTTCTTTATTCACATTTGCATTGCAAACAAGCAGAGATTGTCCAAAATGTGTGTAACACTTCATTCATGATAGAAGCAGGGTGGAGTTATGAGGTTTGACAGACAGTTTGAGAAGCCAATGGAGTTACAAGGTTTGGCTCTTTTTAATACTTTTCATACAGTAGGTTTAATATTTGCAAAACCCACAGACAAACGTGTGACCAATAGTATAGATTTATAAAAAATAAAGAAATTAGATACAAGGTTTCTGCCTGACAGTGATGCTATTTTATATTTTATTTTAATTTATAAAGTAATTGTCTTGCAGAGTTTTAGCATTAGAGTGAAATAATAATAATAAATAAAAACAATAGTATTTCTCCTTGTTGTAATTGCCCCCTGCTCTGACAGATGGAGATAAGTTGTGGAAGAATATCAATTATTTTACATATGAAATAAATATCATAAAACATGTTGGCAGCATATTATAGTAACTTTCATTATAGTCTTTAATATTATTTAATGCTTAACAGGTCAGTATGAACATTCAAATATGAATATAATAGGGTTTAAAAATTGTTTAGACCAGTGAAAATAATGTTATTGTAAATTGTTTTATTATATTTTATATTTATATAATATATTTTATTTATTATTTACTGTATTTACATTTATCTCTATCTAAATTTTTACCTTATTTTTTTAATACTTTTTAACATATAAAATAATAATTAAGTCACACATTTTCAGTTCTCTCATTTTATATAATAAAATATGAAACAAAATGTCATGAAATTTCCCTCTACTGAACTGAAAGGGCATGATATTATATGATAAATGATACCCTTAAAAGGAATATTTGTTATTTAAACATTCTCATGTTCCAAACATGTATGAATTTCTTTCTTCATTTTTTTTAAATAGAAAGTGTAACCTTTTAATTTTGGGGTGGACTATCCATTAAAGGTTATTAATGTAAGATGTTCTAAGGGCTACTAAAAATATTCTACATATAAACAATAAGTTAAGCCAAATGTGGAATGCATATACTGTAAACCTATATCATGCAAGGAAAAGTACAACTTATCCTCTATTATAACATCTAAGCAATCATTCTTAGCAAGTCTTGTTCTTGATTTAACATGTAAACCAGCAACGCTCTGAAGGAGGTGTCTGTTGAATGGCTCAATCATACAGTGAAGCTCTAAAGCCCCTGGCAGAAACGGGGTATTAGAATAAGAATAGCCCCTGACCAGTAGCAGGATTAAGAAACGGCCCTGCTTATTTGTGCAGGCCCAGATGTAATACCTAAGCTTACCGACTGCAGAGGAAAGCGAAAATGTGTTGTTGAATTTATTTAGTCTCTTTAATGGACAATAGATGGTGAGGGTAGGGGGGTTTAGAGGACCTGGGTTTCTTTAATTAGGGCTGCCCTGAGAGGGGGAGGGGAGGGGGGCAGAGGCCTGCGGACAGAGGAATGAATGGAGAGGGAGGGGAAAGCGTCAACCTGGAGTTGTTGTTTGCTTAGGAACACCGGCTCAGACAGGTCCTGCAGGATTACCAAGCCAAATAAGAAAAACAATACTTGGGGAAATACTAGCCAATAATATAACGATATTGGCATATAGTTTGATACAATTTGGCAGTTGAATTGATCATTTATTAATTAAAAAGGTTAAATAAGCCATCCCAATAGCTTGTTCAAGGAGTCCATATGGATTCGTATAGAATGAAAGAATGTATACACATTTAGAAACTGGATTTTACAAATATATTGCACACAATCAATGCTTGATATCAACAAGCAGCAATTCTGCCCTGTTTCTCTTACTAGACTAGTCATTTTAGTCAGGCAAGTTTTTGTTTGCCTGATTGTCCTGTTGATGTTTAGGCGTAAAATTAAATCAGTGTCCATCAAAAGTTCGGCAAACATCCCAATAAAAAAAATATACTTAACCCTCTTATCTGAGGTCTAAGGTGTTTTTGGGGTCCTTGAGATTTTGACATGCCTTGACATTTATGCCTTTTTCAGTCGCTTATAAACATATTATTGGCACAGGTGAAATGGCACAGGTTGAGCCCAAACAGGGCTACCATAATATGTGAGCAACATATAGGTACATGTTTGTATTTTTGAGAGAATATTGTTTATGCATGGTTATTGTAAAAAAAAGACAACAAAAAAATACGTTTCTGAAATAAGACCACAAATCACATACTAAATATCTGTCCACAAGACATGGGGCATTGTTTAAATGCCACGGCCTACCTGAGCATTGTTTCTGACTTCGTGTCCATCCCTTTATATGGACACCTTGATACCCATCCCTCTCGATGGCTACTTCCAGCAGGATAATACATCAAAGCTCTGAATCATTTCAAATAGTTTTTTCTTGAACATGACAATGATTTCACTGTACTATAATGGTCCCCACAGTCACCAGATCTCAACCTAATAGAGCATCTATGGGATGTTGTGGAATGGGAAACTTCGTGCCCTAGATGTGCATCCCACAAATCTCCATCAACTGCAAGATGCTATCCTATCAATATGGGCCAACATTTCTAAAGAATGCTTTCAGCACCTTGTTGAATCAATGGCGTGTAGAATTAAGGCAGTTCTGAAGGCGAAAGGGGGTCAAACACAGTATTAGCAGGGGTTCTCAACTCCAGTCCTCACGACCCACTGCTCTGCATATTGTGCATGTCTCCCTTATTTAACACACCGATTCAGATCCTTAGCTTGTTAGGATAGACAGAGAGTCTATCCTAACGAGCTGAGGATCTGAATCAGGTGTGTTAAATAAGGGAGACATGCACAATGTGCAGAGCAGTGGGTCACGAGGACTGGAGTTGAGAACCCCTGGTATTAGTATGGTGTTCCTAATAATCCTTTAGGTGAGTGTATATATGTGTGTATTATTATTATATATATACAGCTATGGAAAAAATTAAGAGACCACTGCCAAATCAGCAGTTGCTCTGGATTTATTAAATAATAAATCCAGAGCAACTGCTGATTTGGCAGTGGTCTCTTAATTTTTTCCATAGCTGTATAAAGACTGACATCTCTCTCTTTTCATACAAATTACATAAACTGAGTTTAAACTTAAACTTAGTTTTTTATATAAATTACTTTATTTAAAAGAAGAGAATTTCAGCTTCATAATGAAAAATCTATTGTGACTGTGTGACAAGTATTTACTTAGAACAGTTCATTTACGGATGTGTTTCAGAATGGACTTCACTGACAGAGAGAAGGCAAAATTTGCATCATGTTTATTTTTCTTTATTTGACAAAAAGCAGAATACTTTGTTTTTTTTGTGAGTATCCACAAAAAATAGACACTTAACAGGATGTAATGATGTACAATACTTATATGTAAAATCAAAATCATCATATTGTAATGCAAAAGAATAATTTGAGTCTCTTTTGCCCTGATAAGGAAAAAAGGGTTAAAAAAATTCGAAGCCAAAACTTATTAAAATTGCTCAAAAAGTAGCATAATTATAATTGTTCACTTTATCATAATTGCATGCTGTAGTTAAGTAACTTGTAAACGGTTAATTATTTCCCTCTCAATATAAGGCTGTCAAAAAATTAAAAAGTGGCATGTTGCTGTTGTTGTTATAGAGTTCAAATTATTATTTTTTATTTTATTTTATTTGCGTTGAAATGTGGAACTAAATATACCTTTTTCTTTTAAAATTCATAATTACATAATTAAGTAATATATAATTAAATATATAATGGATTAAGCACTGTCCCTGATAGTCCACTCCTTTAAGGAGTGTGTCCTCCTGCGACACTGAGATGTGTATGCTTTGTAAAACCTGTCTCTGTCTCCATACGTTAACATGCACACATACACACAGATGCAGACCGAGCACAGAAACATGGAATGGACGAGTTCATCTCCGCTAACCCCTGCAATTTCGACCACTCTTCGCTGTTTGAGATGGTTCAGCGGTTGACTCTGGACCACAGACTCAACGATTCATACTCCTGCTTGGTAACTGAGCTTTCAATTCAGTTTTATTCAGTTAAAGCTACAGCAGTCCTATTTGTATTATCATGTATCACTGTTTTTACACTACTAACCTCCCCCCTTTTGGGTCTGGTTGTGTGCTTCAGGGTTGGTTCAGTCCAGGCCAGGTGTTTGTGTTCAGATGAGTACTGCCGCCAGGTACGGGGTGCGGGGGTGTCACAGGCACCTGTGTTACCTGAGTGACCTGCTGGAGAGGGCAGAGAAAGGCTCCATGATCGACCCCACACTACTCCACTACAGCTTTGCCTTCTGCGCCTCTCACGTACATGGCAACAGGTAGCGCCTGTCTCACACTCTTTTTCTATTTCTCACTCGTTTATTAACACCCACTTCATTTCATTCTCATTTGGAGCCACATTAATTCTCAAACCATTTATCATTCATGTTCTCTTTCTGTCGTTCATCCTACTCTCACCTGAAGTTCTGTCTATTCTCTCCCTCCTAAAATCACTCCATCGCTCTTCACCATTCTGCCATTTTATTTGTCTGTACATCCACTGTCCACACATGGGCAGAAACAGAGGTAACTTGAGGCCAAGAGGTCTTTTTTTTTTTGGCTGCCAAAGTGTTTCATAGAAACCCCATTTCCTCTCGTCATAGCTTGTGGTTGGTCACAGGTTATAATGCTTCTCTGCCAGAATCCCACTGTAGTTTCAATGCTTTTACTGAAAAAAACTCAAGTTGCCTCATTACCTGGTTTCACAGGAGTCCTCAAAACTGACCCTTCTAACAAGATTTGATTGTGTGGTGATTTTGTTTTTCAGTATTATTTCTATTATTTCATTTGAGATAAAAATACAGTACTGTGCAGAAGTCTTAGGCACACTAGTATTTTTGCCTCAAAGAAATGGTTTTAAGCCAGTTATTTATATATTTTGTTATAGTGTCTCAGTAGGAAATATCAGTTTACATTTCCAGACATTAATTGTGCCATTAATTGTAATAATCCAGTGAAATTTTTGAATGCACAAGGATTCTGACAACAGCCAATGCTCCACACGGAGGTCAGATCTCACCATCATTCAGTGCGACCTGAAAATATATGAAGAAACAGAAAACACAGACTAAGACCAGAAGAACTGCGGCAACGTCTCTGTAAAAATGCTGTAAATAAGAATGTTTTAAAAATAATGTCATAATCATAAATAGATTTTATCAGTTCACTTTTATTAGTTAACTATTATTAACTGTTATTAACTTTTAACAGTTAACTAAATCAAATCAATAGGTGTTTAGTACCCTTTACGTTTAACCATCTGGGGTTCTTCGGGTCAATAATGACCCGAAGCGTTGTAAGAAAAAATGTTACAAATCGTAGCTTTATCTGGATTGGTCCGAAACTTGGTGACTTTAATGGTACTTGGTATATGAACACTCAAAAAATTGGGGACAGGATTTGAAAAGTCTAAGTGGTCGTAAAAAAATAGTCACACTCAGTACCTTCGGGTCAAAAATGACCGCATAGGAAATTGAATAGGAAATTGGCAAAAATGTGAAAATACTGAGTTTTTTTGTGCGTACAATCTACAAATCAGCAACGATCTTGAAAAAAAGCACACAACAGTGAAGGGGTGAATCTATAAAACATCAAGAGTGCAAAACAGACACATCCACACACACACTCACACACAAACACACCTTTATACACAAACACACCAAAAAATTCTGAATATACATGTGTTTTGTATTTTAAAAAGCTCAGTTTGTCCACGAGATGGCATCCATCTAATTTCAAAAATTGCTTTTATGAGGCCTAGGCTTTAACTCCAAAATGAAATACAGCTTAAAAATATATATATATATATATATATATATATATATATTAAAAAAAATGGTTTCTATTATATTCAATGGGGAAAATGTTGTCAATAATTATTGCATTAATACTATTTATAATTTTTTTTTATTTTTGAAATTTTCTAAAAACAGCAAAAAAGAAAAGAAAAAATATTATAAAAAACAAGTAAAAAAAAATTATGATTTTCTTTTTTAAATATGAATCCCGCCCTTCGGGTCAATTTTGACCAGAAGGTCCTGAGTGTGACTGTTAAACGAAATATGCGGGTTGTCCGGGTATTGCACATAGTTTTTAGTTTCACAGGTTTTTTCAAGCGTCTTTGGAAGCGTTGCCGCAGTTCTTCTGGTCTTAGTCAGTGTTTTTTCTGTTTCTTCATATATTTTCAGGCGCACTCGAATGATGGTGAGATCTGACCTCCGTGTGAAGCATTGGCTGTTGTCAGAATCCTTGTGCATTCAAAAATTTCACTGGATTATTACAATTAATGGCACAATTAATGTCTGGAAATGTAAACTGATATTTCCCACTGAGACACTAGAACAAAATATATAAATAACTGGCTTAAAACCATTTCTTTGAGGCAAAAATACTAGTGTGCCTAAGACTTCTGCACAGTACTGTATATTTACAATATACAAAACTTCTATAGTAAAAATATAATAAACTTATACTAAATATATAATTTAATATTTAAACATTAAAAATAATTATTAAATATTTAATTATGTGATTTATTTAACAAAAATCAATAATTATACAGATATATTCAGCTAATTACTGTTTTTATATTTTTTTGCATTTATTTTTATTATTATTTGCATGCATGATTCATGTTTATTTCTTCTTCTTCTTTTATTTCTCATGTACCCACACACCATCTTCTGATAACCTTTGTGTATGTGCACCTTTGTCAATGTCTGTGTGTGTGTGTGTGGGGTTGAATGAAGCCAAAGAGTGACTGAGTTACTAAAATGGCCCGTGTCAGAGACCGAGCTGCTTAGTTCTCTGTTTCCCTCCCCCCCTGAGCCCTTGACCCCCTCTAAGAAAGAGAACAAAATCATGGAGGTCTGGAGAAAAGGGAGTCTAAGTCGCAGGTGCTCACAGGCTCCAAAAGGTGAGAATGTAAATGGAACCCACACTTTTGGGTGTGGATTAGTGTTAAGCCCCGCCCTCAATATATGAAACTGGGGGATGGGAAGTGAGGGAAGGGGGCAAATAAGTTATTTCTTCTTTCTTCTGTGTGTGAGAATAGTTGTTCCATTGTGTGTCATTTCATTCGTATTCCCTAATTGTGAAAGTACAAATTAGCAGTTTTTTAAACATATATATATATATATATATATATATATATATATATATATATATATATATATATATATATATATATATATATATATATATATATACTACCGGTCAAAAGTTTAAGATCTGTAAGATTTTTTATGTTTTTAAAGAAGTCTCTTCTGCTCACCAAGGCTGCAATTTTTTGATAAAAAATACACAAAAAACACATTAATATTGTGAAATATTATGACAATTTAAAATGACTTTTTTTATCTTAATATATATTAAAATGTAATTTATTCCTCTGAAAAAAGCTGCATTTTCAGCATCATTACTCCAGTCTTCAGTGTCACATGATCCTTCACAAATCACTCTAATATGATGATTTTATGCTCCAAAAACATGTATGATTATTATCCATGTTGAAAACACTTTTTTACATTTTTATTTCAGGATTCTTTGATGAATAGAAAGTTCAAAGAACAGCATTTATTTAATTAGAATCTTTTCTAACATTATAAATGTCTTAACTGTAACTTTATCAATGTAACTCATCCTTTATGAATAGAAGTATTGATTTCTTATTTATTTCCCCAAAAATAAAATACAAATTCTTACTGACCCCAAACTTTTTAAAGGCTAGTGTTTAATGTAACAAAAGCTTTCCATTTCAGATAAAAGCTGTTCTTTTGAACTTTCTATTCATCAAAGAATCCTGAAATAAAAATGTAAAAAAGTGTTTTCAACATGGATAATAATCATACAAATATTATGACAATTAAAAATGACTTTTTTATGTTAATATATATTAAAATGTAATTTATTCCTCTGAAAAAAATAAATATATTCCTTAATAAATATATTTAAAAATATATTAAAAAATAAATTATTCCTTTTTTCAGAGGAATAAATTACATTTTAATATAGCCTATATTAACATAAAAAAGTCATTTTAAATTGTCATAATATTTCACAATATTACTGTGTTTTTTGTGTATTTTTTATTAAAAAAATGGCAGCCTTGGTGAGCAGAAGAGACTTCTTTTAAAAACATAAAAAATCTTACCGATCTTAAACTTTTGACCGGCAGTGTATATACTGTATGTATATGTGTGTGTATATATTGTTGTATTATTTTATTTTATATATTATTTTGTTTATTTTTTAAAATATCAGAATTGTTTTAGTATTATTGACTTTAGTATAAGAACAACTGATCTCAGACTTTTGGACATCATTGTATGTGTGAACTGTCTGAAGGAGAGAGATAAGAGTAAGGGTGAGGCAGGGAAACAGAATGTGATAGACATGTGTCGAACCAGTGAGATACATGCAGGGTAAAAAGAGAGAGATGAGGGACACTATGGATAGTGCCTTAAGGTCATGGCTGACAGGATGACAGGTCTCTCCATCTCTCTTTCCAAACTGTCCAAGGCCTCGCTCCAGCCTGTCTGCTTGTGCCAAAACCTCACATCCTGCCAACCACACTCTTTAGAACTGACATGACCCACAACCTGAACCTCTTGGCATTGAATTCCTATTCTGATATATATTTGAAGCCAAATAATCTACAAGTGTTACAGATGGTGATTATGGATCTCTAATGTTGTTTGACAAGATACTACTGCACCATTATCAGTATTTCATTATCTGGATAACCTTATTAGTCTCATAGCACACTATTATGAATATGCATGATGACATCATGTAGTGTTTTTTGAAGGATATGAAATGGCATTAATGCTCTTGTTCAATTGCTTATCACGACACATTAAACGTACCATAGTACAGTATTTGTCATACAGTGGCATTTTAGATATCTTGGCATTGCATGATTGAGATAATAATCTATCATAGTAGTCTAAAATGCTTTAAAGAGTATCAGGACATTACCATGGATGTTACATGCTCAATAACAATAATACCATGGTCCAATGTCCAACATTTTTTTTTTTTGTAAGTGGATAGGATTTTGTTGTTGTGTGTTTTTATAGTTTTGTGGGGTTTTTTTTGGTTCTTTTTTATTTTATTTTTTTTATTTATTTTTTTGTTTGATTTTTTTTGTAGTATTGTTTTGTTTTGTGTTTCTTTTCAGGTTGTATTTGTTTTTTGTTGTTGTTTTGTGTGTTTGTTCTGTGTTTTTTGTTTGTAGTTTTGTTTTTGTGGTTTTCTTTGTTTTATTTTTTTCCTTTTTTGACGGAGAGACGTTTTTTTTCTGCTGGTCCGTCTTTTATCAATCAGTTTTGTTGTGACACACAGCTAGAACAGAAACACACTCACAGATGAGCGTATGTCACCTGCATGCAGTTTAACACACACACACACACCCGTTACCAAAGGGCCCGGCTCCTTATCGTTTGTGACATGGTAGACGGAAGGAGGGTTGTGAGCAGAGTGTATGTGACAGTGGAGGCACGGGTCGCAGTGACAGCGGTTTGAGGAGCAGGAGACATGACACACTCCTCATCAGTCCACTCCCCATGTCAGCCCAGCGCATGCTGAAGGACAGCAGGGAAAAAGCAAGAGTGTGGGGGCAGGGATTTCAGAGGGGACCACCAGACGGGGTCCATCTCTCTGTTGGGGTGGGGGGGGGTGTGATCGGTGACCGGGTTGCCTCTTCTTGTTCTCAAACATACCTTAAAAGCTTCCGTTGTCGAATGCATCAGTTAGATTTGAGAGGTTTACATGTCTCGTATGATTCTCAAATCTAGAGATCAATTGCATGAACAGCGTGGTAAAATAAGTGTTTTCATTTCAGTTTTTGAAAACGTAAGTGATGATTGGCATCATGGTAATTTGGCTAATAAGTTTTTTTATGTTTTTAAAAGAAGTCTCTTCTGCTCACCAAGGCTGCAATTTTTTGATAAAAAATACACAAAAAACACAGTGATATTGTAAAATATTATGACAATTTAAAATGACTTTTTTATGTTAATATATATTAAAATGTAATTTATTCCTCTGAAAAAGCTGAATTTTCAGCATCATTACTCCAGTCTTCAGTGTCACATGATCCTTCACAAATCACTCTAATATGATGATTTTATGCTCCAAAAACATGTATGATTATTCATGTTGAAAACAGTTTTTTACATTTTTTTCAGGATTCTTTGGTGAATAGAAAGTTCAAAAGAACAGCTTTTATCTGAAATGGAAAGCTTTTGTTACATTAAACACTACCCTTTAAAAAGTTTGGGTCAGTAAGAATTTGTATTTTATTTTTGGGGGAAATAAATAAGAAATCAATACTTCTATTCATCAAGGATGAGTTACATTGATCAAAAGTTACAGTAAAGACATTTATAATGTTAGAAAAGATTCTAATTAAATAAATGCTGTTCTTTTGAACTTTCTATTTATCAAAGAATCCTGAAATAAAAATGTAAAAAACTGTTTTTAACATGGATAATAATCATACATGTTTTTGGAGCATAAAATCATAGATATTAGAGTGATTTGTAAAGGATCATGTGCCACTGAAGACTGGAGTAATGATGCTGAAAAATACACCCAAATAAAAAAGCTGAGGCTTTTTCAGAAGTTTAAAATAAATTCCCTCTCTGGTTTTTATTTATTATTTCGGTTGTAATCTGCGTGGTTAATTAAAGAGTTTAGCACCTTGTCTGAATTCCTCTCTAACAAATATATTCTGAACAGCATGGCAGCCATAAATGGAAAGTTATTTATAGTGCTAGTACAATATCTCATGTGTCTGGCCTGTTGTGTGATCCCTTCATGAGACCTAGTGTTAGTTTCTGTGACCCTTGTTACCCTAATGAGAGAAGCATTGGCATTCATTTCTGCTCTTGTGTATGTGTGTGTGTATGTTGCCTCAGGCCTGATGGGAATCGGTACTGTCTCAGTAGAAGAGAAGGAACATTTCTGAGGGAGATCAAAGAACTGACTGCGCGTGCTGCTGGAAAAACCAGATCACACACTTCAGGTACATATACTGTCAGTCTACGCATCTTATAATAACACCTTATTAGCAGCTAGAGATAATAATTGAATATGTGGTGTGTGAATATGTGTATATATATATATATATATATATATATATATATATATATGTATATATATATATATATATATATATATATATATATATATATATATATATATATATATATGTATATATATGCATTTAATTTTCACAGTAGTGTGAAACTGCTAAATACATAAATGTTCATGTAATGTAAATGTGAAACTGGCTGGATATCTATGATATGATGGATATCTGGATATGACGACTGGATATCTTGATTGTACGGGTTCTTCAAAAAAAGAAACTTCAAGAGACATTTGTTAAGCCATCAAAATCTTGTTTTATTGACCAGGGGCGGAGTGGGACCAAAAATCTACTGGGAAATTTCATAGACCACCGGCCCTCGTTGCCGGCAGGGTCGGATTAAGAGTTCAGAGGCCCCTTGGCACAATGTCTTGTAGGCCCCCTTAGGCAGGCCAAATGTATATTTTGTTCAAGGACATTTTAATATGGCATTTACAGTTTTACTGACCTAAAAGGAACTTTGTTGTACTATGCTGGAGTCAAGTTCATAAATAGTTGTTTTTTTTCCCATAGAAATTTGTAAAACTATGTTGGGTGGAACCTCTGTGCCTCTAGGGGGCTTCTGGGTATGCTCCACCGCAAGAAAATTTTGTACATTTTAAGGTTAAATGCATCAATATTGTGCTCTTTGAGAGATCAAAATTAAGAGCTTCAACCCATGAACTGCTCGTTGAACAAAGAAAAAAGGATTGAATAGCTTGTTTTCATATGACATCACGCCACTGCGTTGCCATGGCGCGAAATACAAATGGAGGGCAGGAAGTGATTTGCTGTATTTAGAAAACACTATAACAAACTCAAAATGCTTGTGTTTTGAATCATTTATAGTTACTTGAATCAATCAAACCACAAGGAGTTTTTATCATGTACCAAAAGTTGTTGTTCATAAGGGGGAAAATGCAAGAAATTGATTCGGAAAAACTCTGGAAAAACGGCTTTGCAAACCTATGTCTACGGTCAGGAGGAGCCGAAAGGGAAAATGCATGTGTGTGTGACGTTAGTGATCACTTCGTTTATTTATTTCTCTTGTAATAGCATGTAAAGTAGTACAGTACGGACTTTCCTCCATCTCATCCATTGCACTCTTCACTCCCCTGCCCTCCATCTGAATTCTCACGTCATCATAAATCACGTGACTGAAACCCAGCTATTGCACCAGGACAATAAAGAGGGCTCAGAACTTATTTTTAGTTATGAGAGTCTGAGTCTATATTATTACATTATCAATGGTGTTTTCAGGAATACAAAACAATTATTATAATAATGTAATAATGATTTATATAATTATTCCTATGACGTAAAATCCATATAGCCTTGTCTGTTAAAAAACGGAAAAATACTGTCAGTAAAAAAAAACGTTAAAAAACAGTAAAAAAATGGTAATTTCTTATTCTATAATTATGGTTTATTACTGTTATTCTACACAAAAATATCTTTCATTATCTGATATAATAATGTTAATTTACTGACCTATTGAAGTATTAATATCTGTTTTGTACCATTGTAACACTGACAACCACAGTGATGATGAGAGTCACATGATCATTCAAAGTTCATTACAGGCAGCTTTTCCACAAGAGAGTTAATACTTATATATAGACACTGCACAGGGAGCGTTTCCCAAAAGCATCGTTAGCCAACTATGGTCGCAAGTTCCCAACGACGGAATTTGCGAACCTTAGCTGGCTAACGATGCTTTGGAAAACACACCCCAGTCTCATTCGCAGAAACATTAAACACCATCATGGTAACACATGAAATTTTTAAAATGCATTAAACATTAGTTTAACAACATTAAATGTAACATAAAACCCTAATATACATAACATTCGAAAAAACCTAAGAAAACTATGAAGAAACGTAGTTATTTCAACAAAAACACATCAAATGTGAAGTGTCATGCAGGGAATTGTGGGAATGTCAATTTACGGTTTTTCACTGTAAATTATACAATGAGTTGTTCTTTTTCACTTTCAAAAACTGTAAATTTAATGGTATTTAGTACGGAAATACTATTATTTAACCTTAAAACTCACTTTAACACCCACATACTTAATGATCTTCAAGGAAAACATGTTAAATGACTGCTGATTTCTGCAGTTATACCTTCTTTTCTGTGTTTTCTAATTTAACAGAAAAAATCTGTAAAATATTACGGAATATGTTATGTAAAATTACACACAACCCTGTAAAAATACAGACAATTTCCTTTAAAAAAAACGTAAAATAGATGTAAAACCAAAATACAAGCAATTACCTGTAAATTCAATAGTGGACCTTTAAATTACAGCAAATATCTGTAAAATAACAGGCATTCACTGTATAATGACAAAACGGCAAAATTCTGTAAAAAAATACAGACCATTACCTGTAAATTTACTTTTTTTTACAGTGTAGGAACATTAAAATACTTTTGTTCTAAATTCTTCGCTTGCAAGAAATAAACCCTTGAGGGTTTTTTTAGGAGAAAACACCAGATAAGCATGCTGACTGCGTGAGAAAAGTGCACACTTTTCTTTAAATCACCCAGCACAAACAGGATGCCTATTCTTGAAGTCTTTATAAAGGTTTTTTTCAATTTTAGTCTCACTGGCAAAATATAATGCTAGAGACCTTTATGTTAGGTTGTATACATTTTACATCTCATATGTGTTGGGAAAGGGAGAAGAGAGAGTTCGGCAAAAGGCGAATTTGGAACTCTGGGTAAGAGCGCATCAAAAGGCTTCTGTCATTTTCTAAATAAAACATTAAAATGTATATACTTTTTAACCACACTTTGTTCATTTCTGCGCTTGTGCTGTGACCCGGCAGGCATTACGATAATCACGTTGAATAGTTATTGCAGAATAGGCGAAGTACCGCCCCATTGTTTACAAGTGTGGAGAAGGAGGTCGTTCAGAATTTGATAGTATGTTGAATGACATATTTATGTCTTTGTGTCAGTTTATTGTTTAAAATGGTCATGTCATGTGCGTATCCTGGATGTTTTAAAAAATATGTATTCATGAAATGTTTCCTCAAAAAACTTGACAAAAAAGACATGAACATCTTGGATGGCATTGGGGTGAGTAAATTATCAGGGAAGTTTAAATTTTGAGGTGAATTAATCCTTTAACTAACGAACGGACCCAAACAA
Source organism: Hybognathus amarus (assembly GCA_030378365.1). Lineage (NCBI taxonomy): Eukaryota > Metazoa > Chordata > Actinopteri > Cypriniformes > Leuciscidae > Hybognathus > Hybognathus amarus. The sequence goes on from JAQIUQ010007807.1 coordinate 66,379, forward strand.
ACATTGTCCCAAAACCTACATTTCCCAGGAAAAATATATAAAGGGACATCAGGAAATTCCCGCCCTTTTCATAACAGGCCTCTGAACCTTGGAACCATGGGAAGAAACAGAAATAATTCAAAACAAAATTGAATACAAAATGTTTAACCCAGTCTAATTGTCAAATTCAATTACTTTCATACGTTCTAGTAACAAAATTGTCTTTAATGCACGCATAAAGAGACAAAGTACCACCTCTAATACAAAATATTTGTGTAAATAACATTAAATAAAGTAAAATTAATAAACACAAATTAATAAACAAACAGACAATAAACATTAATCCCTCAAAGCAAACGGAATATCAATTTCTCCTAATAAATAAATAAATAAATATAAAAAGGAGAAAACTAAAAACATTCAAAATGAATATTTATTAAGTGTGGCCTAAGCTATCACATTAATTGAAACTGGATAGTCTTATGTATTTCAAACAAATGTAAAATGGGAATAGAAATTCCACATTCCCATAGTAAGTCTTATTTCTCAATGTTTCAAAGTGGTTTTAAACACTGTCTGTTAAATTTCTCTCTGAAGGTATTGCTTTCCATTCGGACGCCCAGAAGGAGCCTTAAAAGCCACGTTGTCACTGTCTTGAGAAGGGTGTGGTGCCATTTTTATCTTCCGCTCCGTTTTACACAAAATAAATGCAAATATGTCATCATTTTTTATGTATATGCATTGAAAAAGTGTATGGCACAAAGTAAAAACAGACCTAGAAGCTAAAGCGTATGCAATTGATTTTTGGGTTTTGCAGGTCTTAATGAAGGACATTGTGACACCTGTACCTCAGGACGAGGTGAAGGCAGTGATCCGGAAATGTCTGGAGCAGGCAGCTTTGAGTGAACTACCAGCGTCTCTCAGAATATGCCAAGGTGGAAGGTAGGAAGCACATATTCCTGTTTAGCTGGGGGTTTTCTCCTCTCTTTAATAGTGTAGTCCTTGACATTCCTCTCTCAGTAGCAGTGCTTAACAACAGTGATGCTACAACTAACCAGTATTGCATGGAGGCAGTGCTGAAATGCCACTTAATAATAGGAATGCTTACAATGAAGCAGTATTTAACTGTTGGTGTGTAAGGGCTTTTTATGTTGTCTTATCTCTGCTAGTTCTGTGTATTGTTGACAGAATGCTGGCGATACCACAACATAGATATGCTTTAATTCTTCTGAGAAACATGAGATAACTCTCTGTAGTATGTGTTTGTTGGAGTGCCCAGGTAATGATTTTGTTTTGGGTTTTATTTTTTTTCTTCTTACATAAATAGCTGATTTTCTTTGATAAATAGATGGAGAGAAGATGATAGTTATATATTATTAATAATGTGTTTTTTTTTGTTTTTTTTTGTTTTACAAATGTATACATTTACATTGTACAAATACAGTATTATTAGTAGTAGTATCATACATTTATTATTATTATTTGGCCTTTAGAGCCTATATGCCTTGTTTTTGAAGGTTTTAGGTTGTGTTGGTGCAGGGTTGTTTTAGCTTTTTCTAAGAAGTGTGTAAAAATGCATTCAATTCCTCTCTCAAACCCTGGCCTCAGTGCCATATTGCTCTGCTCAGATGGTTTTCTCGCTGCCCTCTGTGGATGTTTGCCTCTATCCTGTGGTTTAAAATTACTTTACTGCAAAAAAATATATACTTTTCCTTTCCAGCTCTTCATCACCTTTCCAGCTCCCCTGCTTCATATGTTGATTGCAGATTCACTGCCTTTTTACTAGTCTTTGCCTTTTTTCCTCTTTCTTCACTTTCTGCTCGCTCCCTCTCTGCTTTCTGCTCTTGTTTATTGGCTTTTCGTCTTATTTGGATCCCTCTCTGTTGCAGCCAATTTCGAGAAGCCAATATACAGTGCAAAGCTGGGATTGCCCACTCAAGCAACACACATTGGTGTGTTGCAAGTGAGATGGTTTCTTTCATGGCACATGGGACAGCAAAGCTGTGGCTCACACACAGGGGGTCTTTCACGCTAAAATAATAGCCATGTTGATTGGACAAATGCTTTAATTTGGTCTGGAATTGTTATTGTTCAGTGCCTGTCCATGTCGATGAAGAAATATGACTGCAGTGCAGATACTGAAGGAGAAGCCCTTAGTATCTGTTCAGCCAGATGATGTCTGTGTTGTTCCCTATTGACCCTTTGATTGCTGAACACTAAACTGAATGTGACTTTTGTACTAACCAATAGTTTGCAACACATCCCCAAATAAAGTATTTTCCAGAGACCAAAGCTTTTAGCTGGAGTAACTTGCATGCAAGGCTAGCTAGTGGTAGACTAAATCAAAACAATTGTTTTCAAGCCAAAACTATATGCAATGTGCCTGATGTAATCTATTTTTTTGACATTCTGAAATAGGTCATACTGGTCAAAGGTTTGGAATAATAAGAGATATCACGCTTCTGGGTTTCATGGGCAGGATTTGTCAACTTTGTGCATGTCCACTTCTGACGCAGTTCAACAATGGCCTGAAACGAAGGCTAGATGTCACTGCTCTGTTCCACTTTGTAAATCTAACCAACAACGCCAACCCTACTTAAGTTTTCATGGATTCCTGACTGAATTGAGTGTGGATTAAAGTGACAGAAATAACCTTTCAATCAATATGTAGAGGCTTCAATCACTTTTTGGCAGGTGAAATATTGCATTATAATGGTGGTATTGGCCCTTTATAGGTAATAAGTAAAAGTGAGTAGTGAGTTATAATCAGTTCAGATTTAACCCTCATAAATATTATCAGACTAATTTAAGGGCAGAGATAACCTTTAATTAATGCATAGAGGCTTTAATCACTTTTTGGCAGGTGATTAAAGCGCGCTCCTGCAGCCGGCCATGAATTTTCGACGGACCACCACTTTCCGGCACAACACCAGCACTTGAAGTGTAACTGAACCCCTGGTTAGAAGCCTGACTCCACCCCCACTGGCAAAACTTGAAAATGCTAAGGATGAGCAGACCCCAGCGGAGACAGAGGGACGGAGCCAAGGGCGCGGGCTCGAGCAGGAGCGTGCACATGAGACCCGCAGTGATGGATTAATTGACAGCTGTATTGGTGGGAAGTTCGGATCATTTTACTGACTCGGATCTTTGAGTCTCGTTCAGCAAAATGAACTAATCTTTTATCGAATCATTTCATTCATTTCATCATTATATAATTAAAATGTCATGTTAAATATTCCAAAACATCTAGTAGGCTACTTACGAAAATCTTGATTACATTTACCGGATGGTCGAGTGTGTCTTGGTGTAACTTCCTTCCGAATTGACGCGGATCACTCGCGGCTCCCGGAAAAATAGACTAGTACGCCGAAACTGGCGCTTCACGGCGCTGGCCGGCTGCGCCTCGCCGCGACGCTCCGCGCCTGGTGTGAACGAGCACCATAACATGGGCGCCAGAAAGGCAAGCGGCCGTGTCGAGATAGCACAGCAGTACTGGAAGGATAAAATTAGTTTCATCTCTCCAAGTTCGGCCGGGACCGAGTCTTTCGTTCTTCCTGTCAGTCCCATATAGTCTATGCTGTCAGCACCGGAAAGAGAAATGATTAGTCCATTCTTTCAAGTTCGGGTTCTCATGATGCTATCCTGATCGTTTTTAATACTTATAAATCCAGACTCGACTCGCTGAGAGTAGCTTTGACGAATTACCAGATGCTTTTATACCAGGGGCTGCCAAGGGCGTGGTGAGCTCGCACCTAAGGGCGTGACAGAGTAGTGTCAGAGAGTTCGCTGCGTCAGAGAGTACCCCTGCTGCAGGAGCTTTCCGTTTAACCTGAAGAGGGCAGCACTCAGACGTTTTTACACCATATATTTGAAAATTAAAAGACTTTATTGCCAATTGTCAAAAAATGTACTTGAATCAATGAACAGCATTTATGAAGCTCCATTCTTACAGATCATTAACTAAAAAAGTTGGTTAAGTGTTTAGTTACTCTTTAAGTGAACCAGACTAATTTACCAGGGATGCCGTATAAATAAACCTAGTGTCAGGGGCGTAGAATTTATAGGGACGCTAGGGACTGTGTCCCTACCAATATCCAGTGACACTGATATATCCCTAGCAATAATTTCGATCAAAAACTTAAAACATATTTATAAATTGATTAAGGCTGGGCAAAAAAATAGATTTTTCATTAAAGCGATTTTTAAAATGTGGTCGATTCAAAAATCGATTCTCAACAGCCACGAAACGATTTTTTCCATATTAAGGGCTCGCAGTGCTGCCGCTGCGTCTCCCCTCTCTGCACTAGGCAAGCGCTACTGCAGGTGTCGATACACACTCGCGTTTAGGAGTCGGGACATGATGGAATATTCACTTGCATAATCGGGCCAGCATTGCATCGTAGCCTAACCTATAATCGTAACTTTTAACATTTTCACGTCTTTTTTAAGATAAACATTCAAGCAATGTTAAACCATCCCGTGCTCGCGCACTTTCAGACGTCTGTGTGCACATCCAGTAAAGCCTAAATCCGCCTCACATACAGCTCGCCAGAAACAAAAGTTTCATCCCTGGATTATATCGCTTTAACAGTTAAAAACACGCAAAATTATTTCAAAACTCTGGTCTTGGTGAGTAACCTTGTAAAGACAGTCAGTTATGTCTTAAATTAGCATTAAACGCGTATGACAGACAGACAGTAGGCTACAATGAGACAGTAATGGGATCAGTGCTCTAGCTTCTTAAAGGGGCCGTTTCACACCTGGCCACTTCATGCTCTTCTGTGATCGGATAGCTATCCGATTGATGAAAAGACCAGGTGTAAATGCCCCCCGAAACGCATTTCGAAACGGATTTAAATCCGATCGCTGAAACACACTTCAGAAGGCGGTCTAGGCCGCATTCCAGACGAAACTGGACAATGCATTACTAATTGTGTAAATGCATCTGGTTCTCTGAAACCACATATGTGAATGTTACTACTCCAAAAATGCTAAAAAATAAAAGCGTGAGAGCGTGTTACAGGCCATATGTCATGCTATTTTAGTCAGATATGGCACCGCTACTCACTGCGACATGCATTACTTCAGATGAGCAGCTGAGCATTTGTGCTACTTTTTTCAATTTAATTTATTTTAGTTTTATATACAGGTTTGTGGCTCTTAATTTCTTTGTATTAATTAACCACTAGTAAACTTGTGTCCACTGTTCTTTTTTTATAAATATATGGATTTGTATTATATCTATATTCATTATAGTCGAATCGAGAATCAGATCAGGAATCGAAATCGAAAATTCAATTCAGAATAGAATTAATCAATCTGAGAGCTTTCGAATTCGAAATCGAATCGTAAACTGAACATTCGAATCGATACCCAGCCCTAAAATTGATGTCCCCGTCCTGAGCAATTTCAAAATCAAACCTACGCCTCTGCCTAGTATAGTCCGCTCATCAGTTCGCCAGAGTGAACGGTGATTCAGCGAAAGTGGCAGTGCGCAAAGATCACTGAATGTGGAAGTACTATCGTGTCAATGTGATAATCCCCTATTACAATCATTGTTTTAGATTTTTGAAAAAAGTCTCTTATGCTCACCAAGTATGCATTTATTTGTAAAAAAAAGTAAAAACTGTAATATTGTGAAATATTCATAGAATTGAATAAGAACTGTTTCTTATATTTTAATATATTTTAAAATGTTGTTTTTTTTCTGATGAAGCTGGATTTTCAGCAGCTATAAATTGATCAAAAGTGACAGTAAAGTAATTTGTAATGTTACTAAAGATCTCTTTTTCATTATAAATGCTGTTTTTACCCTGTAAAAAATGTACACCAATAATAATTAAAAATATCTGTGTACCAAATCAGCATATTAGAATGAATTCTAATCATAGAAGGATCATGTGACACTGAAGACTGGAGTCATGATGCTGAAAATACATCACAGGAATACATTACATTTTAAAATATATTAAAAATAGTAATTATATTCAAATAGAATTTTAAATTGTTATGATATTTCAAAATATTACTCTTTTTAATGTATTTTTCATTAAAAAATGCAGCCTTGGTGAGCATAAGATAAAAACATTTAAAACATCTTAATTATTCCAAACTTTTGGGTTGTTATTGTTACAATAGGATGTTTTGGACTCAATGTGAAGAAGTTTATAGAAACCCATCAAGTTTTTGTGCATACACTAAGGCTTGGTATTACTGTAGTATACCCAGGATAAAAGAACTGCCTAGAAAACATAAATGTTATTATTTTTGACTGTAGAGACCCTTGTCTTCTAGCCTCATGCAGACTGACCTGCAGATAGTTGCTAGGCTTTTCATCAACCCTGCCAGGGAACTTTGCATGCAACAAGATTTGGTCAAAAGCCCCGTGGTGCACATGCAGCCGTTGTGCTTCTTTCTCTCTCTTTCTCCTCTGACCCCTTGCTCTTGCATGCCCCCATCCTCTTTTATAGGGAAAAAGAGAGAAATGTATGAGCATCCTGTCTTCTGTTTGGCGTCACAAGTGATGGATTTAACCATTCGTGAGTACCCTGCTTATCTGGAGTCACTCCATCACTTCCGCCACCCCTCCTTTTTCCTTTACCGTTTTTATTTTTTTTCGTCGTTCTCAAGCACTTTTCACAAACAGCTTGTTCCCCTCACGCCCTGACCGGCACCATCCTCTTTTCCTGCTTGCCTTTTTCTTTAAGTGTTTCGCCTGAATCTTAGGTTTGAGTGATTCAGCCACAGGTCTTGCTGTCACTTTGATCAGACCATCCTGTCCAGCTGAGTCAGTGTGGCAGCTTTTCTGTTAGTTTTCTGCTTATTCTTTCTGTTTGTGACTTGAATGCATTTTTACTTTTGCTTTTGTGTCAGTCACTCCTCCCACCTTTGTCCTTTTTATGCAACGTGTGCCAGGTTTACAGGTACTGGGTAGGTACAAGGTGAAGATGAATGATTTCAAATCATCTCTAACCCAGGAACAGAAACAGGGATTCTGACGCAGCTTTTGGAGTCATTGCGTTTCCAATCATGTTTTAGACCACGAGTGCTGTATGTCTTTGTCTGTTATCCACTCAAGCAGCGTGTCACTGTGGGTCTTCACTGTTTTTCTGTTTGTGATTTGGTTTGTTATCTTTTGGTTTTGGGTAGAACTTGTAAAGCAGGGGTGTAAAGTACTTGGATAATTGTACTATATATTACTACATAAAATATCAATTTTATTTAACTACTGAATGAAGATGAAAGCTACTCAAACTTTGAAATGGTATAAAGTAGAAAGTTACGTATTTCATAATGTCATCTCCTTTTGACGTTATGATTTGATGACAATATACTCACCGACCACTTTCTTAGGTACCCATGCTAGTAACGGATTAGACCCTTTTGCCTTCAGAACTGCCTCAATTCTTCGTGGCATAGGTTCAGACAAGGTGCTGGAGAGCATTCCTCAGGGAGTTTGGTCCATATTGACATGATGGCATCACACAGTTGCCGCAGATTTGTCGAGCTGCACATCCATGATGCGAATCTCCCAGTTCCACCACATCCCAAAGATGCTCTATTGGATTGAGATCTGGTGACTGTGAGAGGCCATTTGAGTACAGCGAACTCATTGTCATGTTAAGAGAAACCAGTCTGAGATGATTTCCAGCTTTATGACATGGCGCATTATCCTGCTGAAAGTAGCCATCAGAAGTTGGGTACATGTGGTCATAAAGGGATGGACATGGTCAGCAACAATACTCAGGTAGGCTGTGGCGTTACAACGATGCTCAATTGGTACCAAGGGGCCCAAAGAGTGCCAATAGAATATTCCCCACACCATGACACCACCACCACCAGCCTGAACCATTGATACAAGGCAGGATGGATCCATGCTTCATGTTGTAGACGCCAAATTCTGACCCTACCATCCGAATGTCGCAGCAGAAATCGAGACTCATCAGACCAGGCAACGTTTTTCCAATCTTCTATTGTCCAATTTCGATGAGCTTGTGCAAATTGTAGCCTCAGTTTCCTGTTCTTAGCTGAAAGGAGTGGCACCCGGTGTGGTCTTCTGCTGCTGTAGCCCATCTGCCTCAAAGTTAACGGGTGGTTATTTGAGTCACTGTTGCCCTTCTATTAGCTGGAACCAGTCTGGCCATTCTCCTCTGACCTCTGGCATCAACAAGGCATTTCCGCCCACAGAACTGCCGCTCACTGGATGTTTTTTCTTTTTCGGACCATTCTCTGTAAACCCTAGAGATGGTTGTGCGTGAAAATCCCAGTAGATTAGCAGTTTCTGAAATACTCAGACCAGCCCTTCTGGCACCAACAATCATGCCACGTTCAAAGTCACTCAAATCACCTTTCTTCCCCATACTGATGCTCGGTTTGAACTGCAGAAGATTGTCTTGACCATGTCTACATGCCTAAATGCACTGAGTTGCCGCCATGTGATTGGCTGCTTAGAAATTAAGTGTTAACGAGCAGTTGGACAGGTGTACCTAACAAAGTGGCAGGTGAGTATACTACTAATACTAATAATAAACTATTCAAATGGTAACACTTTACAATAAGGTTCATTAGTTACTACATTAGTTAACATTAACAAAGAATGAACAATACTTCTTCAGCATTTGTTAATCTTTGGTAATGTTAATTTTAACATTTACTAATACTTTATTAAAATCTTATTAACATTAGTTAACTGTGAACTAACATGAACAACAATGAACAGCTAGATTTGTATTAATTAGCGTTAACAAAGAATAACAAATACAGTGACAAATGGTTGGTTCATGTTCAGTTAATGCATGAACTAATGTTTAATAAATGAACCAATTATTGTAAAGTGTTACCATTCAAATAATGGTTTTCTTATTTATATATGCTTTTAAAATCGACCATTACTCCATCAGCCATTACTCAAGATTTCAGTGTCACATGATCCTTCAGAAATCATTCTGATTTGCTGCTCAAGTAACATTTCTTATTATTATCAATGTTGAAAAACTTTTTTTCTTTTCTGTGGAAAACTTTATGCATTTTTTTCATGATTTTTTTAAGTATAAATGTCAAAAGAACAGTATTTATTTGAAAAATAATGTTGTAACACTGTAAAAGTCTACAGTTACTTTTGAACATTTAACACATTCGAGTTCTAAAAGAAAGATATATAATAATCTTAAAGACCACACACTTTTAAATGGTCATTTATATTTTATGTCCATCATACCAAGCTAACAAACTAATCAAATTATTTTAACTTTAATAGCCAACAGAATTCATTTTTTATGTGGTTATTGTTGTTTTTGTAGAGATGTCTCAACAGTCACCACAAAATAGCATTTCAGAAGCAATAGTTTTAGATAAATAAATATTAGTTATAGCCACTTTGCTGCTCAAGTTAAAGTTTTAGAATTTAAGGTATTTTGAAGATATTCATTTTATAGTTTCATTTTATTTTTTCTTTATATTTATTTTATAGATTTATTTTAGACTTTTGTATTAAAAAAGCTATAGAATTAGTGAATGCCAAAACTTTCTTTGTTTTCTCGAGTATGTTTTACTTTTTAGTAACAGTTAACAACATTGATTTTGGACTCAAATATATAATTTCTCTGTACTTTTACACCCTGTAGAAATGGTTTGTTTTCCAAGTGTAACACGACCACTCTTGTGAAACTCTCTTCATGCAGTCCTCGTGGAATGACCATGAACTACAGGTCGTTCTGGGTTAGGCAGTCCTTAAATGCCTCTTTCTTTCTTCCTCTTTCCTTCTCTTTCTACTTCCCTACTTCCCCATCAGATCTCACATCTGAAACAAAATAAAAGCTGACCCCTTCTTCCTTCTCTCTTTCCCTTTCTCGCTTCTCCCCTCCATCTTTCCTTTTTCTCTTCCTTTCTTTTTCAGTAGAGAACTTCAGAAGGATCAGAAGGATCCAGGTGACATCTTTTGTCTGATTTACTATTAAACCCATTTTTAAAACAGCTCCCCCTTCCCAGTTCAAAACATAACCAACTTATAGCATTCACATGGCAAAATTTCCGTTATCAAGATAACCATGGGAATGTTGTGACAAGGTTATGCCAATGTCTCCTTCAGTCTATACATTGCATCCACATAAAGATGCATTTTCCATGAGCTGGTAAGAGCTGGATGTATGCTTTACCAGTCTATGGAACATGCAGAGTTAGTATTCCTTTAATTCTTTACTTAAACTTCCAACAAATAATATAAAGCAGATTATTTGCCTGTATTATTTATGATTAAAGGGATCTCTCTCTGCACCAAGTGTGAAACCCAGTAACACTTTTACTGTAAGATTCAATCCTTTAACATTAGCTAATGCATTAGATATCACATACTAAGAATGAATAACATTTTACAGCATTTGTTATATATAAAATAAAAATATAGTGCATATAAATATATACTATTATACAATAGGATCTTATTAGTTAGCAATCCCTACCCTATCTACGACCAATTCGTATAAAATTCGTACGAGTGAATTAAAAAGTGGCTAATTCGTACTAATTCGATACGAACCTCAGCTCGATACAAATTCGATTACAATTTGTCTAAACCCACGTGACGGTTAAGTTTAGGCGGGGGTTAGGGGTAGGGTCATTCGATACGAAATTCATACGAATTAGCCAATTCGTAAAATATATGTACGATTTTGCAAAATCGTACTAATTTGTCCAAAGTGAGGTCGTATGAATTGTTACGAATTAGCCACCTCGATAAAATTCGATTTGGAATTCCCGATGAGTGGGTTGGCAATCCATGTTTATTCAAAAGAACATTGAATTATAACTCATTTAAATGATAAAGTGTGTGTGTGTGTATATATATACACTCTAAAACATGCAGAGATGTTTTAACCCAAATTTGGGTCAGAATATGAACAAACACAAACGTTCCAGTTAAAAAAGCTTACCCAATGGCTGGGTTTGTCCATATTTGAGGTTGGGGTGAAACCCAGCATTTTTGAGAGTGTATATATGTTAATTGCTTGATTTATAAACAATTGCATTAGCTAATATTAAAAAATGTAACAGTGTAAAGTGTTACAGAAAAATCTCTAATGTGTCAAATAGCAATAGTGATGCACTGTTAATGATTTTTCAGTTGACATCATATTGCTGAATTTTCCATTAGAGTGAATATATAATGACATGACAGTCATTGTGTGTTGATTTCTAAAACCTTTACAAAAATATCAGGAAAAAAAAGCATATTCGATCTAAAAAACAACAGTATAGTAATGGTTTACAAACCCTGCATTTTCTAAAATGTCTTGAATTAGGAAAATCAGGTATTTCAAATGGTCTAAACCAAGAATAATCTTTGGTTGTTTTTCAAACATAATAATGCAAATGTCGAAATGCTAATGCATTTTGTCTGTTGCTATTGAAGTACCTGATGTTGCGCTATTGCATGACATTTCATCCCTGCATGGACAGTAAGCCTTTAAAAGGCCACAAAAATTTAATTATTTTTCTATTTTTTTCAAGTCTTCCGTCTTATTGAGGGAGATGAAGATGATTGAGATACAATGAGAAAAAGGTCATAGGGTTAATTCACAAACAGGGGGTGTGTGCTTTGTGTTTAGTGATGAAAGCACTGTTGACTGAGAGGGGGTGTGACTCTTCAAAATGATGTTAATTGTTTTGACATTCATCAGCACAGCAAATGACTTTGCTTCCTAGTTTGTCTGTCTTTGTGTTCCTTCATCAAAGTGCCACACATCATTTAATGACATGCTCAAACATCTAAAAAATGGACAGAGCACAAACAAATACCAACAGCAGATAGACAAACAAAATTCACTTGGGTTGTCTAAAAAAAATGTCTAAACACCCTCTCAGCCAATATTGAAATGTTAAGAGTTACAAAAACATGTGAGTGATTCTATAATTGGAGATAATATTTGTAGCACCTCATTGCAGTACACAAGATCCAGGGGCAGGAGTCGCATCCAGATCTGAGGGGTGGAGTTGGGTAGGCTTAGGGGTGGGTTTAGGGATCAGGGGGCGGAGCTGGGTGGGTTTAGGGGTGGGTTTAGGGATCAGGGCCGGAGCTGGGTAGGTTTAGGTGTGGGTTTAGGGATCAGGGGTCGGAGCTGGGTAGGTTTAGGAGTGGGTTTAGGGATCAGGGGGTGGGAGCTGGGTAGGTTTAGGGATCAGGGGGTGGAGCTGGGTAGGTTTAGGTGTGGGTTTAGGGATCAGGGGTTGGAGCTGGGTAGGTTTAGGAGTGGGTTTAGGGATCAGGGGGTGGAGCTGGGTAGGTTTAGGGATCAGGGGGCGGAGCTGGGATAGGTTTAGGATCAGGGGGTGGAGCTGGGTAGGTTTAGGGATCAGGGGGTGGAGCTGGGTGAGGTTTAGGGATCAGGGGGCGGAGCTGGGTAGGTTTAGGTGTGGGTTTAGGGATCAGGGGGTGGAGCTGGGTAGGTTTAGGGGATCAGGGGGCGGAGCTGGGTAGGTTTAGGGATCAGGGGGTGGAGCTGGGTAGGTTTCAGGTGTGGGTTTAGGGATCAGGGGGTTGGAGCTGGGTAGGTTTAGGTGTGGGTTTAGGGATCAGGGGTTGGAGCTGGGTAGGTTTAGGGAGTGGGTTTAGGGATCAGGGGGTGGAGCTGGGTAGGTTTAGGGATCAGGGGGTGGAGCTGGGTAGGTTTAGGGATCAGGGGGTGGAGCTGGGTAGGTTTAGGTGTGGGTTTAGGGATCAGGGGTTGGAGCTGGGTAGGTTTAGGAGTGGGTTTAGGGATCAGGGGTGGAGCTGGGTAGGTTTAGGGATCAGGGGGCGGAGCTGGGTAGGTTTAGGGATCAGGGGGTGGAGCTGGGTAGGTTTAGGGATCAGGGGGGTGGAGCTGGGTAGGTTTAGGAGTGGGTTTAGGGATCAGGGGGTGGAGCTGGGTAGGTTTAGGGATCAGGGGGCGGAGCTGGGTAGGTTTAGGGATCAGGGGGTGGAGCTGGGTAGGTTTAGGGATCAGGGGTGGAGCTGGGTAGGTTTAGGAGTGGGTTTAGGATCAGGGGGTGGAGCTGGGTAGGTTCAGGGATCAGGGGATGGAGCTGGGTAGGTTTAGGGGTGGGTTTAGGGATCAGGGGGTGGAGCTGGGTAGGTTTAGGGGTAGGTTTAGGGATCAGGGGGTGGAGCTGGGTAGGTTTAGGGATCAGGGGGCGGAGCTGGGTAGGTTTAGGGGTGGGTTTAGGGATCAGGGGTCGGAGCTGGGTAGGTTTAGGGTGGGTTTAGGGATCAGGGGGTGGAGCTGGGTAGGTTTCAGGGATCAGGGGGCGGAGCTGGGTAGGTTTAGAGGTGGGTTTAGGGTAGGGGCGAAGCTGGGTAGGTTTAGGGATCAGGGGGTGGAGCTGGGTAGGTTTAGGGATCAGGGGTGGAGCTGGGTAGGTTTAGGTGTGGGTTTAGGGATCAGGGGTTGGAGCTGGGTGGGTTTAGGAGTGGGTTTAGGGATCAGGGGGTGGAGCTGGGTAGGTTTAGGGATCAGGGGGCGGAGCTGGGTAGGTTTAGGGATCAGGGGGTGGAGCTGGGTAGGTTTAGGGATCAGGGGGTGGAGCTGGGTAGGTTTAGGGATCAGGGGGTGGAGCTGGGTAGGTTTAGGTGTGGGTTTAGGGATCAGGGGTTGGAGCTGGGTAGGTTTAGGAGTGGGTTTAGGGATCAGGGGGTGGAGCTGGGGTAGGTTTAGGGATCAGGGGGCGGAGCTGGGTAGGTTTAGGGATCAGGGGGTGGAGCTGGGTAGGTTTAGGGATCAGGAGGTGGAGCTGGGTAAGTTTAGGGATCAGGGGTGGAGCTGGGTAGGTTTAGGTGTGGGTTTAGGGATCAGGGGTTGGAGCTGGGTAGGTTTAGGAGTGGGTTTAGGGATCAGGGGGTGGAGCTGGGTAGGTTTAGGGATCAGGGGGCGGAGCTGGGTAGGTTTAGGGATCAGGGGGTGGAGCTGGGTAGGTTTAGGGATCAGGGGGTGGAGCTGGGTAGGTTTAGGGATCAGGGGGTGGAGCTGGGTAGGTTTAGGTGTGGGTTTAGGGATCAGGGGTTGGAGCTGGGTAGGTTTAGGAGTGGGTTTAGGGATCAGGGGGTGGAGCTGGGTAGGTTTAGGGATCAGGGGGCGGAGCTGGGTAGGTTTAGGGATCAGGGGGTGGAGCTGGGTAGGTTTAAGGATCAGGAGGTGGAGCTGGGTAGGTTTAGGGATCAGGGGTGGAGCTGGGTAGGTTTAGGTGTGGGTTTAGGGATCAGGGGTTGGAGCTGGGTAGGTTTAGGAGTGGGTTTCAGGGATCAGGGGGTGGAGCTGGGTAGGTTTTAGGGATCAGGGGGCGGAGCTGGGTAGGTTTAGGGATCAGGGGGTGGAGCTGGGTAGGTTTAGGTGTGGGTTTAGGGATCAGGGGTTGGAGCTGGGTAGGTTTAGGTGTGGGTTTAGGGATCAGGGGTTGGAGCTGGGTAGGTTTAGGAGTGGGTTTAGGGATCAGGGGGTGGAGCTGGGTAGGTTTAGGGATCAGGGGGTGGAGCTGGGTAGGTTTAGGGATCAGGGGGTGGAGCTGGGTAGGTTTCAGGTGTGGGTTTTAGGGATCAGGGGTTGGAGCTGGGTAGGTTTCAGGAGTGGGTTTAGGGATCAGGGGGTGGAGCTGGGTAGGTTTAGGGGATCAGGGGGCGGAGCTGGGTAGGTTTAGGGATCAGGGGGTGGAGCTGGGTAGGTTTAGGGATCAGGGGGTGGAGCTGGGTAGGTTTAGGGATCAGGGGGTGGAGCTGGGTAGGTTTAGGAGTGGGTTTAGGGATCAGGGGGTGGAGCTGGGTAGGTTTAGGGATCAGGGGGCGGAGCTGGGTAGGTTTAGGGGTGGGTTTAGGGATCAGGGGGTGGAGCTGGGTAGGTTTCAGGGGTAGGTTTCAGGGATCAGGGGGTGGAGCTGGGTAGGTTTAGGGATCAGAGGGCGGAGCTGGGTAGGTTTAGGGTGGGTTTAGGGATCAGGGGTCAGAGCTGGGTAGGTTTAGGGGTGGGTTTAGGGATCAGGGGGTGGAGCTGGGTAGGTTTAGGGATCAGGGGGCGGAGCTGGGTAGGTTTAGAGGTGGGTTTAGGGATCAGGGGGCGGAGCTGGGTAGGTTTAGGGGTGGGTTTAGAGATCAGGGGGTGGAGCTGGGTAGGTTTAGGGGTAGGTTTAGGGATCAGGGGGTGGGAGCTGGGTAGGTTTAGGTATATGTAAGGTGGGAGGAGTCGAATCTGGATCCAACTCCTTCCCGTGGATTTCATGTTCTGCAGTGAGGACCATCTCAATAAGGTTTCTGGGATCAGGGGGTGGAGCTGGGTAGGTTTAAGGATCAGGGGGTGGAGCTGGGTAGGTTTAGGAGTGGGTTTAGGGATCAGGGGGTGGAGCTGGGTAGGTTTAGGGATCAGGGGGCGGAGCTGGGTAGGTTTAGGGATCAGGGGTGGAGCTGGGTAGGTTTAGGGATCAGGGGGTGGAGCTGGGTAGGTTTCAGGAGTGGGTTTAGGAATCAGGGGGTGGAGCTGGGTAGGTTTAGGGATCAGGGGATGGAGCTGGGTAGGTTTAGGGGTGGGTTTAGGGATCAGGGGGTGGAGCTGGGTAGGTTTAGGGGTAGGTTTAGGGATCAGGGGGTGGAGCTGGGTAGGTTTAGGGATCAGGGGGCGGAGCTGGGTAGGTCTGGATCCAACTCCTCCCAGTGGATTTCATGTTCTGCAGTGAGGACCATCTCAATAAATTGGCATTTCAAAATATTAACAGAAATTCTTTCCAGTATCTTATTGAAAAAATATTAAATTAAATAATTCAGTGCTTGCCAAAACAGGTTGGTTTCTTTTTTCCCTTTTAATGAAAAAGTAATCTCTTAATAGTATTGTTTGTCAACTACAACATATTAGGCAATATGTAAAAATAACATTGGTATCAGAATTGACAATTTTACACTTTTTAGCCAAAAACTCCACTTGCTAGCCTATATGCTACAGGCTCATGACACTAATGAAATCATGATTGAAAGATTTTTAAACAACTTTGTGATCAGTGATATATATATTCTGTTTTCCTTTTGGAATTGTGGTAATGATTTTGACATTTTACAAAATATCTCTTGATGTAAGAATTTTTTAGATTAAAATATTTTCTCAGAGAAAGCACACATACCATTTCCTGTATCTTACATAGTTGTGGGAGACAATTCCACCAATTTAAAGGCAAAATACAGGTAACAAAATGTATGTACACATTTTGTACACAAGATATAAAGTTAATGTTGAGGAATTAATAAAATTATTAATTGAAATATTACTAAAAAACAAGTAAAATAAAATATTTTAGTTACTTAATGATATGATTGTGTAACCAAATTTTACACAATCTTATCATTATCATATCAATAATCATATCATGATTTCCTGTTGAATTTGGACAACAACAAATCATGATTTCCAGCTATATAAAATATGATATTGTTATGACCTTTAACATCTTGTGATCCATGACAATGATTAATAAATTATTAAAATAATGAAAATATATAACCATTTGAAAAAAGCAGAAAAAATAATGACTTTGGACACAAGATGTTTAGAATCACCCATGTATCCATAAACCATAGTCTCATAAATGTCTCTTTACTTTGCAATCCCATCTTTAACCAACAGTATTGAACCGTGTTCCTCACATTGTGCATTTTCATCATGTTAAACCCATGAACGTCTATTTTCACAACAGTCTGCTGTAAACTACATGATTTCTTTAATTTCACACTGTTATTTAAAATGAAAATAATGTTTAATTACTCCTGTCATTCTCTGTGTCATCAACTGGCAGATGAAATCGACAATGAAAATAAAAAATGAAAATAGACAATGAAGGGTACATTTAAGTATGACATGTTTAAGAGAGAGGTGCTGTCCGCTTGTATTGACAGAGAGAGGTAGGCAATGAGATCGACATAAATTCCTGCATGTGCTGAACATTATGCATGATGACTATAACATATTTGTTGTTGTTTTTATCCTTTCTTTTTCCTCAGTTCTTTGGTTTGACTCATTATATTTGCATTGCTCTTTATTGACTCATTATGGTTCGTGTCTACAGAGCTGAGTGTTGACAGAGTGTCAAGAATATGCCAAGTCGTTAACTAAGACAGCAGAGTTGATGTATGCAGAAGCTAATTTGTGGTTCATTAAGTCAGTTTTTTTTTCTTCCAGAGAGAACATTTATGAAATTCAAATTCAAAATTAGTTGTAACTCATAACTTTATCCATCTCTTAATTTTAATTGTCATCTTAAGTTTTTGCCTTCATAGCAAATATGCTTATAAAGTGACATTATTTAAAGGATTTATAAAGGACATTAAATACTTAAATTACCACCTCCAAAAGAAATCTGCATTGCAAATAGTGCATATTAAGTTTTAGAAAAATCACATTGCAGTGAAATGCAGTTTACTTTAGGCATCAGACAGGATGTTTTCCATGTGCGGTGTTATATCCATATTAACTGTTGTACCTTTGTGCCTCAGAAAATGTAGGACGCTTAGTCACCCCTGCCAAAAAGCTTGAGGACACGCTACGTCTGGCCGAGCTGGTCATTGAGGTGCTCCAGCAGAATGAGGAACATCATGCAGAGGTGAGTGCACCAGGCATGACTTGTTAGATATAATACATGCTTAAATACACATGCATGAAAAGAAATACGTCAGGCACATATTTATATGTGAAAACAAACAGAGCTGCTTGAATATTAAGACCTCAGAACAATAACAACTCGGAAAACCTTCCTCAATGGCTGCTAGCACTGTTTAGGTAGCATTTTTCCACTAGAGCAGCTGTCATCCCCTTACATACAAAGGCAGAATATATGTGTTTTGTGTTTTTAAATTATGTGCTCCGCAGGCTACAAGCACAAGTACGGGAGGTCAGGCGGTACAGTATTTTAATTTTAATTTAATTTCATCAGTGCCGTGCCCTGCCCTTGCATGCCAGCCTCATGATCTGGCCTAAACTGGAAGAGGCATTACATGGGCATAGCAAATCAGGACTTATTTAATTTCAGTTCAGTTAATTCAAATTTTGTTGATTGCGATTTATAGATAGATAGATAGATAGATAGATAGATAGATAGATAGATAGATAGATAGATAGATAGATAGATAGATAGATAGATAGATAGATAGATAGATAGATAGATAGATAGATAGATAGATAGATAGATAGATAGATAGATAGATAGATAGATAGATAGATAGATAGATAGATAGATAGATAGATAGATAGATAGATAGATAGATAGATAGATTGATAGATTGATAGATTGATAGATTGATGGGATCTATTCATCTGTAGTTTGACTGAACTGAAATTACTGTCACATTGACTGAATCCATTAAAACCATTGAAGGCATTAAAGTCAATGGACAAAATGTATACGGTTGTTATTTTTATGTGAAATGCATTCATCTTCATTTCGGTTTATTTTCAGTCTGTTATTCTAAGGCCGTGTGTCCACCAGAGTGTTTTTAACCTGCTGAAGACGCCTTCAGCGTGAAAAAACGCTCAGAGCCTTGTTACGCTCATGGTGTTTAAAAAACGTGGCACTCCCATTGAAAAGTATTGAAAACATACGCCAGGCATGTGGAAAAATGCTTTGGTGGACACACGGCCTAACTGTTTTGTGTTTTTGTTTTGTTTTGTTTTGTTTCAGTCTGTTGTTCTAACTGTTTTTTGTTGTTTTTTAGCTTGTTTTGTTTCAGTCTGTTATTCTAACTGTTTTGTTTTGTTTTAGTTTGTTTTGTTTCATTCTGTTATTCTAACTTTTTTTTGTTTGTTTGTTTTGTTTGTTTTGTTTCAGTCTGTTATTCTAACTGTTTTGTTTTGCTTCCGGTGCCAGGTGCCAGGTTTTTTTAGTTTGTTTTGTTTCAGTCTGTTATTCTAACTGTTTTGTTTTGTTTTGTTTCTGGTGCCAGGTTCACTAAACCATCAAAAGGAATAGTTCACCCAAAAGTCACTAAGAACACTTGTTTGTTTGTTTTCCAAAGTCATTGGGGTCTGATGTTTGTTAGAACCACACTGACTGTAATTATATGGACTTAAAACATTATTCATTTAAACATTATTCAGAATATCTGCCTACAGAAATGGCTACAGGTTTGGAACAGCATAGTCATGGTTTACTCAACAAAATTATTCATTTTTGAGTGAACTATGCCTTTAAGCGATTTTTTAATAAACATGTCCACTAAAATGCATGGAATAGGGTATTTACAAAGTCCAGTCATTTATCATGCACATTAAAATTGCATGTTCAAATGTACACATGTACAACATGCATAAAATAATTGAATAAATCTGGTCAAATGAAATCGACAATTGGAATATTTAAGCATAGGATCTTTTATTATTACATTATTAAACATTGTTTCTATTATTTATTAGCTTTTTTATCAAGATTTACCATCAGCCATTCTTAACTTGTAATCATATTTCCAATTGCATTTTAAAGCCCTTTAATGCTGATGCATTTATGATAATGAAGTGCTCAAATACAGAGCAAAAAAAAAAATCTCACATAACTCTCACTGTTTTTCATTACTTGTTTGTTGGCTGGGAAACATTGGACAGGGTAAAGAGGTATGTAGACCCTATAGAGTCCCCCTCTATGTGCATGCCGCAGCCCCTGCACCATGGATGGAGGGATTTTCACCTTTTCCTCCTCCTCTCTCTACCTGGACACCCCATCCCTCCCCTAGTCAGCTGTCCATATGGAGCGTTGAGCAAGTGGCTTGTGGTTTCACAAGCACGAGGGGACAGTGCTTCACCTCTGGAAGCAGACCCCCCCCCCCAAAAAAAAAACTCAATGAAAATGAAAAGACTGGTCTCATTTTCACCCTTGCACAACCCCAACTCTCTCCAAACTCTCCTCTGTTTTTGTGTCCTTCAGCTTGGTTTGGTCTGCTAGCTTCACTTACCAGCTCTTACTACAAATATTAAACTACATAACAAATCGAGGGCTTGGAGCCAGAGGGGCGTAAGTGGCATTTTGGGCGAATATGAGTTCTTTATATCAAAATAAAGGTATCGGTGAGCTCTATCCAATGCTGTCACAAATACCTATCTGAGATAAACTGTATTGAATAAAGCAACAAAAAGGTGCATCTGACATATTTGACTTTTTTTTTAATTGAAAATTTTTTAGAACGTTGTCATTGTGTTAATATATGCCATGCATTTTTTACCTAAATACTCATTCATGTAGGTATGCCTGTGGTTGCAATGTTTGTGGTTTAAGGTTATTAATACAGGTGATTGAAATGTGGTAAAAATTTTGTTTTGTCTCTCCTGTAAAGTTTGTTAAAAGCCACTTACACCCCTCTGGCTCCAAGCCTTCGAAATGCACTTCTCTGTTTTTTTGCTTTTTGGGAGAAGTGTTGCAATAAATACTGGTATGAAAGGTTTGTTTGAGTGGTCAGTGACAAAAGCATGCTTGTTTAAAGGAGAGGAAGCCATGATTTACATTAACCTTTCATTTGTTTAACATGCTTGGCACATATCTGCAGGCCAGATGTGTTACACACAGCAGCACAGCTGGATTAGCAGCAGAGGAATCTCACCTAATTAAACAATCGAACAGATAAATAATACAAACTACTGAGATTGGGCTGCTAATCACTGCTGCTGCTGCATGCTGGGAATTTTTTCTGTTACAAGGGCATAAATTCCTGTGCATGGACTTGTGGGAACATTCACATCTGCAAAATGTGATGTAAATAAGGATGTACTTTAAATACAAATCAGTGTTTGTGTATTAGACTTTAACTATGATGAGCTGGGCTTTTTAGAAGAGGGGACAGCATGAGAGTTTCAATGCATGAGAAAAGCTCATGACACTCCACAGACACAAAGGTGAAAAATTACATATCTGGACAGTCCGGCATAATCTCAAAACTATTTGGGGTCTGTAAAGACCAGTGTGGATGTAATAACTTTTTATAGATCTGTGGAATGTCATGCACTTAAGTATAAGAGAAAAGGCTGATCTTCAATGTGTGTCTTTTTATTACATGACTGATTTTTTTTTCTGGCTCTTGTATTGCCTCTTTCTCTCACTGCAGGCATTTGCATGGTGGTCAGATCTGATGGTTGAACATGCCGAGACGTTTCTGTCTCTCTATGCTGTGGACATGGATGCAGCACTGGAGGTTCAACCCCCTGATAGTTGGGACAGCTTCCCTCTCTTTCAGCTGCTCAATGACTTCCTGCGCATTGACTGTAAGTATATTAAGGGGAACTTTTCTGGACAGGTTTTTGTTATTTTTATGTCTATTAAATTAATATTCTAGGTTCAATACAAAGTCATTTCATTTGAAAGCATCTATGTCTACATTTACATATGAGAGTTCAGATGCAAAAGCCTCTAAGTGCCATTTGAAATTTTCTTCTAAAATGATCATTTTTATCAAGCTTGTATATTTAAGTTCAGTAATTTCACTTAAATGGCAATGAAGATTACCTATTAATTGTCATTTAAGCAAAATTACTGAACTTAAATGTACAAGCTTGATAAAAATGGTCATTTTAGAAAAAAATTTCAAATGGCATTTAGAGGCTTTTGCATCTGAACTCTTCATATACTGTCAGAAACATTATTTTTAGACTGAAATAAAATAAAGTGCATTAATATTTAATGTTAAACAAGTTTTAAAAATATAAATAATAATGTTAAACAAGTATTATAAAATAATAATAATTAGGGCTGTGCAAAAGTTAATTGCGATTAATCGCATCCAAAATAAAAGTCTGTGCTTACATAATATATTTGTGTGCTGTATATAATTATTTTGTATATATAAATACCTATGCATGCATGTATATTTAAGAATTATTTGCGCTTAAATTCTGTATATATATATATATATATATATATATATATATATATATAATCTATATTATATAAATATGAATATTTTATATATGAATAACACATTTTCTTAAATATATACATGCATGTGTGTGTATTTATATATACAAAATAATTATATACAGCCCACACAAATATATTATGTAAACACAGACTTTTATTTTGGATGCGATTAATTGCAATAAATTTTTGCACAGCCCTAATAATAATGTTTAAAATGTAAGTAGAAGTAGAAGCAGATAACGTTGTGTGATTGTGACCATTATGGAACCAGAAGTCATAATCATGATAATCATAAATGTATGAAACTGGAAATTGAGATAACCACAGTTCATAATTGTGATGTTGCAGTCAAAATATATTGCATGCCTACACAAATTGCATCAAAGCAGAGCTTTATGAGACCATATAGAAGAATTAAAGGCCAAATAATGAAACCCGCAGGGGGTCAAACCAACACATTGAATGTAAAGAGTTTGCTCAAGGCCTTATCACGTCTCTAATGAACTGAAGTCAATGGGGTGCTGTCCATGGTGCTAAAGCCACTCTGCCATGGGCTGCAGTTAACTAATTATCCTAGTGGCATTCTTTGCACAGCTTGACAGTTTGTTGTCTGGTAACCTATTCTTGATATTGAATTGCTTTTTTCTGCTGGTCGAGATCGAACTGCAAAAGCAAAAGTGTGTGTATATATGTATATATAAAGAAAAAAAAAAACAAATATATGTATATATATATATATATATATATATATATATATATATATATATATATACATACACACACACATAGATGTATTTTGTTTTTAATTACCCCACAGGTTCAATTAAACCTTTAAAAATATGAAGGAAAATATTTGTAAAATATTTTAAATATGAGGGAAGAACAAAACAGTACACCTGTTTATCTGACAAAATTAAAAATAAACTACAGCGACAGGTTTTATTTTACTTATTTTTAAAATGCATTGGGAAAAATATGCTACAACATAATCAGTTATTTATATTTTGTAGATTTTCTCTTGTTTTGCTTGTGTTCATAATATCTTTGTATGACACACATAATTATGTCCTTACAATTTGGTTTCATTTTATCACTTTTGGCCACTATCACGTTTTTAATATTGTTATTTGTTTGCTTTTATTTATTGATCTTGTACATGAATAATACACTTCTCATAACTTCTCATTTGTAGCCTTATATGAGAGATTGTGTCTTATTTATTGTCTTATTCTTTATTTATTAACATCTTAAAATAATACAGACGTGGAACTTTCTTAGAAGAGAACAAAGATAGTTTTAATAGATGGTCTATTACTCAGCATTCCAGCATTAGAAAGCTCTACTCAAACCTAACCTCGAATACAACTAAAACACTGATGCACCATTCTTAACACCATCTAGTTTCCCATAAACGCACACATATTACTCCTCTCTACAACACAGAAACGCACATCATCTCCCCCTGGCCTCCTCACATACTCACATAAACACAAACACAAGCAAACACCATCAAGCGTCAGCCTACAGCGTGCACTACATCTGTGGAACAGGACATTCAGCATGGAAGGTCACTATCTTCCTGTGCCTGTAGCACTGATCTAGGCATGAAATAGCCTTAACACTAGACAGGCGCTAAAAAAGAAGCTATTCATGCTGCTAATGAGGTCTAAAACTGAGGAGCCTGGGAGACCCCACTGCCCCGGCCACTCGCTCGCGGACAAACACAGCCAAGTGTGCAACCACCACCGCTCAAGTGGCTAATTGGAACAGAGCAATCAGGGAAGCAAACAAACATGGCACCTACTGTGAATGATCGACCTTGAGAGAGACCAGAGTGAGAGAAATAGAGACGCTATGACTAGTGCTATGCTTAGTCATCACATGCTAAAACATAAGGCATTTTCTACGCACATATTTTGTGTCCAATTACTTAAAAAAACATTAGAGGTAAAAATCCTTTGTTTTGTCTAATCAGCTATTAGATATTTTTGGATTATCTAACACAAAATTACCTTACAGGAAAGGTAGCTAATATATAAAGGTAGATAATAATTTCTGCTGCATGGATGGGAAGACAATAAGTAATCACATTCCTTTTCCTTAATTTTTACATAAACTTAATCTATGAGAAAGTAAAAGTAGGCATGAAACATAAGTTGCAATAAACTTAATCGTATTATAATAAGCTTCTATATCCAAGTCCTAATGGCTTTTCAAACAAGAAAAAAAAAGTATTGCGAGACTTGATTTTGTCCATCGGGAATTGATTGGATTGTTGTGTTTGAGAGGTTGTCTTTTTGATATAAGATTGTAAGGGAGGGTACATGAATTCATAAAAGAGAAGAAAAGATGTGCACAGATTTATAATAAATACTGCAATATTCCATTTTTAAAAAAAAAAAACATAAAAATAAGATTTAAAATTTAAACGTAATGCTGACTTGAACTCTAATCGCCAACTATTTTTTTTTCATAGATTTTGTCTATTATTTATGATTATAGCTACGGTCAAAATGTGGTAAAAATTGCAAACCCTATGTTTGCAATCATTCATTTTATTTGTCTTCTCTTTCCCACTTTTGTCTTGCTTTTTCAGATAATCTATGTAATGGGAAGTTTCATAAGCACCTGCAAGACCTGTTTGCCCCTCTGGTGGTGAGGTATGTGGATCTAATGGAGTCCTCCATTGCTCAGTCCATACACAGAGGATTTGAACGAGAGTCTTGGGAACCAGTCAAGTAAGCCAAACACTTTTTCACTTCAAACGTTAGTTCTAGGGATGTTAATTCAATAGTACAATTATTTAAAAAAAATACATGCAATTATTCATGCCCCTTGGACTTCTGCAGTCTTTTCATGTGTTCAGAGAGCAAGATGGTATCCAGCAGAATGAAACAGACCTCAGGGGTTTCGTTATGTGTTTTTGTGTCTTTTTTAAAATCATTCTTTGCACTTGTTTACTTGATTTTTAACAGCTTAATGGGGTCCTATATTACTTTTTTTACATTTCAACTTTATTCAGTGTGTAATGTTGCTGTTTCAGCACCGAAAAGGTCTGCAAAGTTACTTAAGCACAAAGTCCACTACAAAGAGATCTATTCTCTATATCAGTAAGCATTGTTTCTGGCTTGGCCTGGTTGAGTTGCATTGAAAGTGTGTTGAATCTCTTGGTTATTGTAAGTGGTATGACATTTCTGCAACACGCTTGAAGCCAATCACAACACACTGGTCCAGCCGACAATCAGACCACATTGCATTTTTTGGAAGGAGGGACTTCACAGAGACAGGAACAAAACTTACAGACCAGGAAGAGAGAGGTGCTACAACAATGTTGAAGGTAGGGTATGCTATTTCAGAGAGGCTAGCAATAGCAAGTTAGCTTTGAATGCATGAGATTGCCACGCCTCCTTCGAAACACATGAACGCACACAGCAGAGTCTTCAGGAACGTCACGAGAGACAGCATTAAACTACCTCATGTCCCAAAGCACATAACTTTACAATAATGAACTTAAGAGAGCACTGACTTATACCACCTGACTGCTGCAGATTCATTTCGCCGTTGATAGTGACATAGAAACACATAAATCCGAGTCTGAGGACGTGAAGCGCTCTTAAAGCTGCAGTCCGTAGTTTTTTTGGGTTAAAAATTATCCAAAATATATATTTGAGAAAATACTTAACCAGCCAGTGTTCAAAACTATCTTCTTGCCTTAGCTCGATTCAAATCAGCAAGCTGGTAATAATGTTTTTAATTTCTGTGGTACTTGTGGATATCCACGGGAGATTCAAGCTTGTCTTTGTTGATTTGAGATGCGTCATTACATCACATCTGTACACATAAAGAAGAGTCTCGGCTAGTAGGCTATATTGCGTGTGAAGATGCTGGAGGTTGAGATTTATAGCCTTTTCCCACAGCACTTGATATAATTCAACTTATCAATTTGATGGTGGATCCAGAAAGGTTCAAACGAATCACCAGTGACAACAGATTCACCCGCTGTAAAATGCAAAAGACTTCGTTCGGACTTCGGAGTGGCCACAGAAAAAAAAGACTGCAACCGGCCCATGCGAAAACAAGGATAATATTGGAACGACATTACATGCAATGCTGGCATTTCTAACAATGTGAGAATAAAGTATAATTTTGATATGATAACTTCTATTATATTCTAATAGAATAGAAGTTATATATTCTATAACTTCTACTATATAAGTTATATTTATATTATATAACTTCTACTAATCAGCTCGATTTACTCCAATGTCAGAACCAAAACAAAGGTGGATAATTCTTACTAGTTTAGATGAGATTTTCCAGTGAAAATTCTTATGTTGGTCATACTTCCAAAAAGTACAACGAAGTACAACTCGCGTGAAAGTTGATAATTCTGCGAATGACTGCAATTGCAGATTTTGAACAGAGATGGCGGCAAAGAGGAAAAACGTCGGACTGCAGCTTTAAATATGGTAACGACATGGAGTGAACGCAGCATAAGGTTGTTGTTTTGGAACTGTGAAATGTGGCTGCTGTTTGTTTGCGGTGCTCTGTGACTTTGTGTCTACAACTCTGCATAGTCTTACAGAACACGATGATGTCATGTGACGTCTGTGTGAGCAGGGTGCGCGGAGGTATGGAAATTCACATGTTGACAGGCAGGTAGGACATCGTATCATTGCATTCGAAGCGAATGCAATGATTGGACAAAAATTGTTTGGGTCCTGAGACTTCCACAGAAGATATATGTACATGTTTTAATATTTAGACCACTTCTATTCTACTAGGATGTGAAGAGAGTTTCAACCAGTATAAAGTTTTTTTTTTTGTTTTTTTTTTTTTTTTCAAAAATTGCCTACCCTACCTTTAAATACTGAAAAATTTTGTTTTTCGGACATTCAATCATGATAACCTATTTTAGTAAACCTTAATCATGAAAACCTATTCTAGTAACCCCCAAAACAAAAACAATACTTTGAAAAGGGGCATTATATGTCCCCCTTAAAAAATGATTTTATAATAATTGCATTTGATATAATTGGGTGTATTTTTGAGATTTAGGATTTGTTTTTCTTCAACTACAGTAGCTCTAATTATCTTAATGTCCTAACCTAGACATGATTAGCATGATTAGCATGATTCCTAAATAAAGCCACCAGAATAACTATGAATCACTCAGCAAAGCAACATAAGACAAAGTGTGTGACTATAGGAATGTTAATGCTAATTAAAGCAACAATCTGCATTTCAGCAGAAACAAATGTGTGTTTTCTCATAAAACCAGAGCCAAAGTGGTGATAATGTGATTCACTCTGATCTCATGTGCACCTCTCATCTCTGCAACACCATCTTCTCTCTTAATGAATTCTTCATCTTGTGCTCTAAACATACTGTACGTAATGCTGTGTTTCTTTATCATCCATTTCTTCTGTGCATCTACTGTACATCATTGCATTCTTTTTTCTGTTTCTATTTCCTTTTCCACAGGAGTTTAACAAGTAATCTGCCCTGTGTCAACCTACCAAATGTGAATCTACAAATGCCTAAAGTACCAAATCTACCAGTGTCAGTTAATCTGCGACCAATGCAAATGCCTAGCTTTTCCACCCCCAACTGGATACCGGGTTTATCTGAAACTGAGTGTGTACTGGATTCTAATACATGCATGTGTGGCCTTAGCATCAACATTTAGTTCATATTTTATATTTCAATTTGGATTCACCCGTAGTTAATTGTGGACAGGTTTCATTTAAATATTTAATTAGGAAGGTGCTTTAGAGGTGCATCTACAGTTGGAATTTGGAATTGAGGATTTCAGCGTGAATTAACATTTCTAAAATTATATTATGCAACATCACACACAATTTTACAATGTTATATATTTTTTTGTTGTTGAGACAAATAGTTAAAACTAGAGATTGCTCCATAACATTTCCATGTTTGTGATAAGAATTTCACAACCCAAATGACATTTTTCCAGTTTAAAGCAATCTGTTGTTGATTTACTATGTTTGAAATCACCTTCATGTGTCATAATGCACATAAGGGGCAATAAACAACAATAAACAATAACAGATGTTTTGACATTCTGCTATCCAAAAACAGATGCTGTGCAAAAGACCAAAATCTATACTAATTGAGTTGTTCTTGTTTTTTGTAGGTAAATACAATTTAATCTTTTAAATCATCATGAAACACTAAACCACATTTTCTGAGATGTTAACTTCGTTAATTCATTTTAATTGCAGGAGAAAAATATATGTAGGTATTTGTTGACCTATTTTCATCTTCTGGGTTCAAAGTACAACGTAGTGTGTAGCAAACTACCGCCAATCGTGTAGTAACTACTTTTTTAAAACTTGCTTTACTGTATCTTAATTTAAATAGTAATGTAAAAGCTTGCAAAAGTAAAATTTACAAAATATAAAGACACTTTATTGACAAATGAGCTGTTATAGATGCAATCCTATATTAAACCCTATGGGTTAAGAATGGGATGTCGTTAAAGTGTGCATGTAAAGGCATTTTTGCTATAACCTGGCTCATATACAGAAATGTTACACTGTTCATTAATATGCACTGTCCCGAATAAATAAATACAATAAAATTAAATAAAAAATAGAACTTTTGGCAATATTGTGTACAGATAAAGAACAGATATCTTGACTCACATTAAGATAATATTATAGTAGTAATATCTACATTCAATCAGGTAATTCCAAATAGTTAACAAACTTTTTATTAAAAATGTATATTTAGAATCAAGTACTTTTATTTACATGGTTGGAAATTGTCTACATACATGTGAATTACGATAAAAAAATAAATGTGATTTAGGAAATTGACAGAGGTTAGCCAAAATAATTTATATTTAGACATGATAATTAAAAAAAATTCTCCAAACCTCAGCATTTCACCACTTTCCAGATGAGAGTGAAATACCTTCAGCGCTGCATTTATTGAAAAAAAAAAATTATGCATGCACAGACACACAGATAATTACACATGCTGAGTGAAACTCGATCTCTAAGGTGTAATTGTATAAACTCCAAAGGTTGCCAAAACTACTGTTGAAGCTGCCAAACTTCCAAAATATTTGTACCCGTCTAGTCATGTCAAACTCAAGCTTAAAATACTTTCTATTTAGATATTTGGTATGCACTTTATTTTACAGTACTGTTACGCACCTACAGTACATGCTATGTACATATTATAAGAATTACAAAAACTGGGTAATAATATTTACCTACCCCTAAACCTTGTTACCTTATATTATCTATTACTTTAAAGGTGCATTGCGCAAGTCTCTGAACTTTTGCAGAACTATGCCCCCTCTGGTGACAAGCAAAACTGCAACCAGAGGTGTGCACGCTCATGGACCGACACGCACGCTTGCACACACAAATCAGCCGCACAAATCTTTTGTTACAGTCATAATGTCTTCAGAGGTAATAAAGTTATAAATCTGCAAGCATTTTAAATAATATGAAAAGAAAGACATTTGAGTAAATTACACACTTATGTGTGTAAGGGGAAAATGGGGTAGTAGAAAACTTTGGTTTTTGTTTCCATCTATCTCCATGTTGAACTTACTAAACTTACTGTACTTTATGTGCTTACTGCATCCACTTACGGTTGTACTATTATGGAAATTATGGTTCACGTTCATGAACAATGTAAGTCATTACTTTGTATAGGATCCCGTTTGAGCCCTAGAACAGATCGGAGATCTCTCCATTTGTTGAAAGCTTTCCCGATGTTGACTCTCGTCTTATTCCGACAGCCTGGCACTAGACAAATGTTTTATTTTCTTTGTCTTACGTGGAGTTTGCGTTGGGGTTTGGAATGAACTACAAGCCTGTCTCTTTGAATCCATCTTCTACTTTTGTGGAAAGTTGACTAAAGTTTTGTCGCTCGAGTTGTCTTCGCTGATGCGGAGAATGGCGGCGATACACAAACCTGCCAGACATAGCCAGGTTAGCATGAACGCGCATGACGTCACGCCCAGTCTCAAATTCCGTCCTGAATCCCTCTTACTGTACAGGATTATAGAGGCAATCGCAGTGATCAGAGAAGGGCTCATTCAGGCAATTGAATAAGAATGTATGGGTTAGACAAACGGGTATTTTTAACATGAAATGTTGCGCAATGCACCTTTAAGTAAAAAGAATGCACAGTGCACTGTAAAATAAAGTAGGCTGCTACCAGAATCTGTGTTTCCAATAAACCTGAATAATGTTTCACTAATATATATTTATGCTAAGGCCACAGCATGGAAATACCCCATGGATAATTTGAACCCAAAAAGCCCTAAGCATGTTGATGTGTTGGAAGATACAAAAACAGTATCACACTATAAAAAACATGCTCATGTTTTGATAGCTGAATATTAAAGCTGAAGAGTGTAATTTCTGCACTAGCTGCACCAAACAAAATCACGAAAATAACTAGGAATGTTTGGGTATGTCCACTTTTATGCGGAATTCCAAAATAAACCAAAGAGCTTAAGAGGTTAAGACAAATGTTGAACGATTCATTAACATCAAGACCGACATGATGTTTGCCCGCCCTAAACTCATGCCATTGGTTGAGCCAATGTTGTTCATCAGCCAATGAAACAAACAGATTGCAATTTTGTATTGGTGCCGCAGAAATTACACACTTAGCTGAACCACAATAGTATGGTTATATGATTTAGATGCTCATCATTGATATCTGGTCATGAATAAGTGATGCTGCTTTAACATCTTGTATCTTTCCAACATCTTCCTCCTTTCCCTTTTTCTATTGAGAATAGAAAATGGTACAGGTGTTTTTTCCTCTTTCTTCTTCCTGTATTTGCTGGATGTGGGGTCCCAGAATAGTAGCTCTCTCCTTCTGTACCCTGCCTTGAGATATAGGGTGTTGGGGATAAGAATACTGAGGGAGATCACCCTATCCCCTCTTGGTTCTGTCCTGTTTCCTTCATACCGTTCTCTGAAGTGATATACAAACTTCAGAGCAACAGGCATCTGCTTTCAGTAGAAACCAAATGCAAGACTCTAAAAGGACTTTACTGGTTGTTTGAGTAACCCAAACTTTAAACTGCGTTTCTCACAACAGTGTTTTACACAATGGATCAATAATCTTTTGGCCAGTTTTACAAGAGTATATGGTTTCATTTACTTTTTTAAGAATTCAATTTCAAAACTTTTGCTGACACAGTGTTTACCCAGGGGGCAAAACACCTATTTTTTAGGAAATCAGACATGGGCTGCTGTAAAAGGTTGACATTTAAAAATGAAATCTGTGATGTCTGAGGATCACAACCTGGGTGGACAACCCAGTCAACAAGCTGTTGGGAACTTGTAATAGGGTCAAACAATGCTACCTCAAATTCTGCTTTAAAGGGTTAGTTCACCCAAAAAATTATGTCATTAATGACTCACCCTCATGTCGTCCCAAGCCCGTAAGACCTCGGTTCATCTTGGGAACACAGTTTAAGATATTTTAGATTTAGTCCAACAATTTTCAGTCCCTATAATTGAAAAAGTATGTACGATATACTGTCCAGAAAGGAAATACACACATCATCATTGAATGACATTAATTTGATATTCAAATTAAATGACCCATCATACTATTGATCAGCTCTACCAAACTTGGATGTCTTTTTTTTATAGTAATAAACAAACACTGTTAAGTTGTTTTGATCGATACTGTGAAGCAGCTTTAATACAATCTGTATTGTGAAAAGCGCTATATAAATATATTTGACTTGACTTGATCATCAAAGCAGTTCATGTGACATCAGTGGGTTGGTTAGAATGTTTTGAGGCATCGAAAATACATTTTGGTCCAAAAATAACAATAATTACGACTTTATTCAGCATTGTATTCTCTTCTGGTTCTGTTGTCAATCCACATTCAGTGACGCTGCTCCTCAGTCCTGATCAAAACTGATTCAGGGAAAAAAACACACACAAAATGACTTATTTTCAATATTAAAATGTGATTTTTTTTCTCTACCTTTTATCACAGTCTTGGGCATGTCAAACATTAGAAACAACAGTGGTTTTGAAGCATGGTTAGTTTTTGTGCAGCATCAGATTTAAACTTTTTGCCCTCATTTACTGTTCGTGGCTGTTTTTGCCCCATTGACTTCCATTATAACCAAATTTTTTGTATTGCAAAGCCTTGACACTATGTAATCATGCATTTTTGATTGTTGGTGGTTTTCCCTGTTAGGAAGAGGTACAATTTGTCATTTTTACTGTTGATAACCAGGTGGCACCATTAACCCTTTTTGCCTGTGAAAAAAAAAAAGCTTAGTTTCTGGCTTTTACATGGAGTTATATGGAGTATAATAGCATATTAAAGTGTGTGTGTGAGAGAGATGCCCAGGATTCATGAATATAATTAAATTAAATTAATTTTAGCATGTTTGGGTGATTCTGGGGAGTTAAAGCAGAATTTGAGGTAGCATTGTTTGACCCTAAATACAAGTTTCCAGCAGCTTGTTGACCGGGTTGTCCACCCATTTTGTGATCCTCAGATATCATAAAATTCATTTTTATATGACAACCCATTGCAGCAGCTCATGTCTGCTGAACCCCCTTTTCCCCCTGGGTAGTTAGAAAGTCCAGTTTTCTAATTTAATACAACATTTTTCATTACAAATTAACAGCGCAACAGGAAACATGTTATCAAGCACATTTATTTAATTGAATTTGATATACTAACTTAATAAATAAACATAAATGCCATTAATCAATATGTAAATGTTTCTACACATCCTTCTGCTGCTGTATGTGAGTGTCTGTTGAGTCTGTTAGACGACTGCACAAATGAACCCTTAGAGTCTTCCATCTAAATATGGCTTCAGTGTGAAGCTCTCGTTGCTTTAAGTCAATCTTAAAAATAAAAAAGTCAATCTTAAAATATGTTTCTACTGAAGATGCCTTGGCCTGCTGGCTGTTTGAGGACTCTGTACTCAGGCTGTGAGGAATGGTGCGAGAGTCAGTCTTTTATTTTCTTTCTATGATCTATTCTTCATTCAATTCGGACCCTGTGGACCTGAAATTGTTTCCGTTCAAACAGATCTATAGCTTTAGTCTGATCAGTTGAATGTCTGGGACTGTAGCTTCTCCTGCCACTTCATACTCATACAATCTCTACTTGTAATCCAAGTCTGCTTTGACATTATATTGTGCATGTTTTACCTTACCTGTTCTCAAACAACCAAGTAAGGCCTGATTGTTTATTATTTAGTTTTAGGATTAACCATTTATTTTTTTCCATGGAACGATCGCCAATGAGGTTGATCTGAAGCCGTCAGGGCAACTCTGCAACGATCGGGAAGTGGTAAAAAATAAGTTAACCAAATGTGCCACCCTGGACTCGAAACAGGCTTTGTCTTCTTTAACAACCCCCTGCCCTGTGACCTTCCTACTTCCTGACCTTTTCCAGAGAATTCCATTCCTGATATTCAGCTTCGAGTAGAATTACTTTCTGTATCTCCCTCTGACTGTCTCTTCTGCATTGGCAGTAATGGTTCTGGGACTTCAGAGGACTTGTTTTGGAAACTGGATGCACTGCAGACATTCATAAGAGACCTGCACTGGCCAGAAGAAGAGTTTGCCAAACACCTGGAGACCCGATTGAAACTCATGTCCAGTGACATGATTGAGTCCTGTGTTAAAAGGTAAGTCCGTTATTGGATTTAAGTCAACAAAAGTTTAAAATCTACCGAATACATATTCTGGCTACACATACAGTAGAAGCTTCTTACACCACTGAGAGCGCCAGTTACTACACTTTAATGCAAAAACTCTCAAACGGCATATATTTCGTTCTTGTTCCCTCACTTTACCTTTGACATCCTACTTCTGAATTACCACAGTGGAATTGATTCTCCTCTGTGTTGTTTCAGAACCAGAGCAGCCTTCGAGGTGAAGTTGCAGAAGAGCCCCCGCACCACAGACTTCCGTGTTCCTCAGTCCATATGCACCATGTTCAATGTCATGGTGGACGCCAAGGCCCAATCCGCCAAACTATGTGCCATCGAGCTCAGCCAAGAGGTACACATGTACCCATATGCAACAAACTTCTCATGTTCTCTCTCTCTAGCTTTCTCATCTTTGCAAACATACAAACTTTCTCTGCCACAATTTCCAGTCAAACGCCCTCATAATGTGCTCATCTGCATCTTAGTTTATATAGTAGTTTATAACCCTTTATTCTGAAGTCTTTTTTGAAATGCATGAATTCATCATATGCATAATATATACAGTAGGTATATATGAATTGAACAATGTTTTTTAAATTCATATACACACATTCTCTATGATTGCAAGTGTACCATTTAAATGCATCTAATACTACAGATCTGAATGATTCACCAGCATAGCATGGCAATTTTCTATTGTTTCTAAATTTTTAATTAAGTTTGACTCTGTGCTGGAATGAAATGTTTTCTTTTTCTCTCTGTTGCTTTCTAATTGTCACTGTCACCTTGTCTGCTGTATCTTTCTTTTCCATCCCTTTACTCAATCTTGTGAAAGTTTGTTAGAGAATGGGTAAGTGTGGCTAACAATTCAATTGAATTCTCACCTTTGTGTCCCTAAGGTATAATTAGCAATCCTAGCAGTTTCCCCCAGTCCTCTGACACTTAAATTGTTTTGATTATATTACCATATGTGATAGCTGGTTCTGAATATACATGTGCTAGAAGTGAGACATCTCATATCCGTAGCATCTTGTGACAGGTAATGATTTGAACTGAATTAATTACCCAGACGTCCTTTATATGAGGTATTTGGAGACAAAGGGATTGGGTTTGCACAGATTATCCCAGGTGAAAACCACCAAACAGCTCGAAGAAACCTTGTTACAAGTCATGCTCATCATGTCTTTCTTTTTCCAGAGACAGTACCACTCGCAAATTGACGATCTCATCGAGGAGACGGTGAAAGAAATGATTACTTTACTCGTGGCAAAGGTAGCATTCAGGAAAACAATATTCCTCATTTGAGCTTTTACAAATGCGTATAATGCTTCTTTAAAAAAAAAGTAAAACTGACTTTAATTTTATAAATCATAAGTTTCAATTCATTATTAAATCTCTGGATATTGACGGGACAAATTATGCTGTTTGATCAATTTAGGATAATTTTATATTTTGAAATGTAATATAGTTTGTGTGTTTTTCTGTTTTTCAGTTTGTTGTAATCCTAGAGAGTGTTCTGGCAAAGTTGTTACACGTTATGATGAGGGCACACTTTTTTCCTCCTTCCTGTCATTTACAGTAAGAACAAATTGTGTTTTTTCTTATAAAAATATTTTGCTATTTTCACAAGATACTTTGGGCCAGATTTACTAACAGCTTGCGCCACTGCAGTCCTTTTTTGACATTAAAAAACGGTCAGAATTTACTAAAGATACACAGTGAGAAATTAGCTCTGAAAGTGCACAGGGTTATTTTGACCTTATCACATATGCATTTGTTGAAGTTTCCCTTTCGGACAAAATATTTGGTTACACTTTATTTCGACAGTCACTTTAGACATTCTACTAACTATAAGTAAGTTCTAACTGTCATTAGAGTCGACTCTAATAGACTGATAGGTTATGGTTAGGTGTTAGGGTTTTGGGTTAGGAGAACAAGTTGACTTGTAATTACTAAGTTACTTAATAGTCAGTAGAATATCTGTTGGGGGACCAACAGAATAATGTGTTAGCAGATATTAAGCAGACAGTCTACTAAATACTCTACTGACAGTTAGTTGACACGTACTTGCTAAGTTACTTATAGTTAGTTGAATGTCTAAAGTGCACTATTGGAAATAATGTGTTACCAAATATTTATGGGAGGAGAGTATTTAAAAGAATCACTCAATGTGAATAACTAAGGTTTGCATTAGTCAACTTACATTAGTCAACTTAATGCCGAGGTATTTGGTATTTACTGGTATGTGCGCTATTAACAACCCCCAAAAAAGCATGTCTTAGACTAGGCAGTAATTTGCGCTGCTCTTTGTAGATTGCATTGTTCATTATGGAAATGATCTGTATGCGTCTGTGTTATTTAATTTGCGCCTCGATCAGATTATCAAGCTAATTTCCCCTGTTTAGTAAATCTGGCCTTTTGACCAAAATGCATTATTTCAACAACACAAATAATATTGTTTAATCTTATATAAGGAATTGTGGTAACACTTTACAATAAGGTTAGTTAGTTGACATTAGTTAACTACATTAGGTAATATAAACTAATTATGAATAGCACATATACAGCATTTGTTAATCTTGTTAATGTTATTTTCAACATTTACTAATACTTGATTAAAATCTTGTTAACATTAGTTAATGCACCGTGAACAAACAATGAACAGCTGTATTTTCATGAACTAACATTAACAAAGATGAACAAATGCAGTAACAAATGTATTGCTCATGGTTAGTTCATGTTAGTAAATACATTAACTAATAATGAACCTTATTGTAAAGTGTTACCGGAATTGTAAAATAAACTGCTTTGTTCAAATCATATACCTAAAAAGATATTGTCTTTCACATTGCAATATTGTATAGGCAAAATATTCATATTTAAATGATTCATTTATTTTGATTATTAAATGTCTTTTATTTGTAGGTAAAAGCTGCTTCGAAATATGTGGATGTTCCTGTAAGTGACAACAAGATTTTTCAAATTTTTCTCATTTTCTAATTCCTTGTAGACATACAAAAATCATTCACAATTCATTAATAGGATGTTACACTGTTTTCAAAAGCCCCGTAATAAGAGATATGGAAAATAATTGCCATGGCCTGCAGTGCAGATGGCCATCTCTGAGCCCCAAATGGCCATTCATATGTATGTGTGAGAAAGTCATCTCTGTGAAGCTCTACCCTCTGCAGCAGACAGTGTGATGTGTGTGTTGTGCAACAAAAGCGCGTGAGGATGCCGCTGGGTCCAACTCATTGCACTCAGCATCACATCACTGAGTTTCCTTCAACTGCCAACACATTTGGTCACAAGCGAGAGCTTTTTAAATTAAAAGCCTGTCAATGAATATTGGAAGCATCCTCTCGCTCTCTTTCTCATGTTCCTGATGGTCTGAGGGTCAGGGAATCTTATGTTGCCATGTAAATTTTTTGCTTAATACACAAAATAAAATTATGTCTGACAAACTTGCTCATTTGCACCCTCTGAAAGGACCCATAGATGTGTGAAGTAAGTTCAATTTACAGCATGTGACAATTACCAATTCTGATGACCTTCATATGCCCGCTGGCAAAGGAAGTGTTTAATTCTCCGCTGAGGCCAAGCAGGGGGCAAAACACCAGATGATTTACCCTGGGTTGATTTTTCACTAGCTATTTCGTTGAATAGAGCCTTACTTAATCAGATAGCATCGTTCTCCTGCCGACATGTTCAGACTCTGACAATGACATCTAGGAAAATGAGAAAGAAAACACTTTTCATCTGCTTGTCAGGTGAAACACCATTAGTTTATTTGACAGTAAGTTGCCAATTTACAATGTAAAAAAGCTTAAAAATGACCACGAGCTTCAGATTAGCATGACAATACAGGTTTAAAAACTGTTAAGGTGCAGTCACAATAGGGAATTTTCCGCAAAATTTGGGGGGCCAAAAGGTCCATTGTTAGAGAGTAGTGATGTATCAAGCACAGGAGTCACTTTCCGTTGGTCAACATTGCAAATTCACATGACCAACTTGATCCTGACGCCTTCAAGCTAAATTCAAGATTGCATAGATTCCGATTGAAATTACTGGATTTCGACGATAAAAACAATTAACTGAACAATGGTAAATGTTACAGCGCATTTATTCTCGGTTTACATTTAGGCTGAATCCCAATTCTAAATATCTAAATAATTCTAAAATTCCAATCCCAATACCCCTTCCCCTTACCCCTTCCCCTTAATTTTGCTCATTCATGTGAGAGGAAGGGCTATCCCAATTCTCATTTTGATCTAGGGGTAGGGGTAAGGTGAAGGGGTATATGCCCTTAAGACCAAGAATTTTCACAAGCTTACTTGAAACCAAGGGGTAAGAAATGCACAAGTTTTTTTGCTTAAATGATTGATAAAAAAATATGACCGTCTTGTTTTGTGACCGACACAATTATGTACATATATTTGCAACTATGTTGTTTATTGAAACATTTTTAAAAATCACTACTTTGCTACGCTAGGCTATGCTAACGTTACATTGCTGATTTGCACAAACAGCCTTGCACAAGATCACCCAAAATGTCCGGGATTCAGCTTTTGCTTTCTACAGTCGCCATTCATTATGTGTACATTATTTGACACTGACACGTACGTGATCAGCTTTTCAGATGATGCATTCAGAATTTCAGCTTCAAACGGATCCCGACTGAGACGAAACACGGGAATATTACATCAACAATACATTCAGATTCACCGATTTAAATGAATGAATTCAGTCCGATTGAAACAACACCTTGTGCATGTAAACATAATGAATAGTGAAGACGGAAAGCAAAAGCCCAATTCCCGGACATTTTGACGGCATCTTGAAAGTTTTCGAGAAGTTTGTGATCAACATTTGTTGCCCCGTGTGACACAGATGCCAGTTAAGGATGATGCAAGATGACGTAACCGAGTGGTGTCTCATTTCATAGGGGTATGTTTGCACTTGTGCTTGGCCCTGGGTTTCGAGGGGCAAGGGCTTAGGGTAAAGGCCATTGCACACCGAGTCCGAAATTCGCATCCGAAATTTTCGCACATTAAGAAGAAAATTGAACCTGCAGTTATGTCAATCATGCTTGCACACCGCCTCCGAAACTTTCGTCCGTCATAAAATTGATCAGATCGGGTTCGATTTTCGGCGTTTTCGCATCCAGAGCCAGCATTTTGAGAGGTCTTTTGACAATTCAGGGCCAGGGGGAGCTCGTCCTCAAATCATTGCACATTTGCGCCGTGCTTTCAGTTTCGGTTTTCAGGTTCGATCAAGTGTTTATGTTCTCTTCTCTATATTGGATTATGAAATTAATAAACCTCCCCTTTCAATCAGATTGAAATTTAGGATCGAAAAAGATGTGATTGAGCAGCCAATTCGATAACTAATGTATTATTTGGGCACAATATATAACAGCCTAGTTGTTTCGTCTGCCCAGCGCTTCAACCGGGGCCGCGCGGAGGTGTGTGTGTGTGTGTTTGTGTGTGTCCATACCTTAGACATAATGCCAGATCTCCGTTCAGAATCGATTGGTTCACGGAAATTGGTGGTCTTGTTTTTAATATGTGGCTCCAGAATCCAGAATCGCTCAGCAAAGCATCAAACTGTCCCACTGACATTCTGAAGTAAATTCTGAATCGCTAGGGATAAATTCGCTACTCCTTGATAAGGAGGTGAAACTCTCCTTCCTCTAGGCGCAATTTCAGGATTGGATGGACGTAATATTTTCTCTTTCTTCTCTTTTCAATAAGAGAGAGGTCAACAAAATCATCCTCACTGCTTGACGAATCCATTTTTGATATTTTTGCGTTTTTGCCCGCAAAGGTTTAATAAATACGCATCGGACTCGGTGTGCAAGGTTTCTATGCGTGACGAATTTTTAGGCTGACGAACACGAAAAACGCATCCGAAAATTTCGTACTCAGTGTGCAAGTGCCTTAAGACTAAGGGGAAGGAGTAAGACAGAGAATTGGGATTCAGCCTTAGATTTCGACAATAAAATCGAAACCCTAGTCTTGACTGGACATCTGATGCATAAGGTACACACATTTGGAAACACTTCTGGAGTTGCTTCTACAGGATGTCCCAGAGACGTGTGTGTCGCGTTCTTTAACACTCCGCCTGGAAACAAAGCTGTCATGATGCCAAACCCCCTCACAGAACAAGAAAGCTATTGTGTTTACAACCGCGACTCCCTTTTCAACAGTTTTACACGCCATTCTGTTGTTGTAGGGACATCGAGCTTTACATTTCCACTCCTCTAAACATGGCACTGAACAAAACAAACTTCGATTAGTTGCTTGACATGTCAGTCAGGCGGCCTCTTGTGCGGTCATTGACCAATTAAAGCTGCCATGGAGACCATGAATTGTTCATTTTGAATGGCATCTTTCTTCATGGAAAAGCTAATCCTAGAAAGCGTTGCGAAAAAATACATCCAAGATGGTGTGAGAGTTTATTATAAAAACTTCAGTAATCAATACTAAACTAAATATAAACTAAAACATACTGTAATAGTGTAAATAAAAAGTTATTG
Source organism: Hybognathus amarus (assembly GCA_030378365.1). NCBI lineage: Eukaryota > Metazoa > Chordata > Actinopteri > Cypriniformes > Leuciscidae > Hybognathus > Hybognathus amarus. The sequence goes on from JAQIUQ010007807.1 coordinate 106,491, forward strand.
GTTTTGTAAGTCGAGTGTATTTGTGTCATGCTGCCTGAATTTGTGACAGAGTTGCTGCATACTAATATTTAAATTGCTTCAAGCACTAATATATCTTTCTCTATCTCTCTTTCCATCATCTGCAGAAACCTGGAATGGATGTTGCCGACAGCTATGTGACATTCGTTCGCCATTCTCAGGATGTCTTGCGGGATAAGGTCAATGAGGAGATATATATAGAAAGGTTATTTGATGTAAGTAATGGCTGTCTTCTCCCTTCTCTGAAGGGAAGGCCCTTCAAAATGTGACATAACAGCCAGCTAGGAGGGATAAGTCACATTTTGAGACCTGCTTCTCTCTGTTCCTTAGTTATTTTTTTTTTAACTCTTTGACTCTCTGACTCTAACTTTCTCTCTTGCACTGCTTATCTGGCTTAACCTTTCCTCTCTGGTTTGCAGTGCTGTGTGTGTGTGTTCCTGCGTGTTCTGGCTGTAATTTTCCCTTCGCTCTGCTCGTTATTTCTAGTGCAAAATTCTGGAGGAGGATTATCTTAAGATGTGTTCTCACTCAAAGGGACATGCAGATGTCAGATTAAGCAGTTCAAGCCACCTAACACACACATGGAAACATTTAGAAACTGAAAGATAGAAAAAGTTTTTTAAAAAACTATCAAAACTAAAAAGATAGAAACTGATGATTCACAGATGAATGTTCAGAGGTATGCATTTATTACAGGCCTTTGATTAAAGGTTCTGCTTATTCAGAATAGCTTGTGGTTTGATTTATAATAAAACTGTACAGATGTCCTAAGAGGCCATGCTTTATTTTTTAATGATCACAATATTGCCATAATCTTCATTGAACATTTTTTCCTGCTCAAGATTTGCAACACTTTTAGCATACTCTTCTGTTAAAAAATCTGGGGTCAGTCAGTAAGATAAATAAATATTTTTATTTAGTAAGGATTTGATAAAACCGACAGTTATGACTTTTATAATGTTACAAAAGGTTTATATTTCAAATAAATGCTTTTTTTTATGTTCCGCAGAGAATCCTTGGGAAAACAAAAATGTATCTTGCTTTCCACAAAAAAATATGAAGCATGGCCTCTTAGGACTTCTGTATATTTTAGAATGTAATTTAGTCTTGTGATGACAAAGCTGTCAACTGTCTTCAGTGTCACAGCTTTGCCATTACAAGATAAATTACGTTCCAAATCAGAAAAAGTTGGGACATTTTGTAAAATCCAAAAAATCAAGAATCTGTGATTCATTCATTCCATTTAACCTTTTATTAGCTGACAAAAGTACAAAGACATGTTTTCACTGACCAACATAATTGTATTTTGTAAATATGAACAAATTTCGATTTTGATGGCTGCAACACACCCAAAAAAGTTGGGACAGTTTTGGGACAGTTTTGGGACTATTTTGCAACAGTCCACAATCTCACAGTCTTTTTAAACAAAGATGGGTCATGGCTCATCACTTTGTGCCTTTCATCATCTTCCATACATACTATTGTCACAAGATTCAGGGAATCCAGAGAAATCTCAGTCTGTGTTGGGTAAGGCAGAAGACCTCTGTTGAATGTGTGTGACCTCTGAGCCCTAAAATGGCATTGCACAGGTTACTATCATGCTACACTGTCAAATACAGCCACATGTGCTCAGGAGAAATTTGGAAAACCATTTTCATTGACTGAACACAGTCTGACACTACATCAAGAAATGCCACTTGAATCTCTGTTACGCAAGGAGAAAGCTTTACATCAGTTCTATGTGGAGATGCCGGCGAGTTCTCTGGGCCTGAGCTCATCTCAGATGGTCTAGAAGAAAGTGGAAATGTCTGCTGTGGTCAGATGAGTCCATGTTTCAGCTTGTTTTTGGGAGAAAATGGAATCGAGTTCTCAGCCCCAAAGACAAAAGGAACCATCCAGACTTTCCCCAGCGACGGGGTCCAAAAGCAAACATCTGTCTTGGTATTGAGGTGCATCATTGAAACGGTATGGGTAACTTGCAATATTGTGAAGGTACTGTACCATTGACATGGAGGCATATATTTGGATTGTACAGAGACAAAAACTGCCATCAAGATGACATCTTACCTGGGAAGCAAGAAAATGCCAGGCCTCATTCTGCACGTGCTGGTTTCTAAAATCTGTTTACTGCAGTCCAGATATGTCTCTTATGGAAAATGTATGACCCATCATCAAATGGAGAACCAGGCAATTATGACCACAGACTGTTGAGCGGCTGTCTTGTATCAGACAAGATTGGGCAAATATTACACTAGCAAAACTCCAACAATTAGTATCCTCAACCCCCAAATGATTAAAAAGTGTAATTAAAAGGAAAGGTGATGTGACACAGTGGTTACTGTCCCAACTTTGTTGGGGTGTGTTGCAGCCATCAAAATCAAAATTTGTTTACAAAATACAATTATGTTGGTCAGTGAAAACATTGGAAAACGTTTCTCTTTGTACTTTTGTCAGTTAAAAAAAAGGTTAAAAAGAATGGACAGATTCTTGATTTTATTGCATTTTACAAAATGGTCCCAACTTTTCTGATTTGGGGTTGTACATTCTGAAATCTATTCAAAATATTTAAATCTAATCAATGACACAATATTATTGTGTTCACTGTATTTTTGATAAAACAAATGCTGACCAAAAGAGACATATTTCAAATTCGTACAAAAATCATTTCAATGGTATAGTGTAATTGTTTTGTCTTTTTTAAATAATCTTGAATTAAAGATTATTTTCTTGTTGATTTGGAGAAAACAAAAACATTTTCTAAGTTCAATATACATACTATACATATTACTGCATCATACATGAGCATATTAGATTTTATCATAGGCTCACTCAAGCTAAAATATCTCTGTCATGGATAGACTCTTTTAAATCCATGTCTGACACTAGAGAAAACTTTTTTTTTTTTGTAGCAGACATTCAGTAAAGTAATATGGTCTATTTTATTTCCATCATAAATTCCGTATGAATATTTTACTGACACGTGTTTCAGTGATTGAAACTAACCAAAGAAATGGTTACTTTCACGTCAAGATCATGAAAAACTGGGTGGGAAAAAAGAATGCATGTCTTCCTAGGACTTCCATTGAAACTGGACAAACTAGATATACTAAAACAATCAGAGTGTGAAGGATATTGTTTTGTTCATTTTAGCTGATAGTTGTGGCGGGGTGTCACAAAGGCAACTGCCCTATTTCCGGAGTAAATCTCCGCTAAGGAGATCCAAATAGAGAGAAGCCCTCCAAACCTTGGGCTTATTGTGATAAAGGCTTAAAGAAAAGGAAAGAATGAGGGAAACACTGAGGGCAAAGAAAGAGCAGATGAATAAGAAACACTGAAGGAGGGGCACACAATGGAGAACACCGTCTTAAGGGATGGCCAGGGCCATCATGTTGGTTATAATCCTTTGTGCTGTCTGTAGACCAGTTTGTTAAGTGTGTGTTGTTGGAAAGGTGTGTTTGTATTGTGTGGCTAAAGACTTTTTTGTTTGTATTCAGAAAGAAAGCCAGAGCGGGAGCGTCGCTCTAGGATTGGTTTTCTTGTCCATTTGCTCAACGTTGCTCCTCAAGACAACCTGATCTGGAAACAGCGCTCCCACTCTGAAACGCTTTGTGAATATAGCTCCTCGTGTCATATGTGAACGATTCAAGTGAGAACCCTGATCGTGGTTCATTGTTGACTTTCATTTCACAGTGAAAGCTGACCCAGGATCAGTAGTCTTACTCATGAGATGCTTTGAACGTGTAGAGCCTCATGTTTTGGTGCGTTTTCTGAGTGTCCTACAAAAAGGCTGCTTAAATCTGCTCTCTACGCCATCTTGTACTGGTTTTTACCTCGATTTTGCAATGCCCGACTATCTTTCTCCCCTCCTGGAGGGTGTCTGAAAAGATTCTGTGTTCTCTTCTTTCTTCGCTCGCTTGGAATGAAATGGTGTCGCTTAATTTCCAGCCGCATTGTGCATTTGCTTTCATTTCCTCGAATGCAAACAAGGGAAAAGTCCCATTGTACCTTGTTTCTACCACCTCTCATTCCATTTCTCCATTTTGATTTCTCGTTTTTTCCACCTCCTTTCTTGCTCTCTCTCTGCGCCCTGAACCGAAATGAAACTTATCCTTCCTGTCAAGTTGTTTTTGTCACATTATGCCAAGTGGCGTTATTCAGAGTCAAATAATCTTCCTTTGTACATCTACTAGCATGGCCCGTGTCCTCAGAGACTCAGCTCGTACATGCACTTACACACATCCATCCACACAATCAGCCAACCAGCCTGCCCTCCCCAACCTCCCGCCCCATCGTCGTCAACCCCAGATGGGCGCGCATGGCACACATCTCCCCTCTCCACCCGCTGAAGTGGTCGGGTCTCTGTAGGCAGTTGAAAAAGACAACATGTGTGCATGCATACACACATGCACGCTCGCTCCGTCTCAAACACACGCTGAACACGCACACGGGTCCTCACTGTTATGCTAGAACAGCCATTGAAATATCTCCGCTCTTTAGCAGGGGCTCCAGGCAACCTGCTCAAATGTTTTCTTCTTACTTTGTCATTTCACTTGTTAAAGATGTCATAACATCCTCCACAATGAGCCATAACACCACGTGCTGTTGTTTTAAACCCGCTTCACGCGCAGCCTATTAAAAATCGGCACTCGTTAATATAAAATGACATAGATGAGATTATAGTATCAGTATCACTAATTAAACGGGTTTAAAAGAACAGCAGCCTCCTTTTTTCCACTTTTTATTTAGTATCCATTTTTGCTGACTTGCACATGAAACACTTTACAATAAGGTCTAATTTTTTTAACATTAGTTGAAATGCATTACCTAACATGAACTAACAATGAGCAATCTGTTTTACAGCATTCGTGTAAACTTTTGATCTTAAAAATGTATTAGTAACATTAACTAAGAATTTCTTTGTTGTTAATGTTAACTAATGTTAACTTATGTTAACTAATGAAACCTTATTGTAAATAATTGTAAAGGAAATTTACAGATGCTTATACTATAATATAATGAAGCAATAGAATTTGGTCTATATTGGTTTAGTCAGACTAGCTGATAAGAGTTTAATAGTTTATCTTGAAAATTATCTTAAAAAAAATATATAAACGACGATACAAAAAAGTATTTGTAGTGATTGGAAAGCTGTTACTAAAAATATATATATATATATATTTACATATTTTTATATATATATATATATATATATATATATATATATATATATATATATATATATATATATATATATGTATATGTATATATATATATATATATATATATATATATATATATATATATATATATAGAACAGCTTTCCAATCACTACAAAGACTTTTTTTTTGTATCGCTGGTTTCTTTTTTTTCTTGTATTTGAATCAGTCAAACTGTTGCTTTCACTTGTTGTTTTAGCGAAATATTCCTGATGGCCTCCTTCCCTTTTACACTTTTTTTTTTCAATTTTTGATTGTTTAAAGTAATCCGCTTTGAAATCATCTGTTAGGTGGGTGTAGTATAATTGCTTAGTGGTTCTTGGCTGGTTGTCATATTGAAGTATATGTGGCCCATGCTAAGCTAGGGTTAATTGGGGTCAAGGATGTCTGATTTCTCACAGACAGAGATGGCACATTGGCCAGAGTAAGAAGATTATACTTGTTTGACTAATTCAAAATATGGCTGCTTTCATAACGGCGTTTCATAATGCGGAAAAGCGACCATATGGGAATAGGTATTAAAAATGAAAACAAAGAAAATGGCTGAAATTCAGTCCAGCGATAAGCATAAAAAGGATAAAGAGTAAAATAAGACTAATTGTTAGGAATCATGAAGAGGCTTATTGATCATTTTTTATTATTATTTTTTTTTAATAATTGTTATTTATTATAAAGAAAAGATGAAATTTTAAAGAATTTCTCAGTTTGAAATTGTGTTAAGAGATATTTATTAATTAAATGTTAATTAAAATTGTATTTAATATATCCCAACTACATCTTAAAATTAGTCAATTTGGAATATTGGAATGCATTCAGTGGTGAAATTTACTTGGCAAGGGGTTTGTTGCAATATCATGTGTTTTGAGATGATGGTGATCTTTGAGAAGGTCATATTCCAGATACAAACTGCCTAAGAGGCAAGTCCGCTGCCAGTGGACGGTTTGAAGCTTAAGTTCAGGGTAGAGGACCAGAGAGGAGGGATGGAGGGGGAGAGAAAATTAATTTATTTCACTCTGCCAGCCTGCCGGTTCTTGGAAGGACAGCTGAGGAGAGCAGGATTCAGGCAGCTGTGCTTAATGTGAGGGCTCATCTGTCAGAATTGGGGCGGAGCACATAGATCATTGATTAAAAAAAGCCATCTCCAAATCCACTGCTTCACTGATACCACCGTCCTGCCCCGGCTCTTCAGTGTGTGCGTGCGTATGCATGCGTGTCTGAGTGCCAGCAGAGAGACTCAGATACACAGCAGATTACACACGTCAATTATACACTTAATCTGCTTCTGGAGGAGATTGTGGCCTACCCTCATTGATTAATTTGAAGTATTCCCGTTGACCTTGGCAGTTATCAGATCGACGGGATTGCACTTTACAGTGACGGTTAATGCGGTTTAATCGCTCCACTGCTGGATACTGTGAGAAGCAAAGCAGGTTTGAGATACCGGGAAGCGGGTGGGTTTTGTACTGAGCTGCTGTTTGTGTTGCATTTCACAGACCTGCAATACCACTTCACTGTCTGGGACACTTGACCACTTTGAATGTCCGGCTGACCCAAGTGAACAGTTTAATCAACTTTAGCAATCTATGGCCTAAGAAGAAAAAAAAATAGTCAAGAGGAAACTATATATTTAAAAAAAGATATCATTTTTTATTTTCCTTGTGTATTTTAAAGAAATGGCGTGTTTGGTGTTTTTGCATTTGTGAGAAAAGCAAAAACACGAACATTGTGTTTGGAATGTTATACGTTTTCTGTTATACGAATTTGAAGCCTTTTTATCCACTTTTCCCCTTCGCTTCCCTGTTTTTCTATTTTGATTATGATATCCAGAACAAGCAACAATCAAAAATGTGTTTTTGTTTAATGCATTTGCGTATTTCACTCACTCAGCCTTTTCTATTGCATTTCTGTAAAATTACACACACACACACGCGATATGGGAGGCGGATGCACTCTTTTGTTCTTCTCCCCCAGCTAATCCTTTTATTTTAGAGGTAAACCAAATTGAAAAAAGGAGCTTTAGATGAATAATCTGAACGCTAGTTGGTACAGTAATATATATAAAAAAAGACTAAAAGAGACCCAACAGGTCCTTTCACAGATACATGTTCAAAACACATTAAAGGGGTTTGTAGCTTCTTGCTGAATGTAGGGCAGATGTTAGCGGTTCAGGTTTCTGATAATTACAAGGCGGAGATGCTTCTTTTGTCGCTTAATGTGAAATCGAGGCTGACATTTAAATAAATCCGCAGCAACAACACTAACGGTTAAAGATTTAAGCAAAGTAAATGTAACGCGCAGAAGCTTATTCGGGCGCCATGGCTCTCAACTGGCTCTATTAGCCGTCTATTGGCTCTCTCTCCGTCTCTCGCTTCTCCCCGTGAGCATATAAGTGAGGTATGGTGGCATTTGTTTGATTAACTTGTCTGACAAAAGTGACATCTGCTAGCGGGTTCATGTCTGCGAGAGGCTCAGGCGCGGGTCCGCCTTTGTACATCTGTCAGCACAGAGGCAGGGGAAAAGGGTGAAAAGAAACAAATTGGTCCCAAAAAGCAGCCCATTCACCTTCTGCGCTCCCCCCTCCGCCCCCCTCCCACCCCTTAGCCATTCAGGTGCACTCGGGGCTCTCAAGTGCTCGCTGGTTTATTCCATTTCGTTCCCCCCATTGAGGCTGAACCCCAACAAGTGTTATGCTCCTCATTCCTGCCCTGGCTCAATCCTCCCCTAAGCGTTCCTTTGCTGAGCAGAATGGCTCACTTTGCCCTGGGACCAAACTCTCTCGCTCTCCCGTTCCTTTTCTCATCCCTCACCCCTTTTTCTTCATTGTGTGTTTACTCAATGCACACGACCAACAGGCTGTAGTTCCCGCCATTTAGTTCATTTTCTGTACGAAGTTCTTCTCTCCCAGAGCCAGTTTCTACAAAAAGCAAGGGCCCTGTTTGGACACTGTTGTGCACAAGCGTCGGTTTCAGTAGCAGAAAATGCTAGATGCTCTGCAATTATACTTTTTGATCGGCTGGTTCGTTTTGCACCCGCCCAAAATCGCTCGACAACTTGCTGTTCCGTTTAGTGGCTTATGGCTTCCGTTCGCATACAAAAACGGCATTAGAGACACTTAAAGTGTAGCAGAGCTTGCACAGAAACAGTAAGGGCTTGTTCCACTTAAGGATCCGGTGAGGCGTGTAATCCAGAGCAGGGTTCTCTTTTGTATCCATAACACAATCGTGAGCAGTTCTAAGCCCTTTTGCTTGCTGAGCCTGAAACTTTATTTTCAATCCCACCATTCAGAACCACCTATTTCTGGAGAGAAAGAGCGAGAGAAAGAGAGAGAGCGCACTGAACCGCAGCAGTGCATCGGAGGACCATGTTTAGGGTCGTGTATTTCCTACACAACACTTTTTCCGTGAGGCCGTGGGGGACCCTACGCCGTGAGAGATAGTGAGCGCCGGGAGGCGTGGGGTCACCGGTGTGAGTTACCATGGTAATTGAGTTCAGTCATCAATGGACTCTCCTCTCAGGAGGGATGAGGCGAACAATAACGGGTCGGTGGTGACTGTGAACAGCAAGCAGGTAGGATTACCCCAGGCTTTTGTCCTAAGTGCATAATGTCTTGTAGTCCGATTTTAAAGACTCCTCAGTCCCCAAGGCCTCCCTCTCTGGCCCGGCAAGGTGTCCCAATCTCTCCTGCCTGGCCAGCGAGAAGGACGAGTGCCCTGCGACCTGCTGGCCTGAGAGAGAGAGAGTCGGCTCTATTAAGCGCAGACAAAGACGCAAAAGAGTACCGGGAGAAAGGTTGGAGGTTCGATTTTTGTGTGTTTTTTGTTTGGGGTATTCTCTCGCTTTTTGATTCGCAAGAAACAGAGAGGACAGGGAGCACGGGGGAGGCACCGCGGAGCCGCTCTCGTTCTGTTTTCATTCTCCACCAGCCTGCCGCTTTGCATTAACATCAGCGCTAGCAACCATCATCATTCCATCCCTACTGCTAATTGCAGACACAGCTGGGTCCCAGCAGGAGCGCTCTCAAACAGCCAAGGCCTCCGAGACCAGGCTGAGTGGCGCACACACATATTTGCAGAGCCACTACCACCAGCAAGGGCAGAAAGAGGCAGAGTCACAGGTTGCTCGTAATCCCCCATTACCCTCCACCGTGCCTTTGCCCCCTCCTCGGCATTTTCCTGCTTTTGTAAGAGTGTGTTTTTCTAATCCAAACTCAGCCCTTACCAGCTCTTTCTTCCCTCCTGGCCCTCATGTAGGAGCCGCTGAGGCTTCAGGTGCTTCAGGATTCAGATAAAAGCGAGTCATCGAGTGTGTGTCTCTGGCGACGGGGTGGATGGGTGTGCAACCTTACACTGAATTCTGTTTGTTGCCCCCCTGCTAGGTGCTATGGCTTCCTGTAACATGTCAAAGACGAGAGTGTGAAACGCAAGCTTGGGAGCGCGGCTTGTGCATGTGTGTGGTGTGGCAGGGGCAGGAGGTCGCTGACAGCCTTTCAGCGCTCCCCGCTGAGAGGTGTGGGGGCCCTGCAGATGTTCATGTGTGTTGTATCGGTAACCATAACGTACGCGTACAACACGCAGCCCTCGCGCTTTCCAATATCAGATGGAACTCGTTAGATGATCACAGATTTTCTTTTTGCTTTCTCTCCCATATTCCGTTATTTCATTATGCATTCAGAGTCATGATACTCCTGTTTTGGCTAGCAGTCTGCCAGCTTCCCGCTGCTCAATATCCAAAAAGTGCCACAGTACATAATACACTCTCAGAGAGTCTTCTGTTTCTCTGCTGACAGCAGAACAATGTCCCACTGCCAGCACTGTTCATTTCACAACCAAGACCATAGTTAGAGGACACAGACTTGCTGGCTGAGACTCTCACAATTTTAAAATGTCGTTTTTATTTTCTTCGAAACATGCAACTATTTCAGCCTTGTGTGTCATTTGATTTGTCGTCTGATTTGGTGCTACGGCGGGGACTGTAAAGTGGAAGGCAACCAAATTATTATTTTTAAAGCGACTCTGTGTGATTTTTACCCCCATCTAGCGGTAAAAAGGACCATCCAGTGATTATCGGTTTCTGTTCCCTCTACAATTACGATTTCCTTTAACTCCTACGAGTAGCCAATGTAGTCCAAGATTAACATGGCTTCTAGTTCCAACCTCGTCCATGAGTGTTAACTCAAACGTAAACGTGAAAGGCAAAGCTTGAATTAACGGGTATGTCCCTCTTTGGCTAATGTATTTTCAAGATGGAGGGGTAACATGGCGAGCGAACATTAGAACCCTTACCCGTATGTATTTTCAATGGCATATTTATACACTAACGAGAATACTTTATTCCTTGAACAGAAGTAAATATACATTAATGAGCACATATATTTTGAATGAACTAAGTGTTTTTAGCTAAGAATAAACTAAAAGAGGTTACACAGTGTAGCTTTAAGCATTTAGTACATGTTGATTATGATATTAAGTCAACTGATAGTTTGCTGGAAATCTGTTGGGTTCTTTCATCAGTTACATGTTATTCCAAACCCGTATGACTAAATTTCTTCTTTTTGGAACACAAAAGAAGGTATTTTGAAAAATGTTTTGTCCATGTAATACAGGTCAACATGGTCCAGTGTTGTTTTGGACCCCATTGACGCAAGTTGTATAGACAAAACCAGTTTTCATTCTTCAAAACATACTTAAAGGATTAGTTCACCCAAAATGAAAATTCTGTCAGTATTTACTCATCGCTTATGTTGTTCCAAACCTCTTTGTGTTTATTTGTTCTGCTGAACACAAAGGAAGATATTTGGAAGAATGTTTTATTCAAACAGATCTCAATCCCCATTGACTACCATAGTAAGTATTTTTTCCTACTATGGTAGTCAATGGGGATTGCGATCTGTTTGATTAAAACATTCTTCCAAATATCTTCCTTTGTGTTCAGCAGAACAAATAAACGCATAGAGGTTTGGAACAACATGAGGGTGAGTAGATACTGACAGAATTTTCATTTTTGAGTGAACTAACCCTTTAAGAATATTCGAAACAGACTTCTCCTTTGCTCCAGAGAAGAAATAAAGTTATACAAGTATATAATGTTGAGTAAATGATGACAGAATTCATTTGTGGGTGAAATATTCCTTTAAAATGGTAAAGGCCAGAGAGGTCACACTATTATAGGAACAAATGTAGGAGATAGAGAGTGAGTAGGAGAGAAAGACTGAGTGTGAGAGAGAGCAGTTGCTCCAGGTCTGGCCTCCCTGTGGGGGTCCATCGCGGCCCGGCTGCCCGATCTTTCACAGGCACAGAGCACCAGGCCCTCACAGAGCAACACCAAGCTCTGATTCACTGCAGGGACGAGCCACTTCAGCCGCTGTACGTTTGAATCCTTAAACGCCCATTTGATTATCTACTATGTACACACCATAGTAGTATCAACTTTAACAGCATACCACTTAAACACCAATGATTTGTCTTCAAGTAGTTTCTAACATATAATTGGTGGAACCAATGGAGCCAATGATTTAAGCAAATTGTCTAATGTTGACTACTTGAGGCTTTTGACAAGTCGAGAGTGCACGTTTTTAGAGTATCACCAGCAGAAGCCTAATGCTTTTTCAAACTGAGGGTGCCAAGTGGATTTTGAGTGTAAATTACTCAAAAAATCTCCCCCAAAAAGTATGTTTTTGATAATTAAGCTGCAAGAGCATTGAAGGTCTAAAAAACTACAGCAGAAATCATGTCTAAATCGGGTTCATCCAGTGGAGTCACATGATTTTCTTAAAACAAACTATTATTTATCCACCTTAATACTGTCGAAGTGTGCTGCAGATACCCACGACCCATCTCCCGTGTCTCCAGCTCGATTTGCTCAGCTTCTAAGCCGTTGAGACTCAGTCAGTTCAGATTACCATCAGACCAGCTCGATCATAACTAATCGATTAGACTTCAAATGAGATCCTCCCCACGGTCCGAATATCTGCAGCCCAAAAGCTAAGCGCACTGGCTATTTCAGGAGGTGCTTTGAGTTCAGTGAGTAGAAATGGAGAGCAAAACGCAGAGGCTATGAGAAAGGAAGACTCGTATAAGTAAGACCCTGAGCCACGGTTACATTAGCGAGCTTATTGCAACTGCGGTAAAGACAACATGTCCGCTGGGAATGATGGATGTTTCTCCCCTCAATGTGACAGAAAGTGCCCACAGTATGAAGGCGCAGGCTAAGGGCAGGATTGTGGCTGCTTTAACATGGGCAACATCTCTCATGATCAGTGTCCAAAAGCAGAACAGGAGACAGCTGATGGGATCCCAAACTGTCGATTAAGAGTTCCCTGGGTGAAGACTGTGGAGACAGGGAGATGGGGTGAGGATCATGACTGTGACAGAAGGACTTCCTCCAAGGCAGAGCTTGTTGGGGTTCTCTTTTTGTCACCGTTTTCCTCTCTGTGCCTCTGAAAGCTCTACATCTACCGTCATTTCCCTCCATATCCATCTACAAGTGGAAGTAGGACTTGATGCTATATTTAGCTGAAGAAACTCCTATCCTATTTATATGCTACTGATCAAAAGTGTGGACATGATTATTTAAGATGTTTTCTTATGCTCCCCGAGGCTGCATTTATTTGATCAGAAGATACAGTAAAACCTCCAATATTATAAAATATTATTACAAATTTAAATATCTGCTTTCAACTTGAATATATTTTAAAATGTAAATTATTACTGTGATTAGCAAAATTGAATTTTCAGCATCAATTATTCCAGCTTTCAGTGTCAATAGCTGATTTGGTGCTCAGTAACCATTTAGAATAGTACATATATCTATGTGTGTATATATATATATATATATATATATACACTGTATAGACATTGTATCTGCGAATATTTTGCGGTAACTTACTGGCAGCCAGTTGCCAGTAAGTTACTGTACGTTACCCTTTACAGTAGCTTACCTGTAAATGTGTTTTACACTATGTTTTACAGATATGTCTCCCTTACTGCAATTTCATTTTACAGTAATATGGCTTTACCGTGATTTGATTTTACAGTAAGATGGCCTTACCATGATTTAATTTTACAGTAAGATGCCCTTACCGCGAATATATATATATATATATATATATTGGAGAAAATAATAATATCACAAATGACTCTCAAGAACTCATTTGAAATCTTTCCATTCACATATTCACATGATTAATCTGCAGAACAAAATGGAGGGGAAAAATATAAAACATTATCGCATGACATTTGTATATACCTAAAACATAAATATATCCCTATAAGTAATACAAGGTGTGTACAAGGTGGTTCATATACTGCAGAGATGCATTTACAGTAGCACTACTGCTTTTGCATAAACAGTAAAATACTGCAGAATACCCATATACAGTAAGTTACTGTAAATTTCAGTAAAAATACCCACAATGCAGTGCATATTACAGTTGTTAACCCTAAATAATATGAACAGTATTTTACTGGAGCTTTTTGCGGTAAGTAACTGTAAAATTACGGCAAAGTCTAACAGTGTATATGATTTCTGAAGGATCGTGAAGATTAGAGTAATGATGCTAAAAGTTCAGCTTAGCCATCACCAGGAATATATTTTAAAATATATTCTAGTGGCAAATAGTTATTTTAAATTGTAATAATATTTCACAATATTACTGTAATTTTTATCAAAATAAATGTCAGCCTTCCTAAGCGTAAAAGATTTCTTTCAAAAACATAAGAAATATTAAATAATTAAAAACATTAGACCCATTGTGTATATATAAAGCATTCTGCTTTATAGGTTGTCAAGTCTGATTGTTGAAAAAATTGTACTAGATCAGGTTGGTGAGTATTTTTAGATCTTGTACCTAAAGGATTTTCATTCACATAATCTGTTGATACATATCTACTGCCTACACTTTGGCTTTGTGTTGTGTTGTTTGTAAATGTTTATTCATATATGTTTGTTTGTGGCAGCATTTTATGTGTGTCTGTCTTTGCTGGAGAACAATGTATTTGTATTTCAGCAATGGTATACCAGCACAATGAATCTCCTGGGCACCTGGCTGACAGACCGCATGGACCTGCAGTTGCATCTATATCAGCTGAAAATCCTCATCAGAATTGTAAAGGTAAAAACTACAGCATCATTGACCACTAAAGTAGGGATAGGTGGGCATGTGAATTAAATGCAGAACATTCGAAACTGCCCAAATATGTGCAGGAAGTAATCATAGCAGAATATTTGCACCACTTGTATGTTCATTCAGAGACCAGGATACAGAGGTGGATCAGCCAAGTGAAGGCAGTCTGTCCTCTTCAGCCTCCGCTTGTGCTTGATTTTTCAGCAAGATCAACAGGATTTTGTGGCATTACACATTTATTTATGTGCATTCATATGGTGTGTGTGTGTGTGGGTGTGTCTCAGACTGTTTTCTTGTTGGACTACAGTGAAGGGAGGAACTTAGATCTGGCATTTATTCTGTATCCAGCTCAGATCAGATTTAGTACTGGATGAAGACCTCATTGTTATGGTTTTCCACATCTATAGTACACAACAGCACTAGAATATACATTTTTCACAAATGGGGTATGAAATAGGATCTTAAAAGTGTCTTTTCAACCATGTTACCAAAATCATTTATAAAAATTAAAATTAGGTAACAGGGTTGCAAATACATCCTAATTTAAAGGAGTAGTTCACTTTTCAAAAAACTTTTGTTTATAATTTACTCACCCCCATGTCATCCAAGGTTTTTCCATGTATTTCTCTTCTTAGGTCGAAAAGAAAATAAGGTTTTTGATGAAAACATTTCAGCATTTTTCTCCATATAATGCACTTCAGTGGGAACCAAACGGTTCAAGGTCCAAAAGAAAGTCTCAGTGCAAACTGTTCAGAAGGGCATTAGACGATCCCAGACGATGAATAAGGGTCTTATCAAGCGAAACGATCGCTAATTTAATAAATAAATAACAAAGTTTTATAAGTTTTATAAGCTCTAATGGTCGCCTTGCTCTTTTCTGTGACGCACGTTCGTGACTCTCCTGTTCGAACCTGTTCATCAAAATGAACAAATCTTTTTCCGAGTCAATTTGTTTGTTTCGTGAACCAAATGGTTCGGAAATTGATTCGTTCATTTTGATGAACGAGTTCGAAAGAGAGCGTCATGAATGTGCGTAAATTTCCTTTATTGTAAGCCGCGCTCTCCTCTGTCCTCTGAACGACTGGTTGACTTCCTGAGTCTATGAAAACACTCCCTCAGAAACAGGCAGTGGGCTCAGATTGGTTAGTTTGGGCCAGTGTGTTGTGATTGGCTAAACTATCGCTATTGTCCGGAAGGTTAACGCCCATTACCTTTACGGGCGAAACGTGCCCTGTGTGTGTATCTGCTCTGGTCGAAATGTAAATAATGGTGTCGATACTGCAGTATCAGTTTGAGGCAGAATCAGACCGAGAAAGCAGCGATGAAGAGAGTCAAGCAGAACCTCACCACACACGGCTCTTACTAAACGTTTCTGAATGATAATTTGCTAATTTTTTTAACTTTATACACGTTTGTTTTACACAATAGCATCTGACTGGCAACAATAACAACTGACTAATGTTGACTACAACTGACTAACAACTGACTAACAACTGACTAATGTTAAACACAAACAGCGTTGGCATTAGTTTACATTCTTGATCAAATCGAAAATAACGTCATAAAGCATATGAAAAATACATTTACAACATTAGTACTTATACAAAATGCAGGTCCATAATGTTTGTACGCATTTGTCGTAGACACAAAATAGCATAACTAGTAGCCTAGTGGCTATAAAGCCAGCGCTGGCATTTGAAAAAAATAAAACACAAGGCTACGTCTGAAATTATACATGCAAATACATTTAAAATGATTAAGTCTTAGCCTACTTACAGGTTGTGGCCCAACAACTGCTGCCTCTGGTTTTAAAGTTGGATCTGCTTCATGTTTTAGTAACAGTTTCTTGTTGAATCCGGTGTTGAATTCGTGGAGATTCTGGAAGCTGTCTTCTGTAAAATGCACAGCACAGAGAGCTAGATTACCATCGTCACTTTCAGGAATATAATCAAACATAAATTGTATCCATTGTTGTCGAAGTATAGTGTCCCTGGGAAGCTCGAACACAGAAGACCTGACAGCTGGGTGAACACAACTCACTCGACGAGCCGCAGAAATATGCGCATGCCCTTTTTTTGCATATACCAGAGGGAGTGGTTGATGTAAATCTATGGGTTAGTGATGTCTAAAAACCAGCTGTAGTCCCAATCGAGTCGTTTTTATAGGCAATATACTTCCTGATTTTTAAAAGACGATATCTCTGCTTACACTAAACTTTCAGTGCTGCAACTTTGCAGATACTGTTCATGCACCAACAGCAACATTACACACTATTTAAAATGAAAAAAGTGAAATCGCAATCAAACCCCCCTTTAAAGACCTTTGAACAGTTTGCACCTAAACAGTTTGCACTGGACCTTGAACCGTTTGGTTCCCGAGGTGCTTTATGAAAGCAGTCAACTGCAATTTACAATTTAGTTTTTATGTTACATAATAGTGGTGTGCCAAATTCATGAAATGGTACAAAAATAAAATGTATCCTACATTTCGGTTCATGTTTATTACTAACAATGAAATGAAAGGAGAAGCAAGATTAACTTTGTTTCCCCATAACTATTCCCTCAATCCTGTCTGTTTTTGCAGAAAAAGTATCGTGATTTCCGACTACAAGGTGTATTGGACTCTACTCTGAACAGCAAGATGTATGAGACGGTGAGAAACAGGCTGATTCTCGAAGAGGCTACAGCGTCTGTAAGAGAGGGAGGGATGCAAGGCATATCCATGAAGGACAGCGATGAGGAAGATGACTAGATCCTGCTGGAAACAATTAGGTGTGGACAATTCGGCCTGAAATTATTGTACACCACTGTCCATCACTCGTACATGTCCGAATGTTGTTAACGTCGTGGTCTATGACAGACAAGGGACCATCTTCAATCAAATTGAAATAAAAATATATGAATCTCTATTCAAAAGACAAAAATAAAAGCGTATATTAACCTAAACATAAAATTTAATTGATGTTTTGGATGGGGGAATAAGCAAAAATGTCTGAAAATCATACCTAAATGTTTCTAAGCAATATGGAGTACCATTTGTAAACGATGTTGTGTGAGATGGTAAGGAATAATGCTCGTCGTGTCCCTGTTCAATGCAAATCCATATGGCGCTTCTTAAATGTACTGTAAATACATTAATGTTATATAATTGTGCATAGACCTCTTACTTGTTTCTTTTGGAGTGTAGGCCAACTGACATGATTGTATTAACTTGTTCAGATGTTTGTATATTCGGCTCACTTTAACAACAAACCACAATGTGTTTTACACCCAAAATGTTTTGAGACCTTTTTTTATTGAGTTGGGTATGGTGATTTGTATGTAGCTGTATTTTAGAAATGCAATATATAGATTTGTGATATACTTAAAATGATGTCAATCATTATTTTATGGTTTTAATCCATGCATAATTAAAATATATATATATATATATATATATATATATATATATATATATATATATATATATATATATATTTACTCTGTATTGGTGGGGGTGGGGCTTTTTGTTTGTATCATTTTTGTTTCTTTGCAACAAAGCATTTCCGATCCTTTTATTTGGATAGCCTCTAAACGCTTGCAGGTTTTCTTCATTGCCACTGTTGTTTTGTGTATATAGCGCTTTATATTCCCCTCTGTGCAGTAGCTGCATGTTCCAATTGTCAGAAATCTTATCCGAAAGCTTTTGTGGAAAGTAACTGATGGATTCATCTTGCTTCAGCCTTATGTACACCCACAGTTGGAATGCAAGAATCTGAGCTTACAAAAATAAAAGAATTCAAACTCATGACTTTTTTTTTTTGCTTTAAAATGTACACTTTTTTAACCACATTTAAAGGAGCATTTCACTTTTAAAACAGACTTTTGCTGATAATTTACTCACCCCCATGTCATCCAAGATCAGTCGAAAAGAAATCCAGGATTTTTCTTCATATAATGGGAACCAAAGTTTCAAGGTCCAAAAGACAGTTTCAGTGCAAACTGTTCAAAGGGCTTTAAACGATTTCAGACGATAAATAAGGGTCTTATCAAGAGAAATGAAAAAATAAAAATAAAAAAAGTTTTATAAGTTCAAATGGTCACCTTGCTCTGTTAGGGTTAGGGTGTGATGCACGTTCTTGACTCTCCTATTCGAACTTGTTCATCAAAATGAACTAATCTTTTCCTGAGTCAACTCGTTCATTTCTTTCATTGAATGAAACAAATGACATGAAAAAAGATTCGTTCATTTTGATAAACGAGTTCGAACAGGATAGTCCCAAACACAGCATCACAGAACAGAGCAAGGCGACCATCAGATGTGGAAAGTGACGGAATTACATTCACTCGCGTTACTGTAATTGAGTAGGTTTTTTTTTTTACTTTTCAAAAATCTGTAATTTTACTTTTACTTAAGTATGTTTTGTCTTTAGTAATTCGATACATTTTAAAACATATCCGTTACTGAGTAAAAAATTATACAAAAAAATATATATAAAATGCTTTGGGTAAAAACATCGCACTCCGGAAACTACAGAGTTGACTGATTGAAGGGCGGGAGAACAGGAGAAACAGACGCGCCAAAATCACAAAACATTATGGAGAAGGTGATGGACAAGACAGACAGTGATGCAGACCCAGCTGAACGCGAATGCTGTCGAAATCTCACTCGCACACATACCCGGTATGTAAATCCCTGGTCATAGAAAAAATGGAATTTACATTAGGCCTATAATGCAGCTGTCACGTACAAACTAGAGTAGCCTATGGGTGAATACATCGAAAGTAAAGCTGTGCAATAAATCAAATCGCGACATGATCTGTGAATATTAAAGCGCAAAAGACTGCTATGTAAATGTATAGCCTGATATAGGCCTATGCTTGTTCTGCGTGTCTCTGTGTGAATGAGATGCTGTTTCGTTTACTTACTAGCTTACAAATCAAGTAGCCTAGCCTACGCGACGCACTCATGCTGTTTCAGCGTCTCACAAACAGTAAGTGGGCCTACGTGAACATTTCCAGGGCTGCTCTGAGAGAACGCCTAATGAGTATTTTCATAAATTTATTTGAGAAAAAACAGTGTCAAATACACTGAAACAGGATTTAACAACCCGTCAAAATAAAAGTTCGTTTTACCAAATAAATTATGACAGATACATTAGGCTACTATTTTAGGCCTACAATAGAATGTATTTCTCATAATAATATTAACAACAATAATACTAGGCTACTACTATTTATTTAAACATTATTTAAGGAATATGTATTATTTGTCCATGGTCTTGCAGCACTTTCCCAAAAACTAAAAGGATAAAACGTTAGCTAAACTTTTATTTGATTACCACCGTTTTTGATAATATATTTGTATTAAATCATAAAAAGAAACATAAATCTGAATACAAAACATTTCATAGAACTCTATTTTTAAACATTTTAATAAGTTATAAATGGTAGAAATAAGTTGTTAATTTAATTCATAATCAATTATTGACATTAGTTGATTAGATATGTTTTATTAAACAAATGTTTCATTTTAACTGATGATGATAATAATAATATTATCGGTTATCACGATATAATCTAAGACGGTTATCATACTGTGAAACTCTCATAGTTACAGACTATGTTAAACAAGTTAACATAGTTAAATGTTAACTATGTTTTAGCCCCCCTGTTAAACAAGTTACTCAATAACTTTTGCTCTGAGTATTTTAGATAAGCTACTTTTTACTTTTACTTGAGTAGATTTTTAGACCAGTACTTTTACTTGTAATTAAGTAAATTTTTATTGAAGTAATAGTACTTTTACTCTGAGTACAAAAGTTTAGTACTCTTTCCACCTCTGCCTATTATAAATGTTTATATTTTACACCAAGTCAGGGATGGTTTCCGCGGTCTTCATACCCGTAAATAGAAAAAGGTTGCTCTGGCTACTTTGATGTGTTTTTGTCACAACAATCCAGAAAGGTTAACATCGAGCATGCTAAATCTTGAATCTTGGGAAATCACCGTTTTTAAAAAGAAACAGCAGAATAGGATATCAACATAGACTTGGCTTTTCGGACAACAACTGAGGGATTTGAAATAAACTGACGCAGAGATGGCGTTTCTAGGTGAATATGGTATTTCAGCCCATTGCTGACGCCTCATATGTGACGCTTTTGACGATGCGTATACATCCAACGCACATGGCACCCTTTAGCGTCAATATGAGATGCAGATATATATGGACCAGAAGGCGCCTCCTAGTTGTCTAACCCTAACCCTACCCCAGATCTAAACCTACCTATACATTATCTCAATAAATGCCCAACACATTCTCATTCCAGGGCGTCATATGTGGCCACCTTTCGACAAAACGTTTATGTCCAATCGCACATGGCACCCTTTATCATCAATATAACACACGCATATTATATTGACGCTAAAGGGTGCCATGCGAGTTGGATATATACGCTTTGTCAAAAGCGTCACATATGACACCATGGGATGAGAATGCGTTGGGTATTTATTAGATAAAATGCCTTGTATAACTCTCGTTCAAATGGTCACATTCACCACGTAGTCACGGAGATCTGAAATATTACCAAAACAATGTTCTTCTGCAAAATAAGTGCCGAGTGTAAGTGCAAAAATATTTTTTTTAAACTGCTCAGACGGCCAAAAGTTACATAGTGTAATTTTAAATCAATAATAATAAATCTCACTGTTTTATTCATTGCTCTGACCACCATTAAAGTTCTCAAAATAATTTTTTGAGCTATGCCCAGAGTTTCAAACTCATCAAATGCAACACCTGCCATACAGCACAGGCTTCATTCAGGACTTAGTGAAGCACGCAACTTTAACCATGACTTAACCTCTCCTCCCACATACACACTCTTCCACCAAGAAGAAAAGAAAAAGAAAATAGTCTGAGATTAACATTTTGGGATTAAGTCATAGCTCATCTTAAGATATTACAGAACAGAAGGAGATTGACTGACCAAAGATGACACAGACCAGTCCCAAGGCAGATCTTCTCAACCAGATTAAAAATTTCACATAAGATTTTCAAAACAAATCAGTCTGATCTTCAAGACAATAAGTATATATGCAAAGGATTAGATATTAATACTGTGACATTAAATGAAGAAAGAATATCTTAATTATAACACAGATTGCTCAAAAACAAGTCCTTAAAGATGAGAAAAACAAACAAGACAAGATTTGAAAGGATCACTGGTTTTAAAAGAAAAACATAACGTGAGTCATTATGGCATACACATAAACCATGCACACTTAAATTGACGATTTAAAAATATGAAGAATGTATCATTCAGCATTTACATGCGATCTGGTTGAATAACACTGTCCATTGGCACATTGTTAAGTAGGCTATAACTGAGGTAAAGTGTTTCATTTAACCCCATGGAGCACAGGCTATGGGCAATAATGCAGCACTCAAGAGTCAGAGAAAGGAATGGATGAGCTTTAACTAGCAGATGGAAATTGCCTTTTCATCTCCTTACTCTTTCCGATCAAAACCCACGGATACAATTTGATGTGTTGCTCGGCGCGGGGGCACAGGGCAGGGAAAGACAAATGAGAGAGGCCCACCGCTAGAATGTGTTCCCGTGGCCCGCCCGCTGTGACCTAATTGTGGGAATACACGCTTCCTCCGAGGCGCTGATATCACTATAATCAACAGAGGAGGACAGAAATTCTCTGTCGTCAGGCACGGAGCGCTGGAAGAAGAGCCTCGGATATCATACATTTAATTTCCTCATAAATCCTGCCGCAATGCAACAATTTTGAGAAGGAGAGGACCCAGCGACAGATTAATAGGCAAGGAGATTTATTCTGGCACGATCTGAGCTGCTTTGGCTTTTAAGCCTCAATCAGGTTAGGAAATACGAATGATAAGTGTATCCAAATAAAAGATTCTCCAGTTGACCGGCGCAACAAGAACTGGCCCCAGGTTCACCCTCGCATCTGTGCCGGGAGAGACTTCCGAGACGTGAGGCCCGGCTTCGAAGCTAGCAGCATGTCACCTCAACAACGAAGGCGGTGGGACAAATGAAAAACAGAAATTGCCAACACAAATACACAGGGAAAGTAACACAAGATTACATTTGTGTGCCGACGTTGGGTTAGACTTAAATGTTTCATTTCGAGGTCCACAGCGTGCGTAGTTTCACCCTGCTTGCTCGAGCAAATGTGTGATGACGAGACTGCGCAGTACTCTCACACCTCTCAGAAGCCGCGCGCGCTCGTGTGGATGCCAGCGCGCGTCTCTAAAGTAAACTCGTAAACAGGTAGATGTCAGATCTATTCAACAAGGACAATTCAAAGCCTCTTATGTTTTTTATTTTTTTATTTTTTTTATTTATTGCCACCCCCTCGACCATCTTATTCTCAGTATTAGGACGTGGTACAATCGAACCTGATTATTTTTGTTATCTTTTCCGTGAAATGAATAGCTTAATGTTTTAGTAATCTCACATTATGTTCATCTCATGGGAACGCCGGCAGGTTGAGAGAGAGTGAGAGACAAAGAGAGATGATTGATCATCATCATCCTGCTTTAATCAAAAATGGCTCAGAGGATAAAGTGTGTCATATCTGATCTGGCTTATGCTGAGATCTCACTTTGCCTTTCCGCACTGGGTAATATCCGCCTTTCAAGCAAGATAATGGTAAATCAAGACCCTATTGCGTCACAATCAGCAGTGTAAGCAATCAGCAGGTGGAATTTAAACCTTTGACTTGTCTTTTATATTTTCCAAATCACTTAAGTTGAATAATAACAAAATATGTGCTTGTAAATTAAGTTTTCAAATCATCTGCATTATAATTAAGGTAGGAGAGGGTTCTATATTGCAGTCATGGCTGAAAAGTGACTATATTCACAATACAGTACAAACTTGAGTGCCTTGACAATTATTTTATTATATGCTATATATCAATTACTTAATAATATAGGCCTAGTAATTTTTCATACTTTATATTTTTTTGGTGATAGTGAGTTAGATGTAGGCCTATTTATTAAAATGTATACCTTAAAGTTGTTTTGTGTGTGTGGGTTGTATAAGGTTCATTAAGTTTTTGAAAGAAATATTCTGCAAAATGCCTTTTATTTGGTTAAATTGCAGTAAATCCATAACTATAATTTATATATAATTTTTTAAATATATTTTATATAATATTTATATTTTAAATAATCAATATTTATATTTTAAATATAAAAATTATATATCATTATATGTCAATGATTTGACGGTCCCCTTTGTTCAATTTAATGTACTCTTGCTTTGTTTTTTTGTTAATCTTACTGACTCCTAAACTTCGTAGTGTTGTGTTTATATGTTCCAGAAGTTGATGAATTTCATTATATAAAGTAATACAGTAGTTATAAACACTATTGCTAAAGAACTGCAAGATTGTGTTACTACACATATTCTCTCAACGGTGATGTCATGTCTGAGACTGATAAGATATGAAGATATGAAGATTGTAGAATGTATTATTCAGCATTTACATGCGATCTGGTTGAATAACATTGGCACATTGTTAAGTAGACTATAACTGAGGTAAAGTGTTTAATTTAACCCCATGGAGCACAGGCTATGGGCAATAATGCAGCACTCAAGAGTCAGAGAAAGGAATGGATGAGCTTTAACTAGCAGATGGAAATTGCCTTTTCATCTCCTTACTCTTTCCGATCAAAACTCATGGATACAATTTGATGTGTTGCTCGGCGCGGGGCACAGGGCAGGGAAAGACAAATGAGAGAGGCCCACCGCTAGAATGTGTTCCCGTGGCCCGCCGCTGTGACCTAATTGTGGGAATGTACGCTTCCTCCGAGGCGCTGATTTCACTATAATCAACAGAGGAGGACAGAAATTCTCTGTCGTCAGGCACGGAGCGCTGGAAGAAGAGCCTCGGATATCATACATTTAATTTCCTCATAAATCCTGCCGCAATGCAACAATTCTCTCAACAATGATGTCATGTGAGAGTCTGATAACTTGAGACATCCCCTCAAAGAAACACAAATATGCTTGAAATAAGTTTAAAGTGGATAATCAGGCCCTTGAGAGCAATGAGCTCACATTCTCTGCAGCCAATCAACTGGCTGGAATCACATCCTCCACTCATTCTCATTCCCATTCTTCCCTCATCCACCTGTTTCTGAAGCCTGAAGTGAATATGTTAATGCCCGGCCTTACTCACAAGACACATCGCCTGCATCCCGCAGTCCCCTCCATCCCCATAACACCAGAGGGGACATTCCCTTGTCCATTTTGCGGACCATATTTAATTTGGTGGACAGATGAGGGACGTGAATGGTGAATAGGAAGGTGAAGTAGGGTTACTCAGGTTGCGCTGTACCCGCGGCTTTGTCAGGCTTCCTCGCCATTGTTCTGGAAAAAGCATTCAAACCTTTTGCTCGGAGCATCAAAGGTGCGCTTGAGTCCCCCCGCGCTTTGGAGACCACTGTGCCATTCAGCGATGACATTATGGAGAACCTACTGCACACGGACAAGGGTCAGACAAATACAAGCAGGAGCAAAAGTGGTTCACTCAGCACTTGAAAGAACATTAGGACTTGAAAAGGAAAATAGAGAAGAAAGGTGCACTGAAAGACAATTTCAAACAGAAAAGAGCAGGCTAAGAGAGCATGCACTAGACAGGGAGTCGTGTATGGCTATGACAAGACCACACAATCACATAAAGCACTGTGACCGCATGCAAAGTTTTTTCGTATGTGCACATCTTGAGTGATCCTCGCATGCGTGTGTCCTGGGATGCTGAAGAGAGGTGAACGGACAGGCAGTGATGCGCAGGTGAGAAACTCTGATGCTGCTGGAATGTCCTGGCTGACAAAAGAACTCACTCAAGTCTGCCGTTAAAACAGCCTTTTTTGCAGTCCACAGCAACTGCCTGACAGCTTTTCTCCTTGGTCACTGTGTTCTTTGCAACTTTGACAGTTACTTTCTTTTCTCTTACTATTGCTATGAGTTTTTTTTAGTCTGATGTTTGTTTGAGGTTAGCATTTCTTGTAGGAATCAGAAAATGATTGCAGAAATGTGAAGGTTTGCGCAACAAGGTTTAGATAGAGCTTCAGATTTTAAAAATGCACAAATAATAATTTAGTCAATAACTTTATCTTCATTAATGTGCCCTCGTAATCTTGAATCAATATAACTTCCCCTGCGTCTTTTCTGATTATGTACTAGCGTGAGGGCAGGATCACCGGTCACTTAAGATTGATCAATAGCAAACCACAATCCAATGATCAATAGGGAAGAAAATACTTTTGTAACTTATGTTTTCATATCAACTTTAACTAAAATACACACTTAAAGGGAGAGTTGGAAGGAATTCTGTCAGATGCAGAGATGCCCAGACTTCCCTCTCCCTAGACACTTACTTCAGCTCTTCCGGGGACACCGAGGCGTTCCCAGGGCAGCCTGGAGACATAGTCCTTCCAGCGTGTCCTAGGTCTTCCCAGGGTCTCCTCCCAGTGGGACGTGCCCGGAACACCTTCCCGGGAAGGTGTCCAGGAGGCATCCGGAACAGATGCCTGAGCCACCTCAGCTGATCCCTCTCAATGTGGAGGAGCAGCGGCTCTACATTGAGCTCCTCCTAAGTGACTGAGCTTCTCACCCTATCTCTAAGGGTTCGCCCAGCCACCCTGCGGAGAAAGCTCATTTCAGCCATCTGTATCCGGGATCTTGTCCTTTCGGTCATGACCCAAAGCTCATGGTGAGAGTAGGAACGTAGATTGACCGGTATATCGAGAGCTTTGCCTTGCAGCTCGGCTCCTTCTTCACCACAACAGACCGGTACTGTCAATCTGCCGTTCCATTCCAAACTCGTGAACAAAACCCCAAGATCCTTAAACTTCTCCACTTGAGGCAGGATCTCTCCACCCACCTGAAATGGGCAAGCCACCCTTTTCCGACTGAGGACCATGGCCTCGGATTTGGAGGTGCTGATTCTTTCAGCCGCTTCACACTCGGGGAGTTTCTTGACTACCTAGGTGACTCTGTGACAGCAAGGGTGATGATCAGTATCAGAGTCCACCTCTGAGCCATCAGCCTCTGCTTCCTCAATGGAAGACATGACGGCGGGATTGAGGAGATCCTCTGAGTATTCCTTCAACCGTCCAACAACATCCCCAGTTGACAGCGTCTGGTCAGGGCACTGCTTCCCTCTTCAGAGACGCCAGACAGTTTGCCAGAATCTCTTCAAGGCCAACCGATTGTCCTTCTCCCTGAACTCCTCTGGCCTCATCGAAACTCCTCCATCCTCAAGGAGTGTGGTTCCAGGGCCCAAGTCATGTG
This sequence comes from Hybognathus amarus, assembly GCA_030378365.1. NCBI lineage: Eukaryota > Metazoa > Chordata > Actinopteri > Cypriniformes > Leuciscidae > Hybognathus > Hybognathus amarus. The sequence continues at coordinate 133,156 of JAQIUQ010007807.1, forward strand.
TAGAGGCTGATCCCGACGTATCTCTAGTAGGAACCTCTCAACCTCACGCACAATCTCAGGCTCCTTCCCCGCCAATGAGGTGACGTTCCACATCCCTAGAGCTAGTTTCCGGGTCCAGGGATCGGGTTGTCGAGGTATATAAGCCCCAACCCCTGGGCCAGGGCAATGTCATGGTCCTTGTTTTATTTTCACTCTTAAGGGTTTTTGAACTCGCTCTCTAACCCTGTCACCTAGGACCTGTTTGCCTTACCAGACCCTACCAGCGCATATAGCCCCGGACAACAGCTTCAAGGGTCGTTCGGGTGCTCAAACCCCTTCACCACGTAAAGGTGGCAGTTCAGTGAGAGGAAAGTATATTTGTGTTATTTAACATATTTATAGCAGGTTTGTGCAATATTCTAAGTTTGCATTTCACTGTTTTTATTCATTTGAGTGCATGACGACTCTGCACTCACTCACGATTTACCTCAACATGGGGACAGGAGAGCTGTCAATATAGGAAAACAAATTATTACTTATTTGAAAAATTAACTCAGATATTTAGTTGTACATTTAAAGGTAATATGTAAATAGTAATCTAAATCTTAGTCTGATTATATAACTGTTACTCAAAGCAGTGGTTCTCAACTCCAGTCTTCGGGACCCACTGCTCTACACATTTTGTATGTCTCTCTTAACTGACACACTCAGTTCAGTTCATAGAGTCTATCCTAACGAGCTGACGATCTGAATCAGGTGTGGTAAATGAGGGAGACATACACAATATGCAGAGCAGTGGGTCCCGAGGACTGGAGTTGAGAACCACTGACTTAAAGCATTACCCCAACACTGACAACACTTTTATATCTTATAATTCTGACTTTAGAGCATGCAATTGTGATTTTATATCACACAACTCTGAAAAAGGTCAGAATTGTTAGATAAAAAGTCTCAATTATCTTTTTAATTATCTATTCAGTGGCAGAAACGAAATATTAACTGCATCGGAAACCAATATAAAAATGGTCTTTCTAAAAGCAAATTTTGTCCTAAAAATCTAAAATAAGTGTTGCATAAATATAATTGCATTTAAGTAGATCAGAGGAAAATAAAAGCATTTGAAGCAAAAGTAAATATTATGTTAATATTTTATTTTTAATCATCTCTGGAACACAAACATACTTCATGTTTGAATTTAAACAGATTTTTTTTAGTTGTAGCATGAAAACACTTAATTTCAGTATTTGTGTTTGAATGCATGTGTTTTTTAGTGTATTGTCACAGAGTTGCATGTTTTCACACACACACGGACAATGACAATGTAATGACAAGCCATTTGCTTCAGAATGGTAATGACAATCTGATCTTTATTCCCTGCCATTTGATCTGTTTACGTTAAACATCACACCAGCACTTCTTTAATCCAACAGTAACTATGTATGATGAACCACTTTGGAAAAAAACAAAACAGTGCATAGTTTCATAAAAGTATATCATGGATGCAAAGATCTTACTTGGTATACGTTGGAGTACAGTTTGCAATCCAATATAGATATTTGAACTTAATTGTAACACTTGAATGACAAAATTAACCTTGACGCAATCAGACAACTTGACTCAAATCAACATGAAAAGTGAACTAATCAACAGTTCCCATGTTCTATAGCAGTGGATCACAGATCAGGGATAAATTTAAATCTGTACTTTTCATTAAGACTCTTTAACTGATCTGAGAACAGAAAGCGTTGCATTGAACCAGTCTCTAAATGCACCTAGGGGTGGGATGCAACAAAGTGTGGCACAATGTGTTTCTGGAGGTGTGCTTGAGTCTCGCTCCATTTCTGTTTGCCTTTCTGTATACATCACTTTCTTCCTTACTGCACCTGGAATTAAAAGCTGCTAAATCCACAGGTGTCTTCATTATCAGTAAGTACCACACATTGGTGTTGGACACACACATTTCAGTTCTTCTCTTGTTAATGTGATTCACAATCTGTAATTGAAGTTAGAAAGATCATCTCATTCATTAAACACCCAAACTTATTTTAATTAAACAATGTGGACACAGAAAAAGTAGCCCTGCTGAAAACCATTCAATAATTAGACAGTGATTATGTACAGTATACTATAATTAGACATGATTGACCACTTCTAAAAACACGTCTATGCATTTATGCATTAAATCTTATGATTACATGAAACCTAACGCTGGGACACTAGTCGACTTTAAAACTTGTGCTTTACAAATGCAATTTTACTATATTCATTAGGTCTGATTTTTTCAATCAATCTTTTTGATTTACTTTTTAACAAGCAATGTAACAAATCCAGTTCCCAAATGTAAATATAGTACTGCTATCCACCAACTTAAAGCAAATATTATGTAAAACAACAACAAAATTACAATAGGCCTAATGACAGCCAAATATTTACCCCACATTCAGATGTAGACATTTATGACATTCTTCCAAGATTATGAAAAACATTCCTGGAAGGATAATCAGGCTACAATATTAAGAAGTCTGTTTTTTTTTTTTCGATTAAGTTTCCAAATGTAGACAGGACCATTTTGTATTGTTCCCTGCAGTGCCAACACAGCAATTACCTAATATATATTGTGAACTAATGGCTATTGTTCTCAAAAATCTATGTAAGGTTCTCTGGTTTGGACACTACAATTAAATGCGCCATAATACACAAGCAATTTGTCATGTAAATCGTGCTCCGTCTTTTGCCTCCTGCTATCTGAAGAGGAGCGCGTCCGTTGAATGGGAATTTGAGCTAATTTCACAACGTGTTCGCGGACACAGATCAATGTTTATTGTGCGGGCAAGCCGCTAATTGTGCCTGAATAAACTCAAATTAGAGTTAGATCATTTACATATGAGTAGAATTAGTGGAACCTCTCTGCTATGGCTGCAGGTGTGGGGAATGGGTTTTTCAACTGAGGCTATTCTTTGCTTGTTATATTGAGTTGAAACAGTAAACTCTGAAAAACTTAACTTATACAGGCTAAACTGTATTATTCCAATTTAAGAGCAACTGAATCTGAAAGTTGATCATTCACAGTATAGCCTACTGTTTAGTTTATCCAGCTAATTTATACTGCATAAGCAGTCGCGTTCATAGACGTCATCACGCTTCAGTAAAGCAATAAAGATTTGTTAAGTCAACATCATCTCCAAGCGTCGCTGAATGAGCAACGTCCACCATGTTCTCCTCCTAGTAAAGATAATCACTAGCTGTGTTTGAACTTGAAAAGCTCCGTTTCGGCCTTTTCTGTAATACTTTGTTGTGAGTCTCTGGTGAAATCGTCTGGCAAACAAATAATTTCAAGCGGGCCCTCTTAAAAAGACGAGAGGGCGACTGGTCATTGTTGCAAGCACACAAAACTCTGGATTCCAGCGAACTTTTTATACAGCTTTAAAAAGGGTGTCTCTCTCTTTTTTCCCATTTTCGCGCTACAGCCTACCTCTGGCCAGGCTAAGTCTTTTCTTCCCCGCTTTAATCCTTCCCTTTATTTCAGAAAAACACAAAACCAGGTTCCACGCAGTGCTTTAGTGGCTAAGAGTGAAAGAGCTGCTTCTTTCGGGCTGAACTCTGAATCGCGCTTGAAAATTGGTTCCTCTGAATAGGTGAAGGAGGAAAAACGTTTAATAGGATCGGAGGGAGGTTCTGCTCTCGCAATCTGCTCTCTAAACAGGTGGAAACCGGACCTTCTCAATTTTACAAACAGTAAGTATAAAAAAGCCAGCATGGAAAAGCAATTTTCAGCGACAAGGATTAGCAAGTTGCAACGAAAATTGAAACTGGTCGGATGGTCCTCTGAAATCCTTCTTATTAATTAAACCGAGATGAATTGCACATTTCCTGTGAAACTGAGCGCTAAAATAAATAAATAAATAAAAAATAAAGGTATGCATATGTTTTAATATAATATAATATAATTGTATATAATATATCACCAAATGCAGCAATTTTATTATCAAAGTAGGCTACGTTTTGGTCTCTTATTAAAACAACATTATTTTTCATGAATGAAATGAACTGGCAAAAAGTCACTATAGGCTACAATAATTTATGCTACATTTCTTTTCAATGTTTTACTGCAGTGCACCTGCCCCTCACGGATCGTAAATGTGAACAGCATGCGCATGTGGATGTGCGACAGACGAATTGGGGCAAGAAACTTAAATAATAATCTGTAGTATCTGTCATGCATACCACCCCCGTGGCCGTGTATAAATGAGCGCTAAGAGAGGGGACAGGTCTGGTGATGGCGCTTCCTTGTCACCCTGATAAGAGCAAGAGCAAGTGATGTCAGCTAAGTGCTCCAGACAGTGATCTCGCGCTGATGAGGACGTCTGCGCGTAAAATGTGACAGAGCAGTCACGCCGTTATCGTTGAATACATCTGCTGTGCGCTTTGGAGGAACAGGGTAAACTACAACATCGGCTCTCTGGCGTAAGTTTGCTGTAAGATTTTCGCAAGTGCTGAATAGGAATCGACTCTGGAGGGGTTTTGTCTTATTCTCTGCTTAACGAGCTCTGTAATGTCCTGTTAATTTTGTGTGTACTAGTTAATGAGCATTAATCGGGTACCCCTGGATGCTATTGTTCAGGGGACTGGCCATTTGAATGCAAATGGGTGACATTGTAAAAGCAAGGTGCTTATTAAACTGGTGCGTGTCCTGGCTTCTCTGGAATTCAACAGGATATACGGGGCGGCTGGTCGATGCTCACACCAAGTTTGGTAGAAATGGCGAAGCTCTCTCCCTGTGGAAACAGTGATGTCCTGCCCGAGACTTGACGAAAGGAGCGGGGCCACGGCTGCGGCGCCGAAGTCCCTGGCCTTTTCCATCGACAGAATCATGTCCAAGACTTCGGAACCGAAAGCCGCATGCGGAGGAACGACGTGGAGGACTTGAGGGATCCGAAGGGAAGAGAACGATCGGCTTGTGTACACCTGATTCCGGTATGATCCCGATCCAGCCGTTCAGCTACGACCTGCAGGCCAAGGCTTTAATGACACTATTCCGAGTTCTGGAAAGTTAATTTCAGGGGAGCACTATGCACTTCAGCGGCCATGTGTAAAGCCAACTGCGGCGTCTGCAGCAAAACGGACGCGGGCATCAAGCACTCGGTGTTGCCGGGGAGCAGGGTCATCAAACCGCAGGTCATACACCAAGCGCTGGCCATGCCTACCAACGGATCGTTGTGTTATTTCAATTACTTGGACTCTTATCATCAGTCCGATCTGCTGAGCGGACACTTATTTCCTCCGCAATCGCGAACTCTCAAGCACAAGCCATAAGCGCGCACCAGAAGCTCCTCTTGTTGGAGAACGCGAAACTTGCGTGTGTTTCACCCGAGAAATTCCCAACACCTCAATACCCACATAAAGAGCATCTTCCGGGGCAGCTGGACCAGATAGTTCGGGAGAACAACAATCTGACTGACAAGAACGGAGGGAAAGCGCACACCAAAACAAATAACTGTTCTGCTGACGGTAAACCTGAAGAACTTCACGTGTGAAGTTTGTGGAAAGGTAAATTACGGAAATTCTCAAGTTGTTTTGACGCGATGTGAGAAATGAAAATAATGCTCATATAAAATAAATTGTCGATGATTTAATAAGCTCTTTGTTTTTTTATCTTTTAAAGGTCTTCAACGCGCACTATAACCTGACGCGTCACATGCCGGTACACACAGGCGCGAGGCCGTTCGTGTGTAAAGTATGCGGGAAAGGTTTCCGCCAGGCCAGCACATTATGTAGAACATAAAATCATACACACACAGGTGAGTAAAAAAAAGACCTTTATAGCCTTTATAATTTTTTTTAATAAATTGCTCTCGAGATATAATTTACTTAAAAATATGTTGTGACTTTATTCACAGGAGAAACCTCATAAATGTAACCAGTGTGGAAAAGCTTTCAACAGAAGCTCGACTTTAAACACACACATCCGAATTCACGCCGGCTACAAACCATTCGTCTGTGAATTTTGTGGAAAGGGCTTTCATCAAAAAGGTAAGAATTATCAAATTTTTTGTGCATACAATTCGAAATAATTTTATTGTTTCGTTTTTAGTTATTCATCAATTTTAAATTACTCTACTGAACTACTTAGGCTACCACTACATTATGGGTCAAAACACAGACCTTTAACTCCTTTGTACGTCGACAGCTCTCGACATGATATTAACTAAGTTTGACAACTTCTTGACTTCAACATGCAAAGTGCTGATTAGGGAAGGCTTGAAAATGAAACTCTTCTGTTAAATGTAACTTAATTGTGAACTGTTGACCTGTTGGGGGAAAACTGACATAGTTCGTTTGATTTTTTTTTTTCAGGGAATTACAAGAATCACAAACTGACCCACAGTGGCGAAAACAGTATAAGTGTTCAATCTGTAGCAAAGCCTTCCATCAGGTGTATAACCTCACGTTTCACATGCACACGCACAACGACAAGAAGCCCTTCACCTGCGGGACCTGCGGGAAAGGCTTCTGCAGGAACTTTGATTTGAAAAAGCACATACGGAAATTGCACGACAACATCAGTTTATCCGGCGGAAATGATTCTTCCAGAGGACACCAAAACTGAGACGCGACCTGTTTTTGACTGAACTTGAACACTACTTTTTATTTTTTACTTTTTCTGGTGGTTCGCTAACACCATCCACCGATATGAACGAAGATGAAGGGGACGGGAAAAAAATCATCACATTATCAAGGAATTGTACATAAAACAGAATAAAATATTATTTAATGAAACCATGCCATACGGGGCTATCAAGCAATTATTTGTAGACTAGATTAAACAAGAGGGTTTTATAAAATAAATATCAACATATGTGTAAAGAAATGTTTGATAAATTTGTTGACAATTATTGACACAAATACTAAAATAAAATCATAAATACAATAATGTCGGTTTTATTTTTACATTGAAAAAAAAATAATACATGAATTCACCATATATAGCCTATGTTTGTGAGTTGGTATAACATACACCTTAATTGTCTAATTTTGTGGGGTTTGTCATATTTCTATGACTGTTTTTTTATGCTGCGATATTATTTATAATGTTATTTAAATGTAAAATGTAGACTTAATTCAGAGTTGAGTTTTGCGATTTTAAAAGAATTACAAACGAAAGTGGCTAAAGATTTATTTTTATATAAATCTTAAAATAAAATGTGTTACAATTAAAAAATAAAAACGTCTTTATAGTTTTATATATAAATGTATACATTTTAGGTTGTTAATAAATAATAAAAAAATAAGCACACTAGTAAACTAGTTAGCATAAATTGTGCCGTTTAATAAAATCAAAGGACAAACAAGACTCGTTTATCTATCAAATATAATAGCCAAACTATCCATATATTGCCTGCAGTCATTCAGTGCACTTACATTTAAAGCTCATAATGACATGTCTGGTGGAGTTCAAAGCCTGTGGTTTCCCACAGACATTTGATACACGGCTCAGCCTCTTGTGACCGTACACTTGACTTCAGTTTAATGGCTCAAATTATCAGATAAAACATGGACTCTTGAAAGCCTATTACGTTAATCAACTAAAGGGCCTCAGGGGAAGCTTCAGCGCATCAAGTCGTGTTCATCAGTAGGTGGAAAATGGACTACACTTTTCCCACTTCTCCTCATCACCGCAGCTTTAATAAACAATAATGATATTCCGCGCACGGATCCTGGAACAATATTATCCTTACACGCCAACAGAAATTCTGATGAGAGACAAGCGCGTGATCCCAAATCTCGCTCTCCCAATTACAGCCCAATTAGCAATTATGCCTACGTCTTGGGACCACGAAGAAGACTAATATTACTAGTTGAATGGCCTATTCACCTCCTCAGAGGCACGGTTCTAAAATGTGTTTGAACAGAAGTGTCTTCATTTCATTCAACTGCTTTCGAATGTCGTCCCGTGTGGAATAACAACCCGAGTTAAAATAGGCATACCCGAGAGCTTACCTGCTATACATTTGAAATAGTACAGGCGCAAAAAGCAGAAAATAATTATTATGAAGATTTAGAATAAACGATATTATTTCTGCAGTATAATTGTAATGCATCATGTTCAAATGCATAAAAACGCATGGGAGATAATTCAAAAGAGAAAACACTGTCAATAAGTTTCAGATTTTAAGTACAATCAACTTGGATATTTAAGTAATTTCAACTTAAAATTAAACCGAATTAAATTTTGTTTAACTTAGCCTACACAAAAAGGTTGAAAATTGCTATACTTATTTTGATGAGTTAAGGCAAAAATAAAAATATGTAAAAATATGTTGTCATACCTTATTGATGTATTTTTTTACAGTGAAGTTATAGCAAAGTGCAAGAACTATTCTATAATATAAATTTCTGTATCCCCGATATTTTATTCACGTTCGAATTGAATTGAAAAACGTGCAGTAAACGTATAGGCCTATCACTAAGGGCTCCTTGATTTTCTTTAAAAAAAATAAGGCAGCAGTTAAACTTTAATTTATTTATTTCTGTGGTTTGAAAATTTAAATGCGTTGACGATTTGATGTGCTGTATGGGTGGATTTAAAAAATATATAGGCCTACATATAGCATCCGATCCGCAAAATAACGATAAACTAAAAGATCCGAACATTTCTGGTGGTGAAGAGGTCTGGGAAAATACCAGTTGTGGGCGGGTCTCACCAAAAGACATGTTTGTGTGAGGTATAAAAAATCCCTTTTGTGCAAAGCTGCCTATCTTGCCCATAGTGCTTAAAAAAGATTGCAGAGAAGAAAACATCTTAAAGGCAGTCTCGTTGGCCTTTTTCTGCACTTACCTCTCAAACATCTGAGCAACCAGCTTTGCTTCTAGAAACATGTTAATTGACAACGGAGCTCATTACTGCATGCGCATGTTAACGCGGCGAGAGGGATTATAGGGACAAGAGCGCATTAATGAACTGTCAACAGCGCAGAGCATGTACACGGCAGAGATCAGCCGAAATTGAGGCATTTACAAGCGACAAAAGCTCGGCCGAGACAGGAAGAAAAAAAAGACCCAGACTTTTGTTTGGTCAACTCAATTGATTGTAAATGGAAGATTAACGGGAGTAGCGTCAGCATTTTTAGGGGGCGAGGAAGAAAAGGTCCCAATTAAGTCCACCAAATGTTAACTACATCGTTTCTCTCAGTTTAGCCCAAATGAAATTCTAATTAAACCGTCCTCCTTCCATCGTTTTGGAAAGCAATTTTTCTCCCAGTTGGAGAAGAGCGGGCTAGTTGTAGTACTTGTTAAGAGAAGCATTGCTTCTTGGCACAAAGCGCTCGCGAGGCCCATTGAAGAGCGCCAAAGGGGAAAGTTAATGAGCGTCAGGCGCGCGCTCGTTGGATCCGTTCCTGCAGAACGGTGTTGAAAAGATGGACGCAGCCAAGCGATCGCATGGTGTTCTGTACACGTATTTACGTCCAAGAAGATGATGATAAAGAAGGTCAACCTGACAATATGTTGTTTAATCCAGTTTCACGGGCTGTGAACATTCATTCAAAGAATTAAGACGACACATAAAAAATGAAGGTAATCACATATTCACAAATAATAGGCTACCTCCCTCATCACAGTTGAGCAATGTATTTTCAAATTGACCAATTATAGTTACAATGTATATATATATATATATATATATATATATATATATATAAATCATGGAAAAATATTTTATCATTATTTATTATCATTAGGCTATTTTAGCAGTAAACACACCGCAAGCCATTTTAATGTCATGTGACGAAAAAAATAGCCTATATATATATATATATATATATATATATACATACATACACACACACACACACATATATATATATATATATATATATATATATATATATATATATATATATATATATATATATATATATATATATATACAGATAGCATGCCCAGTCACTAGAAAAAATTAAACACATAGCCTATTTTAACCTTTTTTATGAAAAGGCATGTAGAGGCCTACTTATTTATTTTTTATTTATTTTTTTAACTCAAAATGCACTGAGGCTATATACAAGTCCAGGGGAAAAAAAAATTAAGGAAGCGTTTACTTTAAGTTGAAACAACACATTAGTATTTTTTTTTAATGATGAATTTTAATAATTAAGTCAATGCAGTAACATCAAAAACCTTAAAAAAATTTTTTAAAACTTAAGTTAAGATAAAATTAAGTTATGTACTCTCAGAACTTTTTAAATTGGTTAGACCACACATTTTTGTTAAAAAACAAACAAAAAATACAAAACTTGTCAATCATTTCTTAGACACAAAGAACTTGACACATTTTAAACAAGATTTCTCTTTTATAATAAAATTCAGAGATCCTTTTTCACACATGGATGTACAAAACAGTGTCCTGGTAATTGCAAATGAAATAAGCTTTGTGTGTTCACATTACCCATTCCTAAACCGAATGGGATCAGACATTACCAGTGCAGGGCTGTGAGTGGCAGGCAGCGGTGCCCCTCCGCTGCTGTCTCCGGCTGTTCGTCAAGGGCACGCTCAGAGAAGGAGCTTTATTGCTTTAAGGTGTCGAGGCAGCCGCATGGTAGCAGAGCGCCGGGACTCTGCCTCGCCGGAATTACATCAATGTCAGTCTCGGGTATGACCTCCATTCAGAAGCAGTCTTGAGGGCTTCAGGCCACGCAGCTGAAGGGGACCTTCTGTCCCCTCGTCCAACTCTTTACCCACACTGTCTTAAAAGAGACGAAGGTCTGACCTCAAAACAATCAGTTCCACATTCAACAATCTCAATGCCTCTTTATATAAAAATGAATGCAAGTGATGAGTTGTGTTTGGAAATAAGGGATATGAGCCAAAGGAAACTGCTAAATGAAATCTAAAGCTCCTCAATAGTTATCGGTTTAAATTGCTGTATTGCTTCAATAGAGGAGTGACCTGAAATCAGTCTCATTGTTTGGCAGGATCAGCAAATCTGGGATGTCCGGTGTTAATCTTTTGACCTAGGATGCCCTTTCAGGACAATCTCCACTCCCTGTTTCCCAATGGATGGGTCTTAATTAACTCAGACCAAAAACCCTGCTGTTAAAGCTGGTACTCTCTTCAATACACCAAGTTAGAATGCAGGGGATTTGATATAGAAAGCGATGTGTCACTGACTGATCCTTTGGTTTTACGCCCAGCTCGGGTGGATTTCTGATCAGAATATACTCCCATCCATATAAAACTAAATATATTTAGCATTAAATAACACACAAACAAGCACATGCACTCATAAACTACTACAAATGTTGGAATGAGTGGATGTTTTGAGTACTCAGATTAAAAGGTTCCATTGAGGTAAGGAAATAACAATTCTGAAACTCAAAATCAATACAAAACAGAATGACGTACAAGTTAGCCAGAACAAAAACACAACAGGAGTCCCCTTATGACCAGCACTAGTGCTGGAATAATAGTTTCAGGAATGGAGAAAATTCCCAACAGGCTCCCGAGCGAAAGCTATTCGTGTTTAAGTGCACTACATTGACAAAGATCTTTAGTTGTGAAAAGCTCCTTCAGGGAGCAATGGGTGGTTTGTTTCTGATGGAAGACCAACTTGTTTTGCTAAGGAGAATTTTAAATATTTAGACTCTTTCAAAGATTCTAATGATCAAAGATTAATGGAATTACTAAAAAATGTATGATATGATAGCAACTGCATATCATTTTTTTAAGACACAAGATATTTAGTAATAAACAACTTTGTTCAACCATCTTACGATAATGTTCTGGAGATCTGGCTAATGTCCAGGTGTCTGAAGCCTCTAGAGCTGATCTAGCAACATTTGGCCTTGGCCTGTGCCTGAGCTCTGACAGCCTCAGTTGGCAGTGGTATCCGTAGCCAAACCACCTCAGGGCTTTCCCCATTAGAATACATAATGCAGAACTAGTCATTTGGAAGGGCTCCAGATCGTGCTCTTCAAAACCCTTTTAGACAATTTGCTGTCTTGCCCTCCACCCACACCCAGAATCTCCACCTCTCCGCAGCCAACTGAACCCCCCCGCCAATTTGGAAGCCTCGACTGGTGCCCTGACCTCAGGGGCAGGAGTCCCAGCTGAGGAGGAAGGGCAGCTGCCAACCACCACCCACTTCAACCCTGACCATCCAGATGATCGCGTTTGCTCAAGCCGCCACTCCGTGTCACCCTGAACTGGTTTGATCATCCAATTAGGCTAGGTCACGGTCTGCAATCTCTCCCTCCATACAGGGACTATAGACTAGACAGCGAAAGAGAACGAGGAAAAAAAATGATTGTTAACTGTAAGGCACTCAAAATCTCTCTCTCTCTAAACCACTAGTCAAGTTAAAGTCTAACCTTTCAACAATACAATAGCAATTACGTGTGGACAGTTGAAGTGCTCAGAGAGGCTTTGTGTAATGCCAGTCATGACCTCATTGTTGCTGAGGGTTCAGGTAGGAAGCTATATGGTTTGGGGTAACATTCAAAAGCACCCCATGCATATTTGCAAATGTGAGTCTTGAAAACAGCACAGCAAAGCTTTAAGCTGGACTTAAATTGCTCAACAATGCCTATAATGCAACTTGAGGGGGTGGGGGCTTAATAGGGTGCATGAATCTGTTTTTTCTTAAAAACACATTTATTATATGACAAACTATAAGGATATTTTTTACTTGCAGAGTAAAAACTAATTTTAACTTGTAAACTAACTTTAATTATACCATTTCATTTCACACCTAACATTTAAAGTAATAAAGTCAAATGTGTGGCAGACAAATTTATAAAACATTTAATAATGGGTAAAAGATGTAAAAGATGCATAGAGTTAATTGCATAGTTTATAGCAAATCACTGCAAATTTGTATAACTGATTCATTACATTGTTATTAAGTGGCATTGTTACAGAAAGTGTAGTCAGTATCGCCCCCTTGTGGACCTATACTGAATTAAAACAATCTTGCTGGGCTCTTTCAGGCAAAAATGAAAATTATGCCATTTATGACTCACCTTCAAATCGTTCCAAGCCCGTAAGACCTTCGTTGATCTTCGGAAAAACAGTTATTTTAGATTTAGTCCAAGAGCTTTCTGTCCCTCCATTGAAAAGTATGTAAATGCATGTTTAACATGCAGTACATTCTATGCTTTGCTTTTGATTGATTTATTGCCTGACTTTTGAATGTTTTGCTGAGACTGTCAATAATCAGGCCATTTAAAAAGAAATGAAAGTAAAAAAGGTTAGGCAATTATAGATGAAGGAACCTGATTGCTTGGTTTCTATTTGAGACATGAATATCTAAAAGACTATCATGGAGCTGAAGTGAAATTTTAACTCTTTTTATTGCAGAAAATTATCTAACTGCCTTTTACTAGAATTTATTATATGCTATATATATATATATATATATATATATATATATATATATATATATATATGTATGTATGTATGTATATATATATATATATATATATATATATATATATATATATATATATATATATACACTATATATGATTTTACTGTTAAAGCCAATACAAGTAAAATAGGGAGACTGGTAAACATAAATATAGGGCATGGCATGCAATAGCCTAGATACACACATCATTTGTGAATATAATATAATATGATATAGCCTAATAATTATAACAAAAGGAGGACAAAAACAAGTTTGTTATTGGTTTCCTTCAAACACTTCTGCACTGGCTAATTATTTCTTGCTTCATGAATGGCATTTTTGTTTGTGTTAGGCTACTTTTTATTTATAATTTTTTTTGTTTTGTTTTTTTATCTATTTCTGTAGGCTATAGGCATTATTTGGGTCTGCTTGGATATAAGGCGGACTTAGATAGGATATATTTCCAGTGTATTGAGTAACATACGATTTTTATGCACAAAGACCACTAAAAGAAGAACATTTAATTTACGATTTACAGAGCAACAACAGAAATAAAAGGAAAATGACCTTTAAACTGACCAACATCTAAATAATAATTTAATAATTTTAAAAGAGCCAAAACCACTATAATGTTACGTTCATTTGAACAAATTTCAACGCACTCTTCCCAACAGTAGATGGCGCACTTGTGCTAATCTCTTTCACGAGCAGCATTTCCCATAGACAGTAAAAGGCATTTCCGCACACGTGCTAGTTGGTATGGTTACGCCAGACTGTGTGCTTTCAGATAGTGTGCGCGCGGGTCTAGTTTTGACAACGTGAAGGTTGTGACTGCATTAAGAAGCGACGTTTCTTTAGATAAAAGTTTCATTCAGGTGACTTTTTCATGTCGTTGAAAGTAACGTTACATTAATGGCCTCGTATACACACGAAGAGTTAGAACTTCAGCCAGAAACATGAAGATATGTGAGTTCTTACAGTTTGCTTTTGATAATAAAGCTCTAGTGTTCGGTTAAAAAGTCTCTCCCAGTCATTAATTCCTTGTTATGAAGCTGTATGGCTTAATTAAGTTAATGGATATAATTTTCCTCATGTAGACTGGGAAAAGAGCATTACTGCTGCAACAGATGGAAGCGCACAATGAACAGCAGAAAGCTAAGAAGAAACAGCAGTGTCTGATGTCTCAAGCAGCGAAGAGAGGAATGCTCAGATCCTTAAGGTTGTCTGTATATTATCGCCTATAATGTACTACGCCTATATATGATAATTTTTTCCAAACATAAGTACAGTAAAAGACTTGTTTTCAACTAATTAGTACTCTGATATGATATACTGATGGAATGACTTCTTACATTTTCATGTTCCAACATACAGTTGATATAAAGTGTAAGTCAATATGTTGCATAAAATATAAACTCACAATTTGTAATAATGCCTGCCATTATTGGACAAACTTGATTAATTCAGGTGTGCCTGATTATTAATGTTGTGACTACTGAGTTCAAGACACCCTGGATTAATTAGTTTGTCCAATAATGGCAGACAGGACACAAGGAGCTGACTGAAGTTCAGGAAGTAACGTTAGTGGAGCTGTGCATAAAGCCAATTCAGACATTATTACATAACATAACAATGACCACTCTTAACTTCTTAGCCCAGTGTAATTAAAATCTTAAATTAATCGTGGATGTTTAAAATGTTTTTTGAAATTTGCTTGTATTTATGTGTGTGTTTCTGTTGTAGGATTTACAGAATGCCGAAACAAATCTTCAAACCAGACAGCTCCTTCATCCGGATATTGTTAACCTTGAGGTATTTGACAGTTTACTTTCTGTCTCATAAATTAACTTGTTGCACAGTGTTTAAGCAGGATATAATAAATGAAGAGTTCAGATGCAAAAGCCTCTAAGTGCCATTTGAAATTTTCTTCTAAAATGATCATTTTTGTCAAGCTTGTACATTTAAGTTCAGTAATTTCACTTAAATGGCAATGAAGATTACCTATTAATTGTCATTTAAGTGGAAATTACTTGAACTTAAATATACAAGCTTGATAAAAATGGTCATTTTAGAAGAACATTTCAAATGGCACTTAGAGGCGTTTGCATCTGGAACTCTTCAAATGTTCCATTTAAGGTACTTTTTTGCATGTCTAGATGATGCCAATGGCAAACTGTGTGCCCACCTGTGCCATCATAACAAATTGAAAATAGACAGTTTTAAAGTAAATATAAAGTGAAAAAGTAAATGTAAAGTGTTTAACAGAGACAGCTGCTCTAGTTGAAATGCAAATGCTAGAATGAAATGTTTTAGCTACACAAGTTATAAGAAAGTAAATATTTATGAATTATCTGCTCTTTTGTCATCCTGTCATAGACCTGTTATTGGGCCTCAGTTGAAAGGAAACTGCCAGAATGGGAGCAGTATTTGCTTGGGAAAGGACAGCCACCGGAGAGTGAGACTGAGAGATTGCTTAGGCAACAAAGACTGAAAACTAGGCAACGAATGCCTCACCTGCGCAACGCAGGGGTAAACCCCCTCGAACCCAAACCTAAATCAGCTGTCTGAACGATGTGGCAGTAAAGTAAGTAACAGATGTGTGTCCAGACTACCAAAAACTTTTTGAAGTAGCCTTTTAAAATCTGTTGCAATATGCGTATTGGTATAAACATTTGAGATATTTTGATCATTTCTATTTATTGTGCAACCCTTAAATATAAAATATTTTTACAATTTAAAAGATTTGGCTAATGCATTTTTGTTTTCTGTTTGATATATTTTATATATGTAATTTATTCCTGTGATGACAAAGTGGAGGCTTCAACATCATTACTCCAATCTTCAGTGTCACATGATCCTTTGGAAATCCTTCTAATCGAGAGCCTAAGTCCCTCCCCTCATCTTCCGGTGTGGTGACGAGATGGGTCCGACAGAAGAAATGAGTCCCCCTTAGGACCCAAGCGATCCGATTGGTTCAAAGCTAGTTTTATGGGTAATCGCTTTAGTGCCTGGTTACAAATCACTTTATTATAAGAGACGTTTGAAGTACGTTATAAGGAGTCATTAATTTATTTTAACTTATATGTTTCATATAACCGAAGCTGTAGATTGTAAATTTAAACATTTCTCGTTCTTAATGTTTTTTAGTTAGCTTAGCATAGCATTCATCCGATGATTCGTGCTAGCTGAGGTTTACCGCAGCTTATACTTGCCTTACCGTATTCGAAATGCAATTATAATTGTCAATGTTTTTGTCTAAATAATCAGCGCGATATGTTAATTGATAATATGAATTGTTTGTCTAGCCTTGATTACAGGACACTGTAATAAACAATATACTGAATCACAAATCGTAATGTAATCATCATCAAATTTAATTCAAATCATAATTTTATTTTTAATCCTGATTAATGAAAGAAATAGCATTTTCAGGTATGTTTTGCAACGTTAAGTTATTTGTTATTAAACAATAAGGCATAATACATTTTTTAATTACATTCATGTCATTTTGTGTTCTAATTCATATGATTTGTCATAATTATTTCTTAAAACAGAACATCATACAGTAAAATAGCTTTCAATGCAATAAAATTAGTTATCGCGAGAACATATTTAGATCAGGCATACTACTGGCATACTATGGGGTCCTAAGGGGGGACTCATCTTTCACCACACCGGCTTATGGGACCTTAATTTCGGAAAAAAATATGTATGGTAGTTAATGGTGAGAGACAACTTATCTTTTTATTCTGTCTGAACTGTGCCCTGAATTACACATATGGTTGCAACTTGTCAATTTAAAAGATAATAATGAAAGTCAAGAAAGTCACAGTTTGTCATAAAACAGAAGAGTAACTTTTAGTTTTATGTGAAATTGCTCAATTAACTACATCTTCTGGGAAGCGAACAACAAGCAAGATCCATTGTCTACTCTAGCAAGATCTACTTAAGTTAAGTTTTTATTAATAGCAATGTGTAAAACAGTTGTTTGCCTTTTTTCAGTATTATTTGATGAACAGAAAGTTCTAAAAGAACAGCATTTATAACAGCTTTTGTAACATCATACACTACTGTTTAAATGTTTGGGGTCAGTTAAAAAAAATCTTTTTAAATAGAATTTAAAAATATATATATTTTGTTTAGCAAGGATGCATTGCATTTATCAAAAGTGACGGTAAAAGTGACAATTTGAAAATTATTTTAAGAGTGCAGTTTGCTTATCTCTCTTTTCTGAAAGCAAAGAGGAAATTCTAAAAGAAATAACTCGAGTAAGCTTATGTCTTCTATTATTAAGTTTGGATCTAAAGGAATATCTTTACAATTTACAAATGGGTTGCATAATCAAAACAGCAGGCCTAAGACTGAAATGCCACTTTTTCATTTTTTTCAATGTTTTTACACATACCAGACTGCCAGAAATAATTATATTTTAAGTTCTATTCTTGATTTGAATATTTTCACGGTGACTGTATTTATTCCCACTAGACCACAAACACACAAAATTCTACTTTATTTCAAAGTATTAAAATTACATTCATGCATTTGGCAGACAATTTTATACAATGCAACTTACACTGGATCCAAGGCATTCATTTTATCAGTTAATTCATTCCCATGATTTACTTTCCCTTATTTTGGTACTTATCATAGCATGATTCCCTTGGATCTTCTCTAATCAAGACCACTGGCCTGTGAAATCAAACAGTTTTGTATAAATTATATTCTAAACATTACTGTACACTGGCATGCTAGAAGTGGCAAATTCTGAGTGCTATTACTTACCTCACCTGGTTTATCATCATCATCATCATCATCAAAGTTGCAAACAAATATTTGGTTTGGCAAAGATTCAGTCTACAGCAGAATCTGGAAATATAGACATTTACTTTTGTATAATTTATATATATGTTTTACCTTATACAGTGTGTAAAGTCATTTCATGTCCATGTTTAGAAGATTTTTTTTTTTTGAAAAGTTATATTACCATGGCTGTATACTTTATATGATTTTTCTAATTTGAGAAAACACTCTAAAATATAACTAGATTATATTAATTAAAAAGTGGCACATCTTAGCCCACTCTTCCTTATCTTAAAGTATTTAAACTTATTCCTGTTTTTTTTATAAAAAACATTCCTGAAAATATTTTGAAGGGTGTGGATTAACATTTTGTATCATAATACTTATAAATAAATTAGGCCTGTCAAATGATTAATTAGGAATTAATCGCATCCAAAATAAAAGTTTGTGTTTACATAATATATGTGGGTGCACTGTGTATAATTATTTTATATATATATATATATATATATATATATATATATATATATATATATATATATATATATATATATATATATATATATATATATATATATATATTTTAATACACACACATGCTTGTATATATTTAAGAATATATTTCATGTATATACTGTTTGTATAGATTTATATATAATTTATATTTTTATATAAATATAAATATTTTATATATAAATAATATTTTTGTCTTAAATATACATGCATGTGTGTGTATTTATATATATACAAAATAATTATACACAGTGCACCCACATATGTTATGTAAACACAAACTTTTATTTTGGATGCGATTAATCGCGACTTAATCGTTTGACAGCCCTAAAATAAATAGAATAAACCAGTGTATATGCTGGTATTTATTTTATAGGCAATGTCTATATTTAGTATCTAAGAGGTGAATGTGTGTCTGACTCATGTCAGGAATGCAGTAACAGTGTTTACTCATTTAGCCGGCTTCTCGGCTTCCCATTTGACCATGAGTCATGAATTGTCAGTTTGAACTTCTTTTTTACTTTATTCTGTTGTTCTCATGATAGTTGTATGACATGTAAAGACAACTCAACTGTCTCTAAGGTCATGAAGGTCAATAACACACTACATGTATCATAATCCAACACATATCCATACTTAGCATGTGTAATTCTTTTTAGGATTTATACCACAGATTATCTCTATATGTTAAGTAATGAATCATATGAAGTTTTAGTGCTCTGGATGTACTTTCATTTTCTGTTCTAGTGAAGTCCTGACAAAACTCAGCCTTAAAGGGAAAAGGCCTCACCTATGTTTTATAATTGTGCTTGCAGGAGTTGGGTATTATAATAAATCACATGAGAGTCAAGGAATAGTCTCCAGGAGTTTATGGCTCACCTGTGACACTTATCAAAGTGTCTCACAGATAGGACAAATATATGATTATATATTTGTGTGTTTCTGTACTCAAAGTAAGTTCAAGGCTGGTTCTTCTTACTTCATTTTCTACGGCCTTTGGGAGTGTGGGAGAACTTTGTCTTTATCAAACTCTGAATGAACAACCGATTGAAGTTAACCTTTGACTTAGGCTTTTTTGAGCATATGGTCTCTTTATGTGGTCCAACTGTAAATCCCCTTACAAATTAATAACAATATTATTAATAATAATACAATTATTATTAAGGGCTGCCTCAAAATCGGACATATCAGCAAAGACGGTGTAGAACTCGTTGTATGTTTTATATGTCTGCTCAGGTGCATTACCACTAGAGTTCACATACACAATATAAAAGAAATCATAGAACGAATGATTACTAACAATGATCGATAAACAATGTCTTTCTTTAGTAAAAATGGAAGGGTGCTACTATGTGCAATTTTTAATGAAAACAACAACATTTGAATGAATGGCAGAATTGATCATGGTTCACACACCAATTTTATTTTCGTATTCATCCTCCCATCCACCCGCATTTCAAAATACCTAAAGTACTTGTATATTACAGTTTGGCAAAGAATGTTACAACTTAAGTTAACTAAAGGGTTGCCATGTCTTCTATTAATGTGCAGACTCGTTAAAAAGGCTAGGTAATGACACAGGTCGACAGGTTTACAGGTATACAACCAGTGGTGAACAAAATTAAAGCAGTATGCCTAGACCAAACTGGCACATAGGCTATTGTTATTTGCAAGCTCCAAACTTTAATAGTAATTGTATAATAACAAAATTATTCTAACATAAAAATCCCAGGATTGATGGTCTGTTTTGGATTTTAGATAAAAAGAAAATAATAATGACAGGAAATGTGACAATTACAGGAAATGGTGGCTTCCAGTTATTTACTCCCACTGGAAACGTGATTGTACATAGATCAAATTTATGTGTGCTTCAATATGTTGCTTATTTAGGTAATTTGTAGCTAGAACTAATTTTATTTTAATGCCACTTAACAGAATTATTATGATAAAGTGACATGATGTGGGGATTTTAATATAAAGACAGTTTACCGCTGTATAATGTGTATATTCCACTCTGATAATGTGACAGAGATGAAACCTTCATTTTTTCTATATTATTTTACATTTTATATTAATTTTATATTCTGCTTTTCATAGCTCAGTGTGGTTTTTACCAGAATGTAGTTTAATATTTTATTTATATCAGTAAAAGCAGCATTTTATTAGTAGGAAGACATTCATTTGCTAGAAATAAACCTCAATAATAAACCAAAACCGTATAATTTTACATGGGCTACTTCAAAAGAATCACCAACTAGTTTTGCATTTATCCAAAGCATACAAATGTAATTTTTTAGTACAGGTTCAAATCACAATAATTCAGTCAGCTAAATCAGTTTTCATATTGCAACCTATATGCTTCATCATCACAAGTCTCAAATCTTGTGAAGCTTTAGTCAAAGTCATCAGCTTATCATTGAAGACTAAATTGAATTAATTTCTCACTTCATAATAAGCAAAAGTAAAAATAAAACAACAAAGTAAATAAATTACTTTTACTACAAGGCAGACAAATTTAAATATCCTTCTGCTACCTTTTTCACTTTTTTACTGTCCAAGTACAAGTAAGGGAAGCTCACAATTGCTCCGGTAACAAACACAACTTTACTGCACCTTACTGATTGAAATATATACACAGGATTCTTAAAGAAATAGTTTGCCCTAAAATTTAAATTAAGTCATCATGTACTCACCCTAGTGTTGTTCTAATACTAAATGCCCTTCTTTCGTTGTTGGACCAAAAATTTTGTTTTGTTTTTTCAAGTCCTGCTCATGCTTTTCCATATAGTGGCAGTGAATAGTGACCAGCATCAAGCTTTTTAAAAAAGGATCTCATGCGAGATTTAAACAGTAGAGTTTGGTGAAAAGCAAACTGAAATCGAATGTATTATTTAATCAAAAATCCTGACCTAGGCCGTTGGTCTGTGCACAGACTTTTTTTTATTATTTTGTTTTACTCCTTTCGTGGTCCACAAAAGAAAGAAGGGCATATGGTATTAGAACAACCCCAGGGTGAGTAAATTATGACAATTTTCCTTTTATGGTAAACTATCCATTTAAGAAGACATTTGCCTCATGCATTCAGTTTAACAGCATCAACAGCAAGCCAAAGAGGGAAAAGAGGGAAAAGTTTTAACTGATTTTATACACTTATATTATTGCTCAGTCCATGCAATTCATGCACATTCTTGAATGAGCATTTTAGTGGTGGCCAAATTACACTTACACATAAATGTAGGCTATATTTTACAAGTAAATATGAAGATATATACTCCTGAAAATAGATTAAACTTCACGTGACTCCTTGAAAGCACAAAAATATTTATATCCGTTTTTGCCCTGTGATTGTCAGTCTCTGCTTTTCCGCTAGACTGAAGCTGTCTCGTGTACAACCAATGCATTCTCACCCCAATGCGTCATATACTGATGCTTTTGCCAATGCGTAGACATCCCACACACATGGCACCCTTTAGCGTCAATATAACACGCTTGGGTTATTATGGTAGGTTTAGGTCTTGGGTGGGGTTAGGATTAGACCACTAGGAGGCGCCTTCTGGCCCATATATTTCTGTGTCTCATATGGACGCAAAAGGGTGCCATGTGTGTTGGATGTCTTGGGATGAGAACGGGCTGGTATAACATGCCACACTTTTACTTTCAGCGAAAAAATAAAAATACTACAATTTTCTAGTGTTATTTTTTGATTGGTTGGGGCATTCTACAGCCCTTCATAAAACTGCTTAACCAAGTCAGTCTCATCCCAATTCATCATATAACTGACGTCTTGGGACGTCTTTTGACCATACGTCAATATATGCCTTTTTAGGGTACCCTTAAACGTCGGTAGATGACTGTTATGGGATCCTAACTCTACCCCAGACCTAAACCTACCCCTAAACCCAACTCGTCACCTAACTGACGTTAAAGGTAAAGCATCAATTGTATGACGGCCCGGGATCGTCATCTACCGACGTTTAAGGGGGCCCTGAAAAGGCATATATTGACATATGGTCAAAAGACGTCCCAAGACGTCAGTTATATGACGAATTGGGATGAGACTGTGTTGGCTTAACACACAGCCTACCTAAGATTCTTTTCAATCAACACACAAATAATAAAAAGGCGCTCCCACTAAGATGCCGCCCTGGGAGATTGCCCATGTCGCCCATGCCTAATTCTGCCACTGCACCAGACAAACTGTTCTTGGGGCTTGAAATGCTTAAAGGCATATTTAATCAGCTCTCGTCTCTTCGATTTGTCCAATACAGCAAACATAAAGTAATCAAGAACACTTTGTTTCACACGCTGAAGTTGTTTCTTCTCAAGAGTTTCATGAAGGAAGAACTTACAAAGTGGGGCCTGGTAGTGCTGCAATCCTAGAGTCCCCAAACACTTCAGTATGCGTGTGATGCGCTGGTTATTGTGTGAATATCTGAAAAATCAAAGAAAAATCTCTGACCGATTGGAAATGCCTAGAAGTGTTGAAACAACATCAATGAAATTAAAAAAACAAAACAAAAAAGCATGACCGTAAAAACCTGTTCAGGTTCCTAAAGCGATCCTCCCAGTTTGGACCACGGTCCACCTCTCCTGTTGTTTCGTTGACCAAGCGCATACCATAGAAATCCAACATGAGCTTATATGATTCCACCAATTTCCTCTTTGCTTCTTCATCTTTACGAAAAATCTGGAAATCAAATGATCAGATGAATTTAAAAATGAATTATTATTATTTGTTTATATCTATATAGTCCATATTCGATTTTAAAGGCCTTAATCAGCTGAACCAAGACAGATGTGCACTCCAAAATATTATAATCCTGTCAGCCAAATACTTATTTTTTAAGCTGGTTTGTAAATAGAATAGAAAAACATCTAATTGCGTGTTTTAAACTGACCTTTATTTCCGTTTTTGTGAGCACACGGGCATCCGAATTAACCCCTCGTTCTTGAATTGGAAACAACCTGAAAAGTTGTGAAATGGTTAGTTGAATGATGGTCATTCGAATGTGCTAAAACACTTTCAGTAAATATAATAGTTAAAACATTTAAAAATGCAATAATGAAGTGTTACAGTATCTAACCATTGAATGTAAGAGTGACAGTCTTCCAGCAAGTGATATTGACCCTTCCACTTTTGGTGAAATTCATCAATGTGAACATCTGCGCGAATAAAGGTAATATGTTAAAGCATTTGCCTTTATTAAATGATATTAGATGATATTATGTGATATTAAATGATATTATTCACTTGTATTAGACAAATAACAATTCATTGTGTAATTTAAATATAGAACGAGCACAATGCCATACCATCAGGTGAAGATTTTATTCGAACCATGGTAAAATTCCAGGTTATAGAAGCGGCCCTTGACGACGACAACAACAACAACAACAACAATTAAAAAAAACAAACAAATAATAAACCCATTCTTAAGCATCTGCTCCAAATCAAACCAATTTTGATCAGACATGGCTAATTCTGAGTGTATAATGAATAGTATAAACACTGTGATGGATTTCTTACGTGAGCTGATTCATCGCCACCATCATTATCAAGGTTCTAGAGTTAAAAACAAATACATAGTTATCATGTCAGAATGAGCTCTGATAATATTTAGACATGTTTGTATGATTTAGATTCTCACCAATGTTTTCCTTCATATAATGTCTATCAAATGAGTTGTCATGTTAATTTGACAAAAGCTGTCATGACACCATATATCAAGGAGATTTCCTTTTGAAACTCACATATCTATGACAGCACGGCATGCTTTCAGTTTTTAGTTCTAATTTAGGAGGTTTCTAGTTTAGGAGAAATATTTCTGAAATATCATTATTTTTTTCCCCCTTGCTTAGATGATATCTTCATTAAAAAGTGGCACAACGTATAAACTACGCCACTGTTCCTATAGCTTGAAAAGAGTTAAATGTACCCGGACACTATGCCGGAAGTCTTGCATGTCTTTTGCAGCACACATGTTCCTGCCAACTCCTTCTGCAGATCTGCAGGGAGAAAAAAAAAAAAATATATATATATATATATATATATATATATATATATATATACACACACATACACACACACACACTACCGGTCAAAAGTTTAGGGTTGGTAAGATTTTCTATGTTTTTAAAAGAAGTCTCTGCTCACCAAGGCTGCAATTTTTTTGATAAAAAAAATACACAAAAAACACAGTAATATTGTGAAATATTATGACAATTTAAAATGACTTTTTTATGTTAATATATATTAAAATGTAATTTATTCCTCTGAAAAAAAGCTGAATTTTCAGCATCATTACTCCAGTCTTCAGTGTCACATGATCCTTCACAAATCACTCTAATATGATGATTTTATGCTCCAAAAACATGTATGATTATTATCCATGTTGAAAACAGTTTTTTACATTTTTATTTCAGGATTCTTTGATGAATAGAAAGTTCAAAAGAACAGCATTTTTCTGAAATGGAAAGCTTTTGTTACATTAAACACTACCCTTTAAAAAGTTTGGGGTCAGTAAGAATTTGTATTTTATCTTTGGGGGAAATAAATAAGAAATCAATACTTCTATTAATCAAGGATGAGTTACATTGATCAAAAGTTACAGTAAAGACATTTATAATGTTAGAAAAGATTCTAATTAAATAAATGCTGTTCTTTTGAACTTTCTATTCATCAAAGAATCCTGAAATAAAAATGTAAAAAATCATATTCACAGAAATAGAAAGTAGGGGGATTCAATAACATTAATGATAATAATAATAAACAAATAAATAAATTAAAAATAATAATTTCTATTTGTGCTACTCTTAATTGTGCATTTTAAATTCAATGTCTATAGGCCTATATATAGTTCGCATATTTTAAGGTGGAGCTACATTTAACCTAAGTATCATAAATCAAGCAAAGCGTTCTGGCAGGTCACGTTAGTCAAGCTCGCATCAACTGACTCAGCTAACCCACGTCTACCTATAGGAATACAGGCGTCGTCGACGCCTATACAGCATCCATATTATTATATAAGCTACTTCAGTATCAGGAGCTATCGCGTTTCTCTGGAGCTAATTACCATCATCGTCCAGTCAGGATTTGGCATTCTGATTACCCTTGAATCATCATATTGTACTTCATAATCTTGAATTAATGATATCTGCATTCATGTTGGTTCGGTTCTGTGTTTAGGTGGGGTTTATTCATGCTCTCCCTGCTCTCATCCATCCTAGGCTGCATGGATGCACAGGGAGTTCTCTGCTCAGAACGGAACCGTACCACCAATCCAAACTGTAGCCAGATGCTAATTGTAATTGTCAAAATATTTGACGATATAATGGTCCTGACCGAAATGCAAAAAAGTACCAGAACGTATGACGTTAAATAATCCAGTCAGGTGCGTTTCTTAAGTAAATCAGATAAACAACGATTTAGTAACATTGTTATTAACAAATGGAAGGTTGTTGTTCACTTAGTTACGCATTATTTTAGGATTATTAAAAACAACGCGCCCCTAGACATCTAGGGAATAAATAAAGAAGAAGGCCAATTCTGGTCCATGGACTGAACTTTATTAAAAAAAAAAAACAATATAGGCTAGGCTACCTAAAACAAAACAATACAGCACTGACGCATACCTTCTTTCTGGGTGTTTTGTTTTCGCATTCATCCTCCCATGTGGAGTCAAACTCGCACTCTGACTCCATGTCAAATATAGCCTACTGAAGTATTGAACTTAGGTTATTACCAAGAAAACGCAGAGTCCGAGTAGGCTTTATAAAAATCTTTATAAAGGGCTCTGCTCAAACTTCCCACTGTCAAGAGAGAATTGAAGTCGAAGTGAATCGAAAGTATTTCTAGTGCAGTTCAGCAAAGAATGCAACAAATCCAGTTGATTAGGGTTGCCATGTCTTCCATAAATGTTCAGTGAAAACGAAGGCAGGCCTTTACAGGTATTTAGCCATGGCACGAAATAAAACAGCAGTCCTAGACTATTTTTTTTCTATTTGCATGATCCAATTTTTAATAACAATCTTATTAATAATGTTCAAAAAAAGTTTTATATAAAACATACTAACAAAAAATAATCTTGCTGTTCTTTTTTTAATACAGACATAAAAAATGGTATGAAGACAAAAACAAAATGGTATGAAGGTAAAATAATGACATAAAGAATCACATGCGCAGGGTAAGATTGTGAAAGAGTACATAAGATTGCAAGCGTTAAATAAATTTGCATGCGCAAAGAAAGATTTGCAAAGGTGTAACTCACCCTTCAAGTGTAAGAAAAAAAATTAACATTTAACTGTTATTCGTAAGTGTAATTTATGTATTTTGAAGCTGCAGCTTCATGGTAACAAAAAAACAAAAAGATCTGTGTTCTTCAGACTTACATTTTTCCACGGTTACACTTTTGGCACGGTTTTTGCGCACAAATGCGTCCAAAAGTATTGCAAGCCTGTGGACAGCAATCTGCAAGCGTAAACAACAGAGCCAGGAACTGCATAACAGATGAATCGCGTAAAATCAAACTTAAAAAGAAGAAAAAGGAACTGTAAAAAATCTGAATGACTTGTGTGGATGGGGCAAAAAGTTCGTATTACTCTGATCTGATTGGTTAAATAATACACGCCAGGTCACCAGAACACGTCCTTATCTTTATTTGGCTCAGAAATGTTCTCATTGCCGATATGGTACGTTTAATGCACATACATGTTAAATAAGCAAACGCATTTGTGCGCAAAAACCGTGCCAAACGTGTAAGCGCGGAAAAATGAAAGTCTGAAGAACACAAATCTTATTTATTTTGCGTTAGCATGAAGCTGTAGCTTCAAAATACATGAATTGCATTTACGAATAACAATTAAATGCATGCAACTATTTTTTCTTACACTTGAAGGCCGATTTACACCTTTACAAATCTCTTCCGCATGCACATTTATTTTACGCTTGCAACTGCAATCTTACTCTTTCACAAATCTTACCCTGCGCATGCGATTCTCTATGTCATAATTTTACCTTCATAAAAAAACGACAGAAAAAAGCTCCCTTTTAATTCCCACTAAAACAGTAGGCTATTGACAAAACTCCAATTTATGTGTGCTAGTATGTTGCTTATTTTTGTGACTTTGTAGCTAGATCTAACATTTTAATCTCACTAGATTTATTCTCGACAAACAACACATTTAAGAGTTTTTAGGCTACTTATGAAGACCGTATATATGTAGTTTGCAGAATGTTTTAAGACAGCATTCCAATCTGATAATGTAACTGAAATTATTATACTTTAATATTCATTTCATATTAATAACATGTACTCTGTTTGGCAATATGATCACAGGTATGGTTTACAATAGACTCTATTTTAGCATATTTGCATCATTAATCATTGGGAAGACATTCATTTGCTTCAGCAGTAGAAACCCTAATAACAAACCAAAACAGCATTTTTTACATTCCTTAACAGAATAACAAATTATAGTATTGCATTTATACACAGCATACAAATGACATTTTATACTATATTTTTTAATCATGTCATTAATCAGCTAAATCATTTGTTCAATTTTCAAAATCTTCACACTTAATACAGCTGAAGGCATAACAAAACCAACATTTCCCGTAATCTCAATAAAAAAACTAAAAATAAAAAAAATATATTTTTTTTTAAATCAGAGTAGATCAAATCAGAGAACGCATATACTGGTGATCATTTTCATAGGGCAACCTTTGCTTCATCATCACAAGTTTCTTTAATTAATTACTTGTGAAAAAGTCAGGCTCTAGTCAAAATTGTCAGTTTATCCGTGAAGAGAATTGTCAAACTTTATCAGTACAATCCATGATAAACAAAAAACAAAAAACAAACAAACATAGCAACAAAAACAACATTACATTTACAAGGCAGGCAAATGTACTTTTATGATGCTATCTCCTTTAATCAATCTAAATCAAAAGTTTTTTTTAAGAAGTCTTTAACTTGAATCATAAAGGAAGTTGCAATATACATTTCTGTATTTCAGTTTTGGGGAACAAACACGGAAACTCATGACTAACATAAAGGTCTTGCTAACTTTTTGTCAAATGTTCCATTTTCACTCATGCACCTCTCCTGACTTCTAGGCATCACTAACACTCAACTCTTGATTTTTCTTTACATCATTGTCTTCAGCGTTGCATTGACTGTTATCATCTGAATCATGTTCATCTTCATTATTTTGGCCTGAAACTGTTTCGGTTGGCTGCACTTGCTCCTGATAGTTTTCCCCGTTTATTTCATTTTCAATACTTCTGTCATGATTATTGTCGTCTATTTCGATACTTCTGTCATGATTATTGTCGTCTATTTCGATACTTCTGTCATGATTATTGTCGTCTATTTCGATACTTCTGTCATGATTATTGTCGTCTATTTCGTTTCTTATCTCATTCATCTTATCGGTTTCCCTTTGCTCCTCATGTTCTGCTGTGTTATTGTCTTGATTTTCTTCAATTTTGCTATCTACTTCACCAGACAGAAACCTCTTGGGACCCCAGACAAACTTTTCTTGGGGCTTGAAATGCTTAAAGGCATATTTAATCAGCTCTTGTCTCTCTGATTTGTCCAGGACAGCAAACATAAAGTAATCAAGAACACTTTGTTTCACACGCTGAAGTTGTTTCTTCTCAAGAGTTTCACGAAGGAAGAACTTACAAAGTGGGGCCTGGTAGTGCTGCAATCCTAGAGTCCCCAAACACTTCAGTACGCGTGTGATGCGCAGGTTATTGTGTGAATATCTGAAAAATCAAAGAGAAATCTCTGACTGTTGGAAATGCCTAGAAGTGTTGAAACAACATCAATGAAATTCAACAAAATAAAAAAAAAAACAGTAAAGACCTGTCCAGGTTCTTAAAGCGATCCTCCCAGTTTCCCAGAGCACGGTCCACCTCTCCTGTTGTTTCGTTGACCAAGCGCATACCATAGAAATCCAACATGAGCTTATATGATTCCACCAATTTCCTCTTTGCTTCTTTATCTTTACGAAAAATCTGGAAATCAAATTATCAGATGAATTTAAACATCCATATTATTCAGCTTCTGAACTGAGACTGATGTTTCCAACCAAATCTGACAAATCCTGTCAGCCAAATACTTTTTAAGCTGGTTGGTGAATATAGTTGAAACACCTAATGTAATCTAAAATCGAATTGCGCGTTTTAAACTGACCTTTATTTCCTTTTTTGTGAGAACATGTGCATCCCAATTAACCCCTCGTTCTTGTATTGGAAACAACCTGTGAAATGGTTAGTTAAATGATGGTCATTCAAATGTGCTAAAACACTTCAAGGATATAAAAGTTAAAAAATGCAATAATGAAGTGTTACAGTATCTAACCATTGAATGTAAGAGTGACAGTCTTCCAGCAAGTGATAATGACCCTTCCACTTTTGGTGAAATTCATCAATGTGAACATCTGCGCAAACAAAGGTAATATGTTAAAGCATTTGCCTTTATTAAATGACACTTGTATTAGACAAATAACAATTAATTGTGTCATTTAAATATAGAACGAGCACAATGCCATACCATCAGGTGAAGATTTTATTTGACCATGGTAAAATTCCAGGTTATAGAAGCGGCCCTTGACAACAACAACAACAATTAAAAAAACAAATACTAAACCCATTCAAGACTACTTTGTGGGCTATGAATACTGTAAACTAGGGGTGTCAAAGTTAATTTCTGCCCGGGCTATCAGCTTGCGTGTACTTTCAAAAGGGCTGACTGAAAATTAAAGACCAATTTCACCACTCATACGCACCAAAGCTTGCAAGGTTTTGTCTATTTCTAGGGCTGTCAAACGATTAATCCAATAATCGCATCCAAAATAAAAGTTTGTGTTTACATAATATATGTGGGTGCACTGTGTATAATTATTTTGTATATATAAATGCACACACATGCATGTATATTTGAGAAAAAATTCTTATTTATATATAAAATATTTATATTTATATATAATATAAATGATATATAAATCTACATACAGTATATACATTAAATATATACATGCATGTTTGTGTATTTTATATATATATATATATATATATATATATATATATATATATATATATATATATATATATATATATATATATAATTTAAGACACAGTGCACCCACATATATTATGTAAACACAAACTTTTATTTTTGGATGCGATTAATTGCGATTAATCGGTTGACAGCCCTACTATTTTCTTTAACTATGTTATATGTAACAAACATTATGTCTGTGGAGCAAATAATTTTAATTAGTTACATTTTAGTTAGTTCAGGGCTTTGCTAACATTTCTAATGTAAACTGTTTTAGAAATTAGAGGTTTTTTTCTAATAGACTTGCTTTTATTAAGATCTTCCTGCTTTGAAAGTATAGACATACATTTTCATATTCCTATTTCTATGGCAACACATCAAGCTTGTCACTTGACACTTATAGCATTGTATGACTGATGTACCATTTTTACACTAGTTTTTGCTATTTAAATACTTTTATAATGACCATGTTAGTTGATTGAATTATAGCAGACTATGAGCCAACATGTGTGTAATACAACGTGACAGAGTCAGAGCATGTCAGAAAACATAAATTCAGTCCTAAATCCTCCAGTGTAAACTTTATAATTAACTACACAATGTGTTAGATGCAAGTGAAACATGTTTTTAAAATATGTTTGTGTAACATTGCGTCCAAAGAATTTAGGAGATGTTTACGAGTTTAATGAAAATGCAAACATAACCAGAAAACACAGGAGGCATAGAGAACAATTACAGACAGGGGAACACCAAACAGCGCCTGACAAAGCACAAGAGAAACACAAGGGCTATGAATAGGGGGAGACTAATCAACAGGGTTGATGTAACACAATATAACATAAATGTGCCAACAAATTCTTTCCTGTAGGCCGAGAAGGCCAAGCCTAAAGGCCTCTGCATAACGTTCCAAGTTGATGCTTCCTCTGCAGACTGCTTTAATAATCTTGTGTATCATGTGACCAGAGTGTAATCGCTGCCTTTGCAGTTAAAAAATTGCGTTTCATCATATTGCGATATTATCGCAAATGCAAGTAGTTGTTCAATCTTAAGGCCGTGTGTCCACCAAAGCGTTTTTAGCCAGCTGAAAACGCCAGACGCTCTGCTCTGCTGAAGACGTCGTGCTTTGGGCGCTTGAGAGCGTTTTGGCAGCGCATCGTTTTTTACGTTGAGACGTATTGTTGCTATGATACAGAATGTCCGCAGCACAGTTTACTTGTAACTGATTTTGCAGATAATTTGTTTCATACTAAAAATTTATTTTGTTTGGTTAGCTCTGTTGGTTGATGTCATTGTACAGAAAGAATGTTGTGACAGTTGGTCAGTGTGGTTTAGTCCCACCCCTCCTCCACTATGATTGGACGGCTGGGTAAAAAGTGACAGTGATGAGCGCTGCGTTTTATCCAAAGTTGAACATTTTTCAACTCTCGTCCTGTAAAAAACGCTGGGCACTCGGCGCTTCAGCGTGAAAAAAATTAAAACCGCTCAGCGACTCGTTACGCTCATGCCGTTTAAAAACGTGGCGCTCCCATTGAAAACAATTGAAAACATATGCAGATAATAAAAAAACAGATAATAATCTGTTATTTAGATTAAAGGCACAATATGTATGATTTTTTCACCACAAGAGGGTGCAATTTCCAACAATAACAAAAGCGTGAATCTCTTATTTACACGTGTTCATACTGTTAGTTATGATGAAAGCAAATCATTCATGAAAATGCAGAAGTTGAGTTACAGTGATGAGATCACTGCATTGATGTGCTCAACAGACATGTCCATCATTGGCTACAATGTTCATGAATGTAACCTGAAAAACTTTTAAGTTTTTCTGAGAGTTCCACATGTAATACTTATTTCATATGCAAAGATGTTGGCCAATCATAGCAATGGGCATTTACATTACAGAAGACACGCCCATTCAAACAGAGAGTTCAAATAGGAGGGTTAAATGAGGGTAGAAAATGGCTATGAAAAGTTTTGATGTGAAAAACATTATAAGTGCACCTTAGAAAAAATGCAGTTCATGACTCCTTTAATGTTTTTACAAGTACTTACAGTCATTTAAATGTCGGAAACCAAAAATAAATATCATGTTGACGAATACACTATAACAGTTGTGATATATGACAACTAAATCTGTTTCAGGCTCAGTGCCGCCAGTCAAAGAATGAAAGCAGATTTGAATTGATCAGTTCTTCACGTCACACACTGAATGTTTTAAACACACATGCGACACAAGGGTTAATATTGAAGGTTAATAATTACTGATTGGCTGGGCAGCTCAATCTGAGACATTTTATTCATACGTTTCTTTTTTTATTAACTCATGGGGCACATGATGAGGTAGAAATAAGACAGTATAATGCAATATTTTAGCCTACGCTGACAAGCAAGTAGTGGACATTTCTGTGTGTAATAGTTGAAAAGGATGCATTACATACTTCACCTGGTTTGTCTTCATCGTCATTATCTTCATCATCTAAGTTCTAGAGTCAAACACAATCAATATTTGAGAAATTACAGTCTACAGCAGTTTTTCCTTTTGTATGATTTGGATTTTCACCTGTTGTCTACACGTTTCAATGGAGGAATGCGAGTAAACATGCTGATTTGACATGAAGGAGAGTGAGGTGAGACGTGTTACCTCATTAAATATAGGAAAATATAACTTTTTTATGACAACTAGAAGCTTTAGTTTATAAAAGTCCCATTTAATGGATGTATGAGATCTAATTTAGTAAGATTAAGTAATTTCGTAAAAAGACAAGTAGTTTTACCTCTTGTTCCTTTCTCTTTGTCAAAAAGGACAGTTGCATTAAAAAGGAGAGGCTCAGGAGCCATGGGTGGAGTGTGAAGGCCAGCTCCTCCTCTCTGAATGGAATTTGGCTTAAAGAGTTAATTAGTTCTGGGTAGACTAACCCTTTAATGGTTGGAGAAAGTATATCCAACCGCACCTTAACCGACCTATCACTCCACCCATTAGACATACGTGAAGCTGGACATCATATGACACTGCAGTGAGCACCACTAGTAAAAAGTGACACATCTTACCCCACTCTTCCTTATATCAAGGTAATGAACTTACCCGGCAACTATGCCGAAAGCTTTGCATGTCTTTAGCAGCACGCATGTCCCTGACAGCACGCATGTCCCTGCTCTTCATTTTGTGGTTCTTTAAACACACACAGTAATACCAAATTAGACAGTTGTTTGTAAAAAAATATATATAATAATGTATGCATAGAAACAGAAGCGGTAAGAATGGTAGCCCTGGCTAAATGGTAAATAGGCTAAAACAACCTTCCTAAACAACATTCAGTGAATAAAGGGGGAAAAAATAAATAAAGCGCAGTGCCCCAAAACATACCTTCTTTCTGGGTGCTTTATTTTCACATTCTTCCTCCCATGTGGAGTCAAACTCGCACTCATCATCTGACTCCATGTTAATTTGGCGAATATATCGCAAACGCCGGTGATTACTAATACTAATAATAACACGTCAAAACAAAGCAACACGAGTACGTGCAGATCGTAACAAACTCCAGATCAAAGAATTCAGAAACTTAAAGTACATCAAGTAAAGAAAAAAATCCAAAATAAGCAGTCGAACACAACTGTGCTTAACAATCCCACTATCAACTGTCAAGACAAAACGAAAGTTGAAGTTCATGGTGAATCGAAAGCATTACTCAACAAGGAAGCTTGCGTTAACTCGAGGGTTGCCAGGTCTTGCATAAATGTTCTACCAAACGTTTATTTCCCAGAGTAACCTAAAGAAGATGTGTTTCCAAATTACGTTGTATTTTCTTGCTTATATACAGTATCAGTGTGTGCGTGTGTGTGTGTGTGCGTGTGTGTGTGCGTGTGTGTGTGTGTGTGCGTGTGTGTGTGTGTGTGTGTGTGTGCGCGCGCTTTGGTCGTTGATTTCTTGATAACTTCAATATATAGGCCAACATCCTAGGTGATTTGGTAGGCTACATTGCTTAATCTTGTGCTGATATTGTATAAAAATTAAACGACGTTAGTAAATATAAGTATTTAACACATTTTAGATTATATACAGTAGTTTCTGAGAAATTTCTGAGAAAAACTGAAATGCTGATGCATGACACATTGTTATATTAATTTTTGACCATTTTTGAAACTACTAAACAATGTTCAATACACAATGTTGTCACAGTGTGACAAACTTAAGCTGAAAACAAAAGATATTTTGAAGAATGTCGGTATCCAGGCAGTTGATGGACCCCATTGACTTCCATATATGTTTCCCCCATATGGAAGTCAATGGGGCCCATCAATTAATTGGTTATTTTTCAATATATGAAGAGTTCAGATGCAAAAGCCTCTAAGTGCCATTTGAAATTTTCTTCTAAAATGACCATTTTTATCAAGCTTGTATATTTACGTTCAGTAATTTCACTTAATTGGCAATGAAGATTACCTATTAATTGTCATTTAAGTGACATTACTGAACTTAAATATACAAGCTTGATAAAAATGGTCATTTTAGAAGAAAATTTCAAATGGCATTTAGAGGCTTTTGCATCTGAACTCTTCATATCTTTGTAATGGGTTTGTTGTTAATGGGAAGGAGGCGGGAACTCAGTGAACATTTAAAGGTTTTAATAATAAAATAAACAAATACAAAATTAAAGTATAAGACAGCAGCCCCTCACAGACGATTGCTATCACATAAACACAAACAAAAACAAAACACAGGAACACTGCCCCGTTAGAGGTACTAGACCGGTGCATTATGTCACAGGTGTCGCTCATTACAACTCAGCCACCAGCCTCGTGCAGCTCTCGCGTCTCTCTGCCTCGTCCTGCTCGCCTCAATCTTCTTTTGTATTAAGAAGATGAAAGAAATTAAAGAATATTAGGATCAACTTGAGGGTAAGTAAATTATGACAGATTTCCATTTTTGGGTGAACAATCTCTTTAAGTATTTGGTACAGCTCACTTTTTATGAGCACCTAACAACATGTTTAGTGGCCCCTAGTGGATGTATTTGGGAACAGTGTTAGGTGTCCATTCTAACCAGTTGGGTTTGTAATTTTTGTAGCTTTGGGAAATATGTTTAAGGAGTTACAAAGATAATCAGTCAGACACATTGGTCAAATAGGCTTATGTAAAATGTATTTTAAAGATTGTTTCCAATAAGAAAAAAAAAACTAAATTGGGCCACCTGCAGTACATCTGTTGGCTCACGTGATGTGATGTTCACTCTCAGAAAAAAACGTGTAGTACCCTACTGCCCAAGTGTTGATATAGCATTGCAGGACCTCTGTTCAAAATGAATGAAATGGCTTTCAGTAAATATATCTATATTAAATTAATAATCTAAAGTTGTAGCACAACAATCTGTGGTGATAAAAGCTGAGTAACTTCAGAATTAAATTAAGAATGCTTATCAATTTCCAATGCAGAGTTGTATTTCAAAGAATAAAAAGGAATGATATTTTTGAGAAATTCAAATACTTAACTGATTTTTAATAATAGAGTTCACTTTTCAGTATCAATTAGGCCTATAAATAAATATGTTGTTATAATACACAACATATGATTATTTCAGATGTTCCAGTGACTTGGGTTGTTGTAAGGGGAAAGAATATAGGCTACAGTTTGTACAGTAAAAAGTTTCAATGGAAAGTCCCCATAAAACAGGAAACCCTGTGTGTTGTGTGTGTGTGAAATTACTTTAAAACAGTCAAAAGAAAAAAAAATTGGAGTGTATTCTACTAATAATATAGGCATGACTAAATTTCATAATGCAATTATTTTTGTTTTGTCACAAAACTTGTGATGTTGTGCATTCCGAGGTAATACAATTTCATTGTAGTGTGAATGTGGAATTTGTCTTAATTGGAATTCATACATTTTCTACCCTGTCACTAAAGTTGATGTACTGAAAGGGAATCAATTCTTAAATTCATAATTTTGTCCAACCCTGTATGACACAATCGATTTCAAACTGATGTTTCAGACAGTTTGCCATGCTGTGGACTGACTCCCTTCTTTTAACCCAACATCAGAACATGACCCACTGATATCATATTAAAGGTCACTGAAGCCATATAGGAACATGTCACTCTGTTGACAGCCATTGTCTTGTGACATCTAACTCAATATGACAGCATCAACTTAATCCATTTAATATACACTCACCGGCCACTTTATTAGGTACCCCATGCTAGTAACGGGTTGGACCCCCTTTTGCCTTCAGAACTGCCTCAATTCTTCGTGGCATAGATTCAATAAGGTGCTGGAAGCATTCCTCAGGGAGTTTGGTCCATATTGACATGATGGCATCACACAGTTGCCGCAGATTTGTCGGCTGCACATCCATGATGCGAATCTCCCGTTCCACCACATCCCAAAGATGCTCTATTGGATTGAGATCTGGTGACTGTGGAGGCCATTTGAGTACAGCGAACTCATTGTCATGTTCAAGAAACCAGTCTGAGATGATTCCAGCTTTATGACATGGCGCATTATCCTGCTGAAAGTAGCCATCAGAAGTTGGGTACATTGTGGTCATAAAGGGATGGACATGGTCAGCAACAATACTC
The DNA here is from genome assembly GCA_030378365.1 of Hybognathus amarus. Lineage (NCBI taxonomy): Eukaryota > Metazoa > Chordata > Actinopteri > Cypriniformes > Leuciscidae > Hybognathus > Hybognathus amarus. The sequence goes on from JAQIUQ010007807.1 coordinate 170,493, forward strand.
AGGTAGGCTGTGGCGTTGCAACGATGCTCAATTGGTACCAAGGGGCCCAAAGAGAGCCAAGAAAATATTCCCCACACCATGACACCACCACCACCAGCCTGAACCGTTGATACAAGGCAGGATGGATCCATGCTTTCATGTTGTAGACGCCAAATTTTGACCCTACCATCCGAATGTCGCAGCAGAAATCGAGACTCATCAGACCAGGCAACGTTTTTCCAATCTTCTATTGTCCAATTTCGATGAGCTTGTGCAAATTGTAGCCTCAGTTTCCTGTTCTTAGCTGAAAGGAGTGGCACCTGATGTGGTCTTCTGCTGCTGTAGCCCATCTGCCTCAAAGTTCTACGCACTGTGCGTTCAGAGATGCTCTTCTGCCCACCTTGGTTGTAACGGGTGGTTATTTGAGTCACTGTTGCCCTTTTATCAGCTCGAACCAGTCTGGCCATTCTCCTCTGACCTCTGGCATCAACAAGGCATTTCCACCCACAGAACTGCCGCTCACTGGATGTTTTTTCTTTTTCGGACCATTCTCTGTAAACCCTAGAGATGGTTGTGCATGAAAATCCCAGTAGATTAGCAGTTTCTGAAATACTCAGACCAGCCCTTCTGGCACCAACAATCATGCCACGTTCAAAGTCACTCAAATCACCTTTCTTCCCCATACTGATGCTCGGTTTGAACTGCAGGAGATTGTCTTGACCATGTCTACATGCCTAAATGCACTGAGTTGCCGCCATGTGATTGGCTGCTTAGAAATTAAGTGTTAACGAGCAGTTGGACAGGTGTACCTAATAAAGTGGCCGGTGAGTGTATACAAAGTCATTTCAGAAGACCTGGATCCATAAGCACAGTATTCGGTTATATTAGAATATGGTTTTCTGCTGTTTGTTTTTCATTAGGATTTCTATTCTCAAAACATTCCCGTTTCTCAGTTCATTATGGCCTCACGTGTTCTTGAGGAAGGTGTGTGTATTTGTGGGTGGGTGAATTTGGTGGTTGATGTTATTGTTGCAATAGTGTATAATGAACAGCAGATGGCTCTATGTCATAAACCTTTTCTCAAAGCAGTCACTGCATTAGAGCTAATATCACTACATGGCTCATCATTCTCTGAGCTATTCAAATACCTGCTGCTAAAACACTTATCAAATGCCACATTTCGAATCAGATATAAAACCATTTACATAACACCATTTCACACCAGGATTTAAGTCTCAATGAAATATTATCTCAGCTTAAGAACGCCAATTAGCTAATCAAGTCTGTCACCAAGACAGATTTTATGTTACTATTTTAAAGAGCTGTTTTCAGTGTCTTTTGACGTAAATATGATTGCTACAGAACGTGCTTGACCAAAATGTGTCACATTTTGCACTAAGGTATGCTGAAAATACAGCATTTCACAACAAGTCACATTTTCTGCAGGCAAAAGCCATCTAAAAGGCATATGCATGCAGTAGGCATACAACCTGCCGAAAGCATTTTCACTTTAAAGTTTATAATGTGTAGTACTGGATTATTCTTGACAGCTTTATGTAACAGCATGTCCGCTGTGGGTGTGTTAATAATTAATTTGCTTGATTTTCTTTGTTCAGGGTCTTTTGAACAGCTCTATCTTCAGAGACGTTCATACAGAACATTTTCAATGCTTTTCACTGTATTAGACCAGAGAACCACGAATGCAGGATCAACCTTAGAGCAGTGTTTTTTTCCCTGCTACAACTGTTTTCAGCTTGCTATTTAATTTTGCATGAGGTAGTTTGCTACACTGCTAGACAATGAAATTCTAAAACGCTACAATACATGTGAACTAATAAAATCACATAGCATTTTTAGCTGGTAAAAACTGTGTTTTCCTTTTATATTAGCACATTAATTAAAAAAATATGTGTAATAAAATATTCAATTAGACACAGAAACAACATTACCATTTTTAAGACCTTTTTACAGGCATAATCACACATGCAGAACTGGAAATAATTAATACAACACAGTAGTGGTGTTTTACTAGTGTGTTATTTAAAAGGTTAGGAAGCACATCAACAGCTGACTCATGTACCAGGGCCAAAGAACTATATAGTGCTTAAAAGCCATTAAACTGCATAATTAATTTTTTCTCAATAATGTAAGATAAAGTTTTACATTTCAAGATGTTTAGCGTCAAACCATTTAACAGTGATATTGTGTTGGCTACCTCTCCTGCGCTTACCTGAGCATGTATTTGATTGCTTTCATCTCTCGTATCATGATGACATATTCCATGCACAGCCTCAGCAAAAGCAATAGGGGAGAGCGGGGCACAACCTAACGCATTTTGGTTTTGGCTAAATTAATACAAAAATTATTAGGTTAGATTCATATTTTTTTTTTACACAAGCAACACTTCTGCTACAAATGACCACCTAAAGTTTTTTCCTAGGACCTACCATTTTCGTACAGTTGCACTGAAAGTGACAGAAGTGCAAATGTTACAACTTACCCCATATACGGGGTTAATTGTAACAGACAGAGGGGTTAGTTGTAACACTTGTGTGTAACACACATAATTCAGTACTATTTGATTTGTATAGTTTGATATTGTTTTTGCATCTGTATAGACAGATATCCATACATCCATCCCTCATCCTTCTATTATGGATCAAAATCATGGATAGAGACATAGAAAAGGGCTGCATAGTTTTGCAATAAATAATAATAAATAAAATTACAAATATTGTAATTGCAATTAAATTAGATTTGTGTGTGGCAGCTGCATGTTAATTATTGTTATTAATAATAACAGCAATAATAATTCAATTGAGCTTAAAATAAAAATTTAAAGGGTTTATTGCAATAAAAACAGACCATATTTTTAATAAATAAATAAGTTATCATTCATAGTACACTAAATTTTAAACATTTTAAGTTCCAACATTGTTTGTGAAAGTTAAATGTATAAATAAATACACAAACCTAAAAAGTTGTGTGGCTCCGTTTTCATTTGATTATCATTGTACACCTGGCGGCTTAGTTATAACTAGGGTTGCAAAGTTTCCAGAAACTTTCCAGGATTTTCAGAAACTTTCCAGGATTTTCGAAACTTCCAGGATTTTCCGAATCTTTCCAGGATTTTTGGGAAGTTTCTGGAAATTTACCGGAAATATTCAGCCCCTTTGCAACCCTAGTTGTAACACTCTGTTACAACTAACCCCGCTGTGTATTACATATTTTAAGCCTAGTTAACAGTCACTAGGAATTGCTGACATGTTTCAAAGCGGCGCTATGTTTGAGCCAACAAGACAGTGATTAAGGCAATATAAAGTTAGATTTGGAAACGTATACACCCAACTCAGAAACCAAAAAAAAAAACCTATGAGGATAAAATTACTTTCATGGTGTCAAAACACTCTTTGTCCAGTATCTTCACGAATTATAATCAAAACTTTCTGCAAATTCGCGGAGACTGTCCTCTGGCAGCATGAGAAAAATAGCAGAAAGACAACCTGCTTGATCCTGACGAACTATGTAAAGAGTCTGTGTTACATTTAACCCCGTGTTAAGTTGTGCCCCGCACTCCACTACGTCTATTCAGCCAATGAGTCCTTATTGTAGACGCTGTCGATGTATTTCTGTATTAATTAACATTGTACCAAATTTGTTTACACTTTATTTTGATGGTTCCCCCTTTAGACATTCTGTTGACTTTAAGTAATGTTATACCGTCAACTAACTCTCATAAGAATATAAGTTGAATATTAGTAGATTGGGGCAAGGTTACAGCACAGTAAGGGGTGGTTGGTATGTTTACATGACAATGAACTAATGATACCTGTTTTATGTTCCCCTTGTCTTGTGTGGACTTTTGTCATTTCTTGTCCTGTACCATGTTTTGTAGTCCCTTGCTGTTCCCTAGGCTCCCCAGGTGTTTCTGATTTGCCACACCCCCTTGTTATCTTGTTTCAGTTTATCTGCATTTAAACCCTGAGTCTTGTATCAGTGTTTGTGAGTTCTTGACTTTGTGATGTTGTGAGTCCTGTTCCATAGTCTGAGTCTTTGTCAAAGTTTAAATCTATTTAATAAAAACACTGCTGTACTTGGATCCTGCTTTGCATCATTACAGAAGAATGACCAACCCACCATGAATCCAGCAGCACAGATTATGCGTCTCCATTCAGGGAGACCGGCCCATTGAGGAGTAGCCTACATCATGGACTTCTTTAAACTAGCACCTTTGTCATGTTTTGATGAAGTGTGTTTGATGATATTTTTCTGAGGAGAGCTATCCGAACCGCTTAACTCCTGTATACCACTTCATCATCCTAGCTGGAGATTAGAAAAATAGTCCCGGTGAGCCTGCACCTCACATCAGTCCTGCCGAGTCCTTTGAGAGGACTATGGAGACCATGCCGCCATGGCCACCTGAACTGTCATCTCCGCCACCCAAAAATTGGCAGGGCTCACGTAGTATCGTAGGTTCAAGTAGATCGTAGCCTGCTCCACCCTGGTCTCCTGCACTGCCTGATACGCCCTGGCCACCTGCACTATAGACATAATAAATAAATGTATTTATGTCATGACTCACGTCTGTGTTACCCTATCTTGTCCCATGTTAGCAGTCCCCCATTATGTCTATTAGTCACATGTTTCTAATTAGCCCCGCCCCCTTGTTATCTAGTTAACCCCTAGTTAGCTACATAACCCCCTTGTTATCTAGTTTACAATACTCCGCTAGGTGACAATGACGGTATCATATCCAAGCACATTGAATCCTGTTTTTAAAAGTTAGCTTTTTCAGGCCCCCACAATGCCGTTGTCATGTAAGCGATCTGCCAAAATGCATTAAAAGATTTACTATTTTAGTTGATGGCAGTGTTGTTTAAATGGCCCCAAAATTGGCGTTCTTAAAAAGTTAATCAATCAACAGAATGACTAAAGGGAACCATCAAAATAAAGTGTTACCGCAAACTTTTTAAACCTTTAATATTTAATTATTTAATGTACATTTTTAACACTATACTTTGTTATACGGAAGCCCTGAACCGCAACGTAAAAAATAAATAAGTCTGTAAATAATATAAAAAATCTAGCATTTCGAGATTTAAGTCGAAATGTTTAGAAATTAAAGTCGAAATGTTTCTAGATGAAAGTCGAAATGTTTACAGATTAATGTCGGAATGTTTCGAGATTAATGTCGAAATGTATCGAGATTAAAGTCGAAATGTTTCGAGATTAGAGTCGAAATGTTTCAGAGATTAAAGTCCACAACTCGAGATTAAAGTCGAAATGTTTCTAGATTAAAGTTGGAATGTTTCGAGATTAATGTCGAAATGTATCGAGATTAAAGTCGAAATGTTTCGAGAATAAAGTCGAAATATTTTTAGAATAACGTCGAAAAATTTCGAGATTAAAGTCTAAACATTTCGAGATTAAAGGTGAAACGTTTCGAGATTAAAGTCAAAACGTTTTGAGAATAAAGTCAAAACATTACGATAATGTATGTGCATTCATAACAGTGCGCATCCACTAGCTCAGAGTGTGCGCGTGTAAAGAAATACACTTGTGAAGTCGAACCGCCATGGATCAACACAAAATAGAAGCTTACTTTTATCTGGGCTGTCAACAAAATTCTTCACAGGTGCTAGTGGCAATGTTTTTTTTAGATGTTTTTGTGGTCGTCAGGGCTCTAGGCAACACTATTTGGGTCGAGAACACAGTAACCGTCCTGTCTCCCTCTTCACTGTAAATACGTTCTGGATACATTTTAAGTGCATCATTCTGTATCCAATCATTTGGCCGTATCCTGTGATTTCCTCAGATTTAAAAACCACTAATGGTTGTGGAAAGATTCTCTGATAGCATAGCTATTTTATACACACATACACACGCACACACACACACTTCTTGAATTGTTTCGAACTTTAATCTTGAAATTTTTCGACTTTAATCTCTAAAATGTTCGACTTTAATGTTTATTTATTTATTTATTTTTTACTTTGCGGCTCAGGGCTTCCATATTGTTATTCCCTGGTATTCATTTAAAAAAATCTAATATAGTGACTAAATTTGTCATATTTCTCTCTTCTGTAACAACTTGAATGTGAGTAAATGATATAATTTAGATTTTTGGGTGAACCATCCCTTTAATGTTATGGTCTTCTATGTACTGAACCTCTAGAGCTGGGGACTGGGGCCAACTAGGGGGCCTCAAAATTGACCTAAAATTATTTAAATGAAAGAATCTCAGAATCTATTTTAAAAAAAACACGCACAAAAATCAACATTGTAATCAGATTGTACCCTTTGACTTTTGTTTTCGTTCGAGAAGATATATATGCAGTAAACACATTGTGTTTAGTTCTTTTAATATTTCAACACTTTTTGAAAACTGCATTGTCATGATTACAACACAAATACAGGTGGAAATATCTTAGCCTATACCTATTTTGTGCTGAACAATACAGGCCTTGAGTGAAAAAAAAAAGAAAAGAGTTAAGAACCTGGTTTAGAAGATATAATAGTTTGTCATTTCAAACCCTGAATGGGAAAATGGTCCATATAAACGCAAAGTAAAATGAGAGAGCTTAACAAACCATGACCTTTTGGAATGTAATTTTCTGTAAAAGAATCTTCTCACAAAGCTAATAGTTACTCCTTTGCTTTTAAATACCAGTGGTTTCTGCCTTTAGATTTTTGTGGTGTCTGGCCAATCTCCACACCTAATTACACACCCTGACATAGACAGCACGTTTCCTTCTGATATGAAAAATTTAGAGGTGACTGAAAAGTTCAGTCATCATTTGTTACAATATGACCTTCGGAAGACTCCTAATGCTTTATCATTTCATAGACCACTTAATACTATAATTGCACATCACATTTTCCTTTTATAAAGTCTTTTTTAAAACTTGCCCATCTGGCAGAATTTGAATAGGAACAGATAAAGACAGCCTACCAAGATAAAATTTGTTAAAACCCTAGACATTCAGTCCAAAAGATAACAAGCGCATCTTGAAGGATTTATTTTTTATCTTAGCAAAATAAACTAAAAGGACAAAATAGAGGAGAATCACTACAAAAGTTGTTCCCCGGTAGAAATATGAACAGAGAATTATTCATGACCGCAGTCCATTGAAACTTGTACAAAAGTGATGCTAGAATTTGTCAGCACGCTTGATCTTCAAGAGAGGAGGGGCGAGGCCAATCCTTTGCAGCGAATCATCTCTAAATAATTCAACTCGCTGTGGTTAAGCTTCACGCCATTTATCTCTGCCCGAACTGACAACCATCAAACTTGTCATTTGCTTATGTTTCATTGCATTGAGGGCTCTATTGATTGTGCTGCTGAGATTCACATTCTCTGAATGACTGAACAACAAATACTGTCTGGCTCCATCAGCTTACTGTTTGTTTATTTGCACAGAGTAAAAAGTTTCTGCACACCTCTTTTTTCTTTTTCTTTTAGATGACAATGTAGAATTAAAAAGCAATGTAAAAGCAAAAACAAAGTCTCTTTGCAATATTTGACAAAATATTATCATCTTTCTGTTGTCTCGTTTAAAACTTAACAGGGAAAAGTTTGGTGCGTTTTAATTTGCAGTTTTCATGGTTGTCGAATTAGCATACATTTTTCATGCCATTTACAAGCTCTCATATCTAAAAAAGCCGTGTTTCAAATTAGCATAAAATGCATCGGTTCTGCTCAGAGAGGTAAAAAATTGTGCACTGAGTTGCCAGGGAAACCAGCAAATGTTTGCAAATGAAGAGGAAAGTCACTGTGCAGAATGAAATGTATTAGAAACTGAAATTGTGAGCAAACTGAGGTAAGTCAACGATGTCATACCTGCTTTTCTCTCTCATTAAATCCAACTGTTTTCATGTTGTACATTTGGAATACCCACCAAACGTATGGAAACGTATGGAAAAAAATGGAAACAAATCAATTGAATTTTTTTATTTCTTGACCTGAAACATTTCTATAGGCCTATAATATAATTTTATTTTCCTGTAATGATCTGCTCTATAAAGCAAAAGTTATCAGCTCTTTATATTTGGTTTAGTTTTTCAATTTTTTTGACTTACTTCCAAAAATTGTAACTTAAAGGTGCCATATGGAATAATTGAGGTAAAAATATCCAAAAAATGAGCTACACGTATCAAAAGAATGAGAAGAAATAAGTGCAATGATGTCATTAAAAAAACTGAAAAGTTATAGTGCTGCCGAAAAATAAACCTAAATTAGCATGCTAAATTACTAGCCCCGGCCCGGCAGGTGTCGTAACACCAGTTTCGGCCATGGGAGGCGGTATGCGGGCGGGCAACATTACCACCAGTCAAACTGCAGTACATGAGTAGGTCACGCGGCTTGTGTGTATACTTGAACCCATAGACGAACCTGATGTCAGTCGTGTGGAAAGTACAGCCCACTATTACATTTCAGTTCAGGGAAGAGTTAAAAATATTGGTCGACATTATGCATGAGGAATACCATTTTGGTAAGTTGTAGCATACTGTATCTTTCAACAGTGTTCATGTTCTTTTTCCATTATCTAGTAGAGATGATCGGTTCACGTGCACTAGGAATCTGTGGTGTAGCACCACCAAAACGGTATTTATTGTTTGAATTGCGTAATAAAATTGACTGAATCTGAGAGCTTAACTAACCAAGAGCGTGGTGAGCTGAAACCTGCGTACGTCGCGAAGTGCGGAACATCCAATAGGAAAATTCGGTGGTAGCCAGCGTTCAACCTGAAGAGGGCAGCACTAAGACGTTTTTACAACATATATAGTAGAAATAAAACACTTTATACACAAATGTCAAAAAAGTTACTCGAATCAATGACTGGTATTAATAAAGATCCATTCTTACAGATCATTAACCAAAAAAATTGGTTTAGTGTTTAGTTACTCTTTAATGACATTTTTCATTTTAATTAAAATACATTGGACAAATTAATAAGCACAGTCAACTAAGTTTCATTTATTAAAAGTTATAAAAAAAAGTATTACAACTCTACATTAATACATTACGGTATTATGGTTCATACCCAATTAATTTGAAGGTTTCACACCTTATTATGCAAATTGGCAACTCTGTGAAATCATTTATATGTAAATCCTTATCCAGTCATCACAAATAACTGGAAAGGTCATGAAAAAAAATCAATGGTGGATTTTTGGGATTGCTGCTATCACAACTGTGCAATACAACAATATCTGCCTAACTTTTCATCTTTGCCAGATCATATTCCTGGTGGTCCTGTAAGCCTTTACTGATGATCAAACATAGTTATTAGAGTTTGTCATCAGGAGGCTTCCAGTTGAACAGGGAGACTATGGGAGTTGTGTACCCCACTGAAATGACGGGAAATGATAAATTGTTCTGTGCTGAACTAGTTTAAGGCGTACGGCTTGCTATTGTTTATCTGGTAGAGACGAACTTCACAAAGAGAGTCAGGGGAACAGCATGAGCAGCAATATCCATCAGCAGCTAGTGAGGAACTGCCTCTACATACTAGCTGAAAGACCTCCAACGTAATTTGCAGATTCTCTTTGAAACATTTCCATGTTTGTTAGCATGTATTTTCCGTTGCTTTTGTCCTATTTGTTTAGGACAAACATAACACGATGGTTTTGATGCATGTGAACAATTTATTAGGAATTCAATTCCTAATACAATTTATAAGAGGATAGGAATTCTACATTGTTTCTTTCTTTCTGCTGAATTAAATACTTTTGACCATACGTCAACATCCGACGTTTTAGGGTACCCTTTAACTTCAGTTAGATGACACTATCTAATCCTAGCCCTACCCCAGACCTAAACCTACCCGCATCAGCTAACTGACGCTTAAAGGTAAAGTGTCAGTTAAATGACGCCCAGGATCATCATCTAACTGACGTTAAAGGAGCTGTATGTAAGATTGTGGCCAAAACTGGTACTGCAATCATTTTCAAATTACTGTAGAGTGGTGTATCCCCTCCCCCTCTCCCTGACTCGAGGTTGCCAGGTAGGCTGCAGGATCCAATTTTTTTTGATCCGACACGATTTGTATCTGCAGCTGTGGTAACTAGAGCAGAGCTGGCAACCCAGATGCCGCAACAATACTGACTTTGTGATTGGTGCATCGGTGGAAGGTGGAGCATCAGACCAAAACATGACAACATCAACATCAGTTGAGGGCTGCAACTTCACTTTTTAAGTGACAATATCCTGGCTGGACTACTGTTATCAGTGATATAATTATTTGAAATGAACATGATTTCTTAATGTCTAGTGACATATTAGGGCCATTTTATGATTATTTGAAATACATTTCTTACATACAGCTCCTTTAAAGGGTACCCTAAAACGTCGGATGTTGACGTATGGTCAAAAGCGTCAGTTAGTTGACGTCTTGGGATGAGTGTTATCCAGGACAACTGGGCAATAATGCACAATGCATTCTTACCCCAAGGCGTCAGCCTTTTGACCATGCTTCAATATTCAACGCTTTAGGCGCCTTTTAGCGTCAGTTATAACACAGTCTCATCCCAATTCGTCATATAACTGACGTTTTGGGACGTCTTTCTACCATTCGTCAATATACGACTTTTCAGGGCCCCCTGAAACGTCGGCAGATGACGATACCGGGTCGTTCATACAACTTACGCTTCACCTTTAACGTCAGTTAGGTGACGAGTTGGGTTTTAGGGTTAGGTTTAGGTCTGGGTAGGTTAGGATCCTATAGAACGTCATCTACGACGTTTCAAGGGGGCCTGAAAAGTCGTATATTGACGAATGGTCAAAAGACGTCCCAAAACGTCTAGTTATATGACGAATTAGGATGAGACTGCGCTGTCAGTTACATGACGTTATCTTACACGTCATCTAACTGACGCTAAAGGAAAAGCGTCAGTTAGATGATGCGGGTAGGTGTATGTCTGGGGTAGGGTAGGGTTGCACGCGTACCTGAGGGCGTCATCTAACTGATGCTAAAGGGTGCCTAAAGCATCAAGCATCGAAGCATGGTCAAAATGCAGTTAGGTGACCGCCTTGGGGATGAGAATGGGCTGTAATGCAACACATACATGGAGTAAATCGTCACAATGGAAGACATTAAACAGCTTAAAGGCACACTGCGCGAACTTTCTTGGCCACTAGATGTTGCTCGACCTCTAACTTGCACTTCTAGCAGTCCCTAGAGGCCACAAGCGCCGCAACACTGTCGCAAATTAAAGTCAACAAACAGTTAACCGGTCAGCCTCCCATGTCTTATGGATTGTGTGTGTTTGCAGTGTTTGAAGCGAGCAGCCTTGCCGCGCGCGAGTTCCCTTATAGCAGATCGGCTGAGAGAGAGCGAGCGGGGAGAGTCTCCATGGAGCTTATCATGTCTGTGAGTGAATGTGGACGTGGGACAGCGGGCACATTCACTGCACTGAAAACATCGTCGGCCTGAGCTGACTGTATGTGTGTTGGTTTATTTTTACAGAAACCGTGGGAAATGTGGTGTGTAACGTTAGTGTCTGTGGGTACTACTGAGTCACGTTCACTACATTTAATGTAATGTTACATTTGACATGAGGCGATTTCATTAGTGCGAGCCCTGCACTGAGGCGGGCTGTGTTTGTGTGCAGAAATGAACACTGGGCTGTGGGCATTTTATTACACTCATAACACCATCGGCTGTGGCCGGAATACCAGAAAATACTACACTGCTTATATAAATTTATCTGGGTTACCTCGGAAATGGCATTTGTGTTCAGGCAAGCGTCCGTATCGGTCGAGCACCCCTCCTCCTCATTTAGCTCACGCCAGCAAGCGAAGCGAAAGCTAGACCAATGTGTTAATCCTCGTCCTGGCTTTTAATTTGTCACTCTCCCCTTTTCTTTTTTTAGTTTCCTCTGATAAAACCGTTGCCTTCTTGCTTGTAGCTGTCGTTCGGCCATGACGAAAACATACAGACGGCAATCAAACGCGAGTTGAGCACTAACATCAGAATCTGAGGAAGTTTGGGGTGGTGGGGGAAGTGACGTATGCCGGAAAGCAGTCGAATTTTGTAGTTCTTTTTGTGCTCGGGTTCTACCCGAAATCTCGAAGTTACAAAGTGCTAGTAAAAGTGATACAGACACCTTCAGGATACGGCAGACATGTCATTCAACCTATTGTAAGTCGATGTACCTTCTCAATTCGGTTTTGGTAATATATTATAAAAGTTGAAGAGTTCCACAGTGTGGCTTTAAGGAATTTTCTTTTTAAAGGGTATTATGAAACCCTAATGAAAACTCTCGCAGGCGACAACCAGCCCCAGTCTCCCCTAATGCTATTGTACAATGAATTATTTGACAAATTCCAGAATATTTATCAGGTCGACTTCCTTCAAATTAGACATTTTTAATGTTTTACGATTTGTGGGCCAAATCTGTTGTGTTCAGACAACTTATTGCAGGCATGTTATGTATTTGTAACTTATGATGTAATATTTAAGTTTAACCAGAAAAGAGCATTGAAACTGTTTAGCAGGCTTCAATGGTTTGTTTGAAAGCACCCCAGAAGAGGTCGGTTTTGGCTGGTGCAGGCTGCTTTGCTGTTGGAAGATCTCTCCAGGGTAAGTGCGCTGTACGGTAATCTCGCTCTGATGGCAGGGAAATGCTGTCTTTGAACAAAGAGCCTCTGCAGCAGAGAAAAAACCTCCCTTATGGTTGAGATGTGATTAAAGTTTCTCTCTCAGATCTCTGTGTGTCTGTCGAGGGGAAATGCGTTTGCTCAAAGAGAGATCCGGGGAGTCTCTGAAATTTGATGGGTGGGTGGAAGAAATTTGGGAGCTAATAGTAAAAAGAATAGACTAACTCACAAAAAAAAATCAGGCTCATGACAGCTACTGTAAGTGACTAACCAAAAATATGGATGGGACATGCAATGCACAAAATGATGTCTTCAGTAGTCTATGGGACAATAGTCATATTTTTCTGACATTTTTCTATGGGAAGATGAATTCAAAAGGTAAGCTATAAAAATGCTAAATTGCTGAATATATAGCTGTATTTGTGCACAAACACACTCAGAAGACTTTTCTCCCACGTCTTTTGGCTCTCTCTCAAGTCTGGCCTGGCTGTGGTTCTGATGAGGTGTGATAGAACTCATTCTCAGTAAACAGAGATTCTCTCAGTTGGAGGCCAATCAGTTGGCTGCGTCTCCTTTGCTGTTTACTCTCGCATCAGACATATGTTATAAGCCTGGGTGCCGATAAAGATATTTGCCTTCTCAGCCTTTGAATTTGAAATTCAATTCATTTTAATCTTTTCTTATATCTGTCTATTTGCATGTGGGAAAAAAAAACGAAGATGGATATGTCTCCTTAATATTGGTACGAGTTCTGAGGGCTCTTTATGGCCAAATGTGTCATTTATGACACATTTACGGCCAGCAAAGCGGAATTGAAAAAATATAATGTTGCTTCCAAACTGTTTTTACAAACATTCGTTGTTCTTTTTAAAGTGGCGACATAAATATATTTTTAAAGATCACAGGAAATGTAAAAAAAAAACGAACAAAATGAATATGCAACAAAAACATGAAATACATGCAATTGTTTGGTCAAGTTAAGTCAAATTTATTTATATAGCACTTTATACATTACAAGCTGAAATACAGCTTTACAGTAAAAACCATGATAATAAATGGCAATGTATGATATATTCTATGGCTGTTATATATCGTTCACGCCAGTATGGGTGTGGCAAGTGTCTTTGTTTGGCCCTGATTGGAAATGTTTGGAAATATAAATACATAGTTCTAACATGATGTTTTTAAAATTAGGAACAGAGACCTGACAAACCCCAGACAGTTTAGGTAACCATTGGTAACCATCAGGTAACCATTGATACATATATATATATATATATATATATATATATATATATATATATATATATATATATATATATATACTCACCGGCCACTTTATTAGGTACCCCATGCTAGTAACGGGTTGGACCCCCTTTTGCCTTCAGAACTGCCTCAATTCTTCGTGGCATAGATTCAACAAGGTGCTGGAAGCATTCCTAGGGAGTTTGGTCCATATTGACATGATGGCATCACACAGTTGCCGCAGATTCTCGGCTGCACATCCATGATGCGAATCTCCCGTTCCACCACATCCCAAAGATGCTCTATTGGATTGAGATCTGGTGACTGTGGAGGCCATTTGAGTACAGCGAACTCATTGTCATGTTCAAGAAACCAGTCTGAGATGATTCCAGCTTTATGACATGGCGCATTATCCTGCTGAAAGTAGCCATCAGAAGTTGGGTACATTGTGGTCATAAAGGGATGGACATGGTCAGCAACAATACTCAGGTAGGCTGTGGCGTTGCAACGATGCTCAATTGGTACCAAGGGGCCCAAAGAGTGCCAAGAAAATATTCCCCACACCATGACACCACCACCACCAGCCTGAACCGTTGATACAAGGCAGGATGGATCCATGCTTTCATGTTGTAGACGCCAAATTCTGACCCTACCATCCGAATGTCGCAGCAGAAATCAAGACTCATCAGACCAGGCAACGTTTTTCCAATCTTCTATTGTCCAATTTCGATGAGCTTGTGCAAATTGTAGCCTCAGTTTCCTGTTCTTAGCTGAAAGGAGTGGCACCCGGTGTGGTCTTCTGCTGCTGTAGCCCATCTGCCTCAAAGTTCGACGTACTGTGCGTTCAGAGATGCTCTTCTGCCCACCTTGGTTGTAACGGGTGGTTATTTGAGTCACTGTTGCCCTTCTATCAGCTCGAACCAGTCTGGCCATTCTCCTCTGACCTCTGGCATCAACAAGGCATTTCCGCCACAGAACTGCCGCTCACTGGATGTTTTTTCTTTTTCGGACCATTCTCTGTAAACCCTCAGAGATGGTTGTGCGTGAAAATCCCAGTAGATTAGCAGTTTCTGAAATACTCAGACCAGCCCTTCTGGCACCAACAATCATGCCACGTTCAAAGTCACTCAAATCACCTTTCTTCCCCATACTGATGCTCGGTTTGAACTGCAGGAGATTGTCTTGACCATGTAGGTGTACCTAATAAAGTGGCCGGTGAGTGTGTATATATATATATATATATATATATATATATATATATATATTATTTATTTATATAGTATGTGTTTTTATATATGTATGTAGTAGTGATGCGCGGGTCGGCTTTTTTCCAACCCGCAGGTCCCGCTTTTATGAAATTATTTGGCCCGCCCCAGCCCGCACCGCACCACTGTCTCTATTTTTACAACCCGCCCCGCCCCGCACCCGCGACCGTTAAATAGACAGTAGCTACTAGGCATTGTAATGTAAATGAAAATAGCCTTTATTTCAGCCTGAAAGTGCTTGGAAACATTGCCTTGTAAACTGGCAACAACAGACGATTATGAATATGAACCATAAATCAGGTCATATTAATAAACATTTTCAACATTTACAAAGCAGCATTTGTATTCATCTAATAGGCTAAACCATTTTTTTTTATTTCTTAGACCCCCACAAATATGTCTTGACACGCTGGAAGTGGACATTTTGTGGCGCTACTTAGTATATTTTTCACACGAGTTGCACTTCAGGTAACCGAGACTACTGTTGTCTCCTGCTAGCCTGCAACTACTGCACTTATGAGAACCGCTCCCAAACATTAGATTTAGCAGCCTGACCTTTTTTCTTTGAATCATGTATATTCCTGACCTCAATTTCTCCCGCACCTCGTCTTCCATCTTCACTTATATTTCTCCGTTGTTGTTGTTGTCGAGGCTGGCGGCGAGAGCTGCTTGCCGCGCCGCTTCCGTGACGTGTCACGTGACACCAAAGGTTTGGGAACCTCACGCAAGTTACGTTGCTACGGCAATCGTATTGTAACCTTATCAAATAACCTTATAAAATATGAAAATAGATATTCCCAAATATTTAATATAGGCTGGAAATTACAAGCAACATACATGGATAAAAAAATAAATAATAATAATTAATGACCCGCCCCAACCCGCCCCGCAAATAAAGTGACAATTTCTTTACCCGCCCCAACCCAACCCGGGGCCGCGGGTTACAGAGTCGACCCGCGCATCACTAGTATGTAGCAGTTTCAAAAATATCTAATTTTCTTCCACAAAAGTTTTTTTTTTTTCTGTGCGTGTGTGTGTGTGTGTGTGTGTGTGTGTGTGTGTGAAATATCCCCTTCAGAAAGCAGTTGTAACTCGGTGGTCATTATTCAAATGTAATTGCCTTTGTGACGTCACAGATCCAGTAATATAAAAACAAGTTTTTTTGTGCTCTATTAAATGGATGCTGTTTTTATAATGAGGAGGATGTTTAAGCTATGAAACTTGCTGTAAGTTTTAACCAGGTTCGCTGAACAGTCTGCATGGACACAGTAGGCTGTGAGAATTTATGCTACAAACTTCAGTGTTCTTTTAATCATGGCTGTATTGTTACATAAAGAGAAGCCTGGAGGGTAATAGGCATGCTATGTATAATTACTGTAAATGCCAGCCTTGCTCAAAATGCTTGTATAAAAAAGGTTAGGGCAGGCTGCTCAGAACCATATTTGTCACACAGTAGGTAACCGTTAGAGGTTTCAGAGACATTAAGAGCCTCAATCTTGACGTTATGAGTCAAGCTATTTTTAGTTGGTAGTTGGAGTGTAAGGAAAGTCTTTCTTCCATTTCTTCTCCGCTGTCCATGTTTGCAACTAGCATTTACCTTAATGGCAATATGAAGTTATAATAATGGTGCAACTCCCACATTAATTTGAAAAGCCCACCAGTTTGTCATCAAAACCTTTTTGTGACAGAGGGTCCGCGTACCTCCAGTCACTGTGACCCTCTTTCCAGCCCACGTTCAGCTTCGAATATAGAGACATGTGAAAATAGAAAAAGCAGCATGTGATGACGCTTATTGTACCCTTTCACCACTGCTACTGTATAAATCCAGTGTGGTATGTCTTATGTTGCTGAACGTCCTCCAAAGTACATGCAAGAGGTGTCTTGAAGTACAAGCTGCTTGAAAATTGTGTTACGTGATTTTATGTTGGTAACTGTATGGTTTTCTTCAGTGGAACACAAAAAAAGATCCTTTAAAGACAGTAACCAAACAGCTTTGACTTCCATTGTATGGATGAAAAAAATATATATCTCAAAATATCTTATTTATACAAGTCATACAAGTTTAAAACAATATGATGGTGAGTAAATTATGACAGAATTTTCATTTTAAGGTGAACTATCCCTTTGAAGAATGGGTTAGCTTGCCTGGTTAGCTTGATCCAGTTATCCTTTGATAGTGTTCCCACATCTATCTACATATGAGCCCAAAAAGCATGTACTTTTCAAGACAAATTTAAGTAATGTGACAGCCACGTTAGCTCTGGGAACCAAGTCTGGTTCTTCCATCGCAGGGCTATGAGGAACACTGAATGGCGCGTTTCCCTGATTCTCTTGATCACCTGTGGCAACAGAGAGACCGGAGGGAAAGCATATAGTGGGCGGCTGGGCCATGCAGGTTTGGGCCAGCATGTCCTCATTCTTTGAAAATAACTTTAGGCAGTGAGAGTTGTCTTGTGATGCAAAGAGGTCGAATTCCGCTTTGTCGTAAAGGCGCCATATTGGCTTTATGCACAGCTGCACTACTTCCTGAACTTAAGCCAGCTCCTTTGTTTCCTGTCTGCCATTATTGGCCAAGCTTGATTAATTCAGGTGTGTCTGATTATTGTTGCCGTGACTACTTAGGTCAGGCACACCTGAACTAATCAATTTGTCCAATAATGGCAGACAGGAAACAAAGGAGCTGGCTTAAGTTCAGGAAGTAGTGCAGCTGTGCATAAAGTCAATTAACTGGACTGTTTGGGGGTGCAGGGACCATTCTCCTGGGGAAACGTTGTCCCTGGACAGTCGGTCTAGGCTGTCGTTCAGGTGATCTGGCACATGCGCAGCTCTCAGCGAGCACAGATGGTGCTGAGACCAGATGAGGAGGTGTTCTGCCAGATTGCAGAGATTCCTGGATCTGACACCGCCCTGGCAATTCTAGTAGGACACAACAGACATGCTGTCCGAGCGGACTAGAACATGGTGGTATGAGTATGAACGAGAGGAAGATAAACCCAGCCAAAGTACCGCCAGAGGCTGAAGCCATGTAGCCCAGCATCCTCTAGAATTTCTTCAGAGGGATGAAGCTGCACATCTGGAACGACACGGCCAGTTGCGTGCACTGTGTTGATAAGCAAGCTGTCATGGCCAGAGAGTTCTATTCCTAAAAGGGAAATTGACTGACCGGGCAGTAATGAGCTCTTGGTCCAGTTGACCGTGAGACCTACAGTAGGCGTTTCAAATGACTAACGAGCGCAGCTCTGTGGGACAATAGTTCTGTCTCTGACTGTGCTAAAATCAGTCAATTGTCAAAATTTGCACACCCTGGTTTCTCAAGGGGGTGAGAAGCTGCGTCCATGCACTTCGACAATGTACATGGTGCTAAGGACAGGCTGAACAGCAGGAGGGTGTATTGATAAACCCAACCGTTGAAGGCAAATCTCAAGAATGGCCTGTGATGGGGTATTACCTGAATCTGGAAATAGGCATCTTTCAGATCAAGAGATATAAACCAGTCCCTCGGGCAAAAGTGCGCGAGAAGTTGTCTGGTTGTAAGCATTTTGAATGCTCTTTTCATAAGAGCTTTGTTCAAATGCCTCAGATCCATTATGGATATTGGGTGTTGGCGGCCTTGGGCGGCGTGTAAGTTTGTAAGCGTGAGGAGAGCTGCATAAAATTATCTGTTGCGAGAGCCGGGATTGAACACTAGTCTCTGACACGAAAGCTTTGCGTTTCGCCACTGAGCCACAGGGGCAAAAGACACCAGATTTACTTAGCGCGAGCAGATAAGAGAGCGTCACAGTTTTGTGTCTCGGTGCTTGTTTGCAATTTTATATAACAGGCTCATTGCTGCAGCATTGACATAACCAGCCGCTCAAACTAAGAGGAGATGAGAAATGTTTGAGAAAATGGGGATTAGTCCGGCCTTGGCTGGACTTGACACTATTTCCTCATTTCGCCGGTGACGCATGCACACGGGGGCGGATTAGCTTTCTTGTAGCGTAAGAAAGCTAGCTGCGGTTAGAACAGCTATCAGCGGTGCGTCCCCATTAAGAACGAGGGCAATGTGGCTCGTGGGCGGCAGCTGTGTGTCGGTGAGAGGGGACGAGGCTCGAGGGTGGGAACCCGCGAGCATGTTGCGGCAGCCACAGACTCCGGCGGTCTTTGAGAACGGCGCTTTTTCTTTCTGCATGGTCCCAAAGAGCGAGAGATAGCATGATCGTGGAAAGCTTCGAGTCGAGCCGGCAGGGACGACATCGGAAGCTCCTCGCAGTGGTCACATCCTCACGAAGAGAGGGCAAGAGCTGCGTGTTCATGGCCCAGGCAGAGAGGGCAGATAACGTGGCGGTCTCCGACGCTGAGCGGAAGTGAACCGAGGCATCTTTAAAAGTGAGGGCATAAGCACCCTTGACTAGAGGTCTTCACAGTGCACCCGAGACCCGTCTGACCCCGCACCTCGACCCTTGGACCCGTACGGGTTCGGGTCTCATATTTTAAATGATCAGCTGGGTCCGGGTTCTGGTCCGAATCTATTACTTCGGGTCCCGGGTCTGTTTAACGTTGTGTGTAATACCCGTGCGATCGGAGTGCAAAGTGCAATCTCAAGCACGTGTCATGTTTCTATGGCAACCAGAGCAGAGCTTCCGCCAGACCACGCTTTACATTTTCTCCTATTTTTATAATAGTATAAATGAGCCATCTTGTTTAATCTTAAAGTTTTGGTGGTCAGATTTTGACTCAATGAAGAGCAGAGAGCACAGATATGATCAAGCTGAACAAGCAATCGTTATTATAGTTCAAAAGGGCAAACAGTTAAAGTTATTATGCGAGTTAACTCAAGTCAGAATGTGCATGTGCAAGGTTGCATTTGTCAACCATCACCGTGACATCAAGTGGACTTTTAAAGCTGAAATAATGAGTGGATTAAGCTTGGAATAACGAGAGAAATAACATGGATAGAACTTTCTTGTCGGTGGATTGTAATGCATCACAGTCAGTCAGGTAACGTTTCAAGGAAGTGAGACGACGGCTACTAAAATTAGGTAAGACCAAAAGTTTTATTTTTCGCAACTCGTGTGAAATAATATGTGACGACAATCGGGTCCAGTCGGGTTTGTGTCTTTCTGTCGGGTTCGGGTCCGGTTTTCAAATAATAGACGGGTCCAGGTCGGATCCGGGCAGTACATTTCTCGGGTCTGCACGGGTCCGGGTCCAACTTTTGAAATGAACGATGGGGCTGGGTCGGTTCGGTGTAGCACATTACGGGTCTCTTTCATTTCAGGCATGAATTTTTTGACCCGTGAAGACCTCTACCCTTGACTGAACGTGACGTCACATCGGGATAGCTGGTAGACTGTGCAGTTCCCGCAGAACAGCCTATGAGCACGCTAGACAGCCTGCTCTAGGTCTGCTAGCTGCTGCACTGCGTTGACAATGAATACAAAATTATGGATCATTTTTTGGCTTTAATATCTCGAGAAGACAAATCTTTTCCGTAGTGTAAGCTTAACTTACGAAAATACGAGAGAACCTCTCGTAAGAGAACAACATAGGAACCGCAGTGGTCACAGTGATAAATAGAACCATTGGGTGAAGCAGTCATAGATGTGTTTTATCATGAATAAAGCACTGCTATTGACCAATCAGAATCAAGGATTGGAACTAACCGTTTTAAAAATAATATTAGACAATTCCTATTTTGTTGGTTGTACCACGCAAAAGTTATTTTTTAGTAATGCTAAAAAAAGTTTTTTTCTTTGTTTTCTGATATTTTTATATACTCCCCCCCCCCCCCCCTAAAAATACCAGAACACATTTTTATTAATTCCTGATACATGTAGCTCAACAGTATAGAGCTTGATTCCCAGAAAATTGTCAAAATACTGCCTGTTTTTGCTTAGTTTTTTGTTCCAGTTTCCCACTCCTCGTTTGTTACTATGGTTTCTGATTAATGAGTCATCACCTGTTCTCATTTGTTTTCAGTCACTGTTGTCTGGTATTGTTCATGTGTCAGTGAAGCATGCTTTTATGCTGCCTTCCTGCATTGGCTTAACTAAATTTGTTTGTATTAAATAACCTTTTTGTTTATTGAAACTCATTTCAACGTTTTCATCATCTTCGTCTGGACCAATTTTGACAAGAATGCATGGACTAATGAAAAAATAAAAATGTGTGCCTTGAATGCAATGCAAGTAGGCTATCTAAAAGTGCCTGCCAAATTAAAAACATAACTATCATAGAAGAGGTGCATTCAAGTAGTTCAAGTTAAGTCCAAAGATGAAGGAAAAGGTTCCAATACACAAAAAACCATGGCTGTCTGAAATTGCCCTCTATACCCTTAAAAGGGGCCTGATTTGAGGGGACAGCCATTTGTAGAACCCGAAACCATAGTGGACGTTCTCAAGTGTACTCTGTCAATCCCATAATGTACCGCAATAACTAATGTACAATCGTTGCAGACTCAACGGTTAGAGAATACCCATAATGCAATGTGGTCTTCGCATTGAATGAATTCCCACATCTCACCAGAAGATGGCACCCACTGCTGAATCATCCATCCATCCAATTCCAAATCTTTGGTCCAGTGTGGCTACAAAGTAATATCATTTTTAATTGATTATTAAAATACTAAATTAAGGTCTATATATGCTAATTTCGTTGTCAGAGTTCAAAATAAATATTTTTGTCTTACTATATGGAGCTGTCAGTTTGCTAATTTTAAATGATTTTTAAAAAGCAAGCACTTTGCAAAAGCAGCAGCCCTTCTGGCTCACTCCATGTTCAAATTCTCTCACTCGTATTCATTCACTCCTTCCAGTGGACAATAGTGGAGTAATGTAGGGAATAGTGAATGAGGGTGTAAGGGGAGATTTCGAATACAGCCCAAGAGGAACTTAAATACCCAGTAATGACGAACCAACTACAGACTGGTTTGCCCGTTAATGAATGTCTATGGGAACAAATGACTGGTGGGAAACTAAGGAAACTAGTAATTGAGGAGAAATAAAGAGAAACAAACTAAGGCTGAATCTGAAATCGCCACCTTAAGCCTCAATTGCCTACTATTGCCTACATTAGGCCACTAATACTGAGCACTTGTGAGTGAATGAAAACAAGTAAGCGAATTTGGACAGTCATTTAGCTCACAATATCCATACAGTGTGGGATAGAATGAGTGAGCACTCACCACTACAAATGGCTTATACGATCCTAGGGTATAGTGGGCAAGTTTGGACTCAGCCTAAAAGTTCATGAAAATGAAACTAAAAACAAATAGAATGTGACTGTCTATGAACTGCATTTTTAATTATTAATGTTTCATGTCATTAATATGATTATTTTATAAAGCTCCTTTCTACCAACTCAAGGATGCTTTACAATACCACTACAGAATAAAGGATATAGCATACACAATACAAAAATGTATATGAAAAAGACCCTATAGTCTTACCAGTATACTCATTTTTACCATTTGTCAATTTTTGCAACACATTCAAACGATAATTGGACTATGTTTCTGTGTCTGCTGCTTTTGATGTCACAGCTCATTCACACCAAGTAATTGGCTTAAAAAACAAATTCTATAGATTCAGAACTGAGTGTCCATTAGGGAAGATGGGACATTTCAAACCGCATACCTCTGGATGGGATTCTGCACCAGCTGAGCGACTGCCATTAAGATGACAAACGACTGGCTTGCTTTCTCCATGACAGACCTTATATGCTCTGTATACTGATCTAAAATAATCCCCTCATCTGCATAGACACTTCTCTTACACCTTCCCTACATGCTGAGGACACCACATTATGATTTGTTAACACCATCTGCAGTTTTGGAACCTCAACCCCTTCACACTTTGTTTCTCTTCAAACTTTACTCAAAGAGAGAAAACTTTCGGAAAAGTCTCCCTGAGAAGAGCCACTAATCTTTAATCCTGCTGGATCTGTATTCATTCTCTGCTTCGAGATACATCAACAGAATTATCTTTTACACCTGCAGGCATCACCATATGGAAGCCCAAGTTGCTTTTCTCATGTAGCATTTCTCATGCAACCTACCAGTGCCAAATTGCCAGTGGAATCGCTGAGGGCACCAAAGAGAAGCTTCCCATAATAACTAGTTCACCCATCCCGCAAAGCCCAGAAACATAAGGCATCCTGAGGAAGTCAAACCCACAGGGAACTTTCCTACTAGAGCTTTTAATTTAGACATGAGTCCATTTGACATCAGAGTGTGCTTCATTTGGTTGGTATGGAAGTGGTGAACTAGGGTGAACTACACCTGAAGCCATGCGAAAAGATCTGGGTCTGAGGGACGGTTCATGTGAACTGCCCTGCGATTTGCAGTTGGGATAGGAGCAACTTTTGGAAGTGAGCTGCACACTAAATTCTGGCCAATACCAGTAAGTTATTAATACAAATATACAAAAGATATTTATATCTAAAATGCTATTCTTTTGAAATTGATTCATCAATGAATGTAAAACGTATTCTAGTTTCCATAAAATATTAGGCCATAGAATGATTTCTGAGGGATAATGTGACAGTTGACATAAATTTGACCAATAATAGTTTTTACTTTTGATCAAACAAATGCAGCATTGTTGAGCATACATAAAAAAACTTCTTTCAAAAACATAAAATATACAGACCCCAAATTTTTAATGGTTGTGTATTTTGCATCCCTGAAATAATATGCGTCTTAATTTGCATTTATCTTAGCTGTTTGTCTATCAACTAGAGCATTGCATTCTTTGAATCATGTTCATGCCTCCATGGTGGAATCACTCCTGGGAACAGCTTTGGGCAGTTGCAGCTAGTACTCAATTGATGATGCAAACAAAAAAGAAGAATGTGACCCTTGGGAGCAGATTGAGGTGTTTGCAATTGAGTTTGAGTTCAGACAAAGCAATCAAACCAAGTTTTAGAGCAACCTAAGATTTAGGCTTATGATTCCGAATCCCTGTCTGATTATCCAATACAAAGGAGTCTTACTAACTAGATTATTATATTTTCAATGAGCCTGTCAGTTTCAGCTGATCTCGACTGGTCACACATAAATGATTAATCAGTTTGTGACACTTATATTGTAGTGGCGCTGACATTTTTTTAATTGTGCAGTTTGCATCTTCGCTTAGCCTCATTAACACCGGTATTGTCAGCCATGCATTCTTTCACTGGCAAGTCCTCCCAGAACCAGTGAGGATAAATCAGAGAGACTGCCTGGAGTGCTTGTTAGTGATACACTTCTTTAATCAGATAAAGCAACTTTGCCCAATTTACCGGCTGCTTAAGCACTGGATAAAGTGAAGAGTGAGGGCTGGAGGCCCGTGGGCAGAGCGAGACCAGCTTACTGTATCTGTAAATAAGGCTGTGTTGACTCACACTCTGACAGATAGGCCACAGTGGGTGAGCTAGAACAGGGAGGGAAACAGGAAAACCAGTATGATTGCTTTGTACTGGCCAAACACTCTCTTTTCATTGTTGAAAAGAGTCTTGATGGTCAGCTGGAACACTAAAAAAACTAAAAAACAAGTTGCCTGTGGCAGCAAGCAACTTTTGAAACTACTCTATGCTTGCTGAAAAGTCACCCCTGAAACACATAAGTGTGTGTTTATTTTTCTTCTTTTGACCACATGATGTTGACATCGCAAGATGTTCTCATCCCAAGACGTCATCTAACTGACGCTTTTGACCATACGTCAACATCCGACGTATTAGGGTACCCTTTAACGTCTAATCCTAAACCCTACCCTAGACCTAAACCTACCCGCGTCAGTTAGAGACGCCCTGAGGATCGTCATCTAACTGACGTTAAAGGGTACCCTAAAACGTCGGATGTTGACGTATGGTCAAAAGCGTCAGTTAGACGACGTCTTGGGATGAGAATATGTTGGACATCGAGTGCATTTATAAGCTCCCGAAAAATGCTGGTTATTTTCAAAAATCAGCTCATTATAAAACCCTCACAGTTACTTATGTCAACGCCTTGGTTAATGCGACACATGTTTTTTTTTTTGTAACACACAAACCTAGGTAAAGCATCTGTTGTTCTTCTAATGCTTAATTATTCATAATTTTTTTCCTAATTGCATTGTTTGTGTCCATTGAGTTTGAAAAACAGTTTGATTAGCAAAACATTCACTGGCTTAGATATTTATATATGGATGTGTGTGTTTCATTTCTGTTATTGGTTTTAGGTCATGATTCTATTTATTTTATTCTGTAATTAAATTCCACTAAGGTGAGTTGTAGTGAGAACCAATTATTTTATTAAATTAAACAAATACTTGACTTGAAACATGGACTTAAACTTCAACTAAATAAACTCACCAACAGCAGTTACAGGGAACACAACTAGACCAAGGAAGGGCTATTGAGGTCAATTTATACACAAAGACTAATGATTTACAAGAGACTATGAGCATCACGACACTGACTACGTTTACATGTAGCCAATAACCCATTCAAAACCGGGATATTAGCAATAACCCGGTCGCGAACGGCCATGTAACCACAGGCAAAAACCCGAATATGCTCATATCCCGGATTTTAAAAACCGGAATACTATACCTGGGGTACCCCTTTCCAACCTGAATTTTTGGTCATGTAAACGCGTATAGGCATATCCCCATAGTGATTTGTGTTCTGCGCATGTTCTATTCGCAATGAATCTTGGTCTTTTGAGTAGAGAAACTTCTCGGCGCATACAAAAATCCGCGTGCAGTATACTGAAAGTAAACATGGCGAGACACAGCACAGCATACTTTTGGAGCGAGCACAGTAATGTTACCAGCATCAAAACGCAAACAAAGGCGATTGCTATCTGCCCCGAAACTATTCATTATCCGCGTGCTGCTGCTGTTGTTGTTGTCTTTGAATAAAGGAAGAAGAATCGGAAATGACACATATTGCGTCTTAAGTTTGTCTCCGTATACGTACGTCTAAACGCTAACCGCACATTGCCGTTTAAATCGGGATATTGCAATTCAATGTATACAGGAGAAACTCTCTCTGCTCACGCATGTAAACGGGTTATTCTAGCGCATTCTCATCCTTTAGCGTCATATCGAACGCTATATGACAAAACGGCGCTATACTACGCACATGGTACCCTTTATCGTTTATATAACACACGCTGCGATGGGTAGGTTTAGGTGTGGTGTAGGGTAGGGTAGTCTCATATTACACTAAAGGATTTATGACGCCTTGAGTTTGCGTGTTATATAAACGATAAAGAGTACCATGTGCGTAGTATAGCGCCGTTTTGTCATAAAGCGTTCTATGTGACGCTAAAGGATGAGAACGGGCTGGTTATTCCTAATGTTTCAGAAACCCGAATAGTAACCTTAACCCAACCATAACCCGAAAATTGGCTGCATGTAAACGTAGTCAATGACAAAACAGATCTGATGAACACATGAATAGAGCAACCAATCAGAATATGACACAATAGACAGGGGAAGTAGAAAAATCGCACTCTCAAGTTGAATCTCATGAATATTTAATTTACCATGTCCACACAGACCGCGTTTCGGCCTAAGCCGGCTTAGGCCGAAACGCGTCTGTGTGGACATGGTAAATTAAATATTCATGAGATTCAACTTGAGAGTGCGGTTTTTTCTACTTTATTTTGTTTTATAACTCGCACCCAAAAACATTTTGGGAGTTGAGCGCGCCTGGTTTGAGCACAATAGACAGGGGAAGCACATGACATGATCACATGAGGAGCAAGGGAAATATACATAAATGTACAAAATAAAAGACTTGAAAGCATGAACACAAAACAAAACCACAACCAATCGTGATTATATGTAGTCTATATCTATCAATGGCATTTTTTTCTCAATGGCAATATTTAAATAACTAGCCCAAATATTTTATATGGGCTAGTTATTTAATGATATGTAAAACATTTTTGGGTGTAATTTTCGGTAAATATTACCAATACCGTGATAAATGATTCTGGTCCTAACACTTACCACACCACATATTGTCTCACATAATAACACTCATTATTATAAAAATGTATAACTATAAAAATTAAGAGTGTGGCCTCTGGTTTTGTGGGTCCTGCAGCTTTCAAAGTTGATTGGCCCTGTTGTATGTGCTGTTCTCTATCACTCAAACACTGTCCTGTTCAGAGTCTGACAATTGCTGCAGGCCTATTACACGGACACATCCAGTGTAAAGTATCCAGCAAATATGACTTGTGATGGAGCCAAATGGCCATTCTCTATGAGGTTAATCAATCTTCTGTACATTTTCCAAGACTTAACCAATTGATTTTCCCCTACCAACAAGCAGTTCTATGAAGTCCAAATGGGAGGCCACTCCACATGACTATTTGCAGGTTGTACTGAATCTTAGTCTGATTGATCGGTCTGCTCACAGAGAATATCCAAAGACTGCACCAACAACTGCTGCTTATTCAGCATTCTCTAAAAGACAAGTGGAGGAGAAGCTGGAGTATAGTGAAGAAAAAAGGCAAAAAAACTGCAATTAAACTTAAATCAAATTGCCGTTCAGTAACGATTAGTATTTGCATAACCTTTTTTTCCCAAATAATGACTTTTTAGATGTGTGTGTGTGTGTGTTGAGTGTATGTGAACTTGTTTGTGTGTTTATTGTGGAAAATGATTTAAATTGCACTCTAATTAAATGCCTAATTATGTACTTGAGAGCAGTTCTCTAATAGAAAAAATAAAGAACATTGAGAAGTGTCTTGCTTATGAGATTAATGACAATAATTTATTGGGCTAGAGACATTAAATGGTGTAAGAGGATTTTCCAAATGAACAGTTATTGACTGATGAGCATCAAGCAAATATGCATGTTTTTTTTGTTTTGTTTTTTGCAATTGAAAAAAAATTGAATTGTCTATTTATGTAAAAATGAAAATGGCAAGATTAATTATGTTTTTACTACATCACAATATTTTTCTCTGTGGTCCTTTTATAATGTTAGATTATAAAATTATAGGATTATTTTCAGTTCTGATTTTGTTTTATAACCACTTTCCACCCTCTCGCTCTGGGGCCGTATTCACAAAGAATTTTATCTTACCACTAGGAGTACTCCTAAATCGCACTAAAACATTTAGCTAGGAGTTTTCTCTTAAAAGTTATTAACAACACATTTCAGACCCACTCTTAATAAGGAAAAATGACCCACTCTTAATAAGGAAAAGTGACATCTCTTAAACTAAGGGCGAATTTCCGTTGCTATGGATGACGTCAATTCTCATGCACGAGCTTTCTCGCAATGATCATGGTGATTGGTTGTTAGATGACAGGACCATCATGCGGAACATAACAGATGCAACAAATTATGGAATTATGACATCTGTCAGTGTCCTACACAAATAATAATAGTAATGTCATCGAAATTCATACATAATGACATGTTTGTGCAGGCTCAGTGAAGTGTAATTGTAATTGTAAAACGGCAGGGAGAGAGAGAAAAGTCATGAATTCAATTAAATTAAATCAAGGTAGCCCAGTGAATACCGCCACTTGCCTATAATGAAAACGACACTTGCATTAACATTTGCCTCCTATTAGCCTAAGACAACCCAAAGATAAACAAGAAGAATGTTTGTGACCAAATGGTTTCTGGTCCCCATAGGACCCCATTGACTATTGGAAAGGACGTCTATTGGGATCATTAATTGTTTGGTTACCAATATTCTTCAAAACATAAAAAAAAAAAAAAAAAAAAAACGTTTTAACCCTCTGGGGTTGTTCGTTTAACAGTCACACTTGGGGTGTTCGGGTCCAAATGGATCCAAAGGGCAGGATTCATATTTAAAAAAAATAATAATAATAATCATAATTTTTTTGTACTTATTTTTTATTAAAAAATGTTTTTCTTTTTTGGTGTTTTGAGATAATTTTATGATTTATAATTAATATTTATGCAATAATTATGACCCATTTTTTCCCATTGAACATAATAGAATTTTTTTCTTTTTTTTCTTTTTTTATCAAAGCTGTATTACATTTTAGAGTGAAGCCTAGGCCTCATGAAAGCAATTTTTGAAAAAAGATAGATGTCATCTGGTAGACACACTGAGCATTTTTATCACGCAATAGCACATTTTTACCACTATAGTGGATTTACAGTAGGCTACAGCTCTCTGTAGAAAGGCTTGGGGATTCTAGTGATTTTTGCGAATATATACCAATTTTTTTTAGGTTGTTGATTTTTAAAATATAAAAACATTGTGTGTGTGTGTGTGTGTGTGGGTGTGTGTGTGTGTGTGTGTGTGTGTGTGTGTGGCTGTGTCTGTTTTGCACTGTTGATGTTTTATAGATTCTCAAAGACTATTTTTTGTCTTGTTTTTTGTTTGTTTGTTTGGTTTAGATGGTAATTTGAAGTGCCAGTTTTAATTTATTATACAATCAAATCTGAACATTGCATTGGAAAGAGAACAAATGGAAAGCATTTTGTTACCCAATGTTTAATTCTAACTTATTCTAACTTAATAAAAATGCAATTCTTTCAGTTTTCATATTTTTGACAATTTCACATTCATTTCCTATGGGGTCCATTTGTAACTCGAAGGTTCTGAGTGACTATTTTTTTACAACCACTTAGACTGTTCACACCTGTCCCCAATTTTTTTGTGTGTTCACATACCTAATACCATAAAAGTCACCTAGTTTTGTAACATTCAGATGAAGCTGTGATTAATTAAAAGCTGTGATTAATTATTTTGAATTAATAATTCTAAACAGATTTATGTAATCTGAATTTATGAGTGTGAAAGTATATAAAAGTATGTGTGTGTGTGTGGCTGTGTTTGTTTTGCACTCTTGATGTTTTATAGATTCACCCCTTCACTGTTGTGTGCTTTTTTATGGATTGTGGCTGATTTGTAGATTGTATCGCACCACATTTTTGCCAATTTCCCATTCATTTCCTATGGGGGTCCATTTGGACCCGAACACCCCAACTGTGACTATTTTTTTTACAACCACTTAGACTGTTCACATCCTGTCCCCAATTTTTTTGGTTGTTCATATACCAAATACCAACAAAGTCACCAAATTTCGGACCACTCAGAAGCTGTGATTTTTAACATTTTTTTTATTTGAATGCTTCGGGTCCATTTGGGCCGAACAACCCCAGAGGGTTAAAAAAACTATTTAAAAATTAGGATTTGCATGTAACATGTCTTATAACAAATCAGAAAGAGACAATTTTGCAATTTAGTTTCAATAAACAATGTTCATGATATTTAATATATCTTTACTCAAAATTCCAATCTCAATCTCACGACCAAATCGTGAAAAGTACGAATTAGTACGATTTTGCTAAATCGTACATATTTTACGAATTGGCCAATTCGATATGAAATTCGTACGAATGACCTACCCCTTACCCCGCCCTAAACCCAACCGTCACGTGGGTTTAGACAAATCATACAAATTCGTACGAGTTTATTTGACACTTTTTATTCACTCGTCGAATTTAATACGAATTGGTCGTGAGATAGCGTAGAAAATTCTCATCAGCTGAAGTAAAGTAATGGTGGATAGAATCCCGAATCTTTTGGAGCTGTGTGGATTAGTGGTTATGCCAGCCACTCATTTGCCTCTTCCAATTTTGATTCCAGGTGTCATGATTTACAAAAAGATCCTTGAATCATCTCCATTTTTATACAACAGCATGTTTTGCATTAAAACAAGCAGTATACCATATTATTTGCATTGTGTATGTACAGATTCAAAACTGCATAAAAGCCACGCTAATATATGTTATCTCTCTGATCCACCCATTTAAAAGGATGAGTGAAATAATAATAATCAGTCCATCTGGTTTTCAGGCACTGTTTACAACAATCAACAGTGTCTCCTATAAATGTGATTACTGTGGATACATTTATTCCGTGTCAAATACATTAGTCTGTGTAAATGCACTGTTTACCACTGTTGTGGTTTTATGCCACTTTGGAGTCTTCACACATGACATTAGTCATTTTTTTGAAATGTCGCAATTCAAGTGTGACAGATTTTGGCACTTCAACATCACAGCTTCATAAACAAAATTACTATTAATTTTGCATTGATGCAGAATCATATCGTATCTGTCTGGAATTCACAGAGTTCACTGCATTATTCTACATACAATTTCAAAATCCACTCTTTCAAAACCCACCTTTTTTCTTTTCTTAAACATCTTCAGTACTGAATAATCCATGAACTGGACATCACATGTACTTATCACATGTTATTTTTCATTTATACTGTGATAAACTACAAGCACAGTACAAAATGAGATACATGTGAAATAGAAATCGATCGGTTACCTAACATCAACCCTTGGTTCTCTCTAGATGAGGGAACGAGTATTGCGTAAGCTAGCTTACGTCACGGGAAAGATTCTTCTTTGCCGAACAATTGAAGCCAAAAATTTTTATAATTTGTAATCATTGTCAGACGCACTTCAGGTGCAGGACCTAGAGCGGGCTAACTAGCAGGCTCATTGGTTCGTTTCTGGGAAGTGCTCAAACCAATCGAGAGCGGCGCTGAACCCGCGCCCAATGAGCGGACGACGCCCGCTCATCACGTCAAAGCCCGCCTGCAGTGTGCGTGGGTGAGTGTACATAAGCACTTCTGTGGTTTGGAAGAACGACTGACAGTGATGTAGCCGATTCCTGCTGTTAGAGCGGGCACGGCTCGGAATCGCAAGACTCCTTGCCGCATCAGAGAACCGAGTGTTACGGCCAGGAACCCCAATCCGTCTCCCTCTCTACGCGAGGTTCTCTCGCATTGCTGCGAGCGGAGCTTGACGCCTGACGGGAACCCCTGGCGACGCGCTGTCGGTCAGTCACCGCAGAGCATCCCCGGGACGGTGGAGGGAGCAATAGTGGAGAAATAATAATAAAGGGCAGACGCCGTTCATATGAGAATATGAGGCCTAAGAGGCGGCCGCACAGCGGGCCATAGTATAGGGAAGTTTCCATAGAATGGAGGGGAAGATCAAGGGGCTAGCCGGGCCGAAGGATTCCCCATAAAGCGTGGCTAGACGCTGCGCCGGGTCAGACCAGCTAATAATTCAGCCTGTAAGGCCGGTACTTCCAAGCTATAAAAAAATCTGATAAAGGTGGACGGGGAAGCCCAGCCTGCGGCCACACACAGATATCACTGAAGTAGAAAGACCACAGGTCCAAGCCCACGAGGAGGCCATGCCCTCGAGTGGGAGTGAGCCCTGATCGTCGAGCGGGCAAGGGAGACCTCCAGCCGCATAGGCGGAGGGCGAGAGCGCCCACCATCCAATCTGGGATAGTGTTGTGTTTAGACAGCGGCGCAAGCCTTTTGTGCGTCCCCAACGCCACAGCTGCTCAGAACGTCTGAGCGTGGCCTAGCGTGCTGATGTACCGCCTTCAGCGCCCGTGACCGGGCAGAGGAGGTTGGCATTGGGCTGGCTATCAGAGGGTGGGCAGAGCCGACAAGGATATCACCTGTGCTCTAAATGGCGGTGCCAATCGCCGTTACAAGGCACATATCCGTGTCTGGGGTTTGAGAACGACGACGGAGCCGTTCGAGGGCGCAACTCGAAGACATGCGACGCGTTCGAAGAGAGCGCGTGAATGTCGCCCCACCGTGTTGAACTGAGGCAAGAGCCGACGTCAGAAAAACGGCTTTTAGGGAGAGACATTCCGAGGCTCAGAGACTCTAAGCGGTTCCAAAAAGGGGGGCTTTCAAGGCCTCGAGGACTATCGCAAGGCTCCGAAACCGGGATTGAGGGCGAGGGCCGTCATCCTCCTGGCTCCCCTGAGGAAGCGCCGAACCAGCTCGCGTCTTCCGCCCCAGAGACTGGGCACACGTCGGGGACGAGTCGAGGGCCGCGACGTGCTGCCACCACATAAACCTTCAGGGTGGATGGGGATCTGCCCTTGTCCAGCATATCTTGAAGGAAGGAAGCAAGAAGAGACCTCAGAGCTGTAAGGGGGTCCGAATCTCTTTCCGGTGCACCATTTTGAAAATACAGACCTCATTCAGCCGCATAGAGCTTTCTGGTAGATGCCGCTCTAGCGTGCTTCGATCGTATTCACACTCCCTCTGGCAAATCAACGTGAATCCGTCTGGTCGACCCACTGCATGCAGCGCCCAGCGGGCTGCCGGGTGGGGATGCCAGATCGCGCCGCGGGAACCTGAGACGGAGGAGATTCGGCTCCTGACCGGGATGGGCCACCGGGGCTGTCTCGCAGACAGCTGTGTAAGCTCCGGGTACCAAATCTGATTCTCCCAACGCGGGCTATGGGAGCACCGGGTGGCGAAATTCCCTGATTCTCTGAATGACCTGCGGTAGCAGGGAGATGGGAGGGAAGGCATGAGAGCGGGCGGTATGGCCATTCTCAGCGCTGAACGCGTCCTCGTTCTTCGAGAAGAGTATCGGACAGGTGCGAGTTCTCTTCTGTCGCAAGAGATCTATCTCCGCTCTGCCAAAGAGGCGCCACAGTGATTGGACTGTAAGAGGATTCAGGGACCATACTCCTGGAGAGAGAAGGTTCCTGGATAGAGTGCTCTTGCACCCGCCGTCTAGGTGTCCTGGGACATGCGTCGCTCTGAGCGAGAGCAGATGACTCTGGGACCAAACTAGACATGCGGCGTGTCAGCAGGAAGAGATTCCTGGATCTGACCCCGCCCCTACGGTTGATGTAGGATACCACTGTCATGTTGTCTGAACGAATCAGGACGTGGTGACCCTGGATGCGCGGGAGGAACTGCAGCAGGTGCACTCTCGATCCGCGACAGTCTCTGAGACAAGGTTCATGTAGAATGGGGTTTCCCACTCCCACCATCGGCCAGAGGCCGGGTGGAAGCCTCCGGCATGCCTGAGTGACTCTGATCAGCTGGCGGCCCGTGGTCGACGGCGGCGGGGTACACGGGTCTTTAGCCAGATTTGGAGGGGGCGCATATGTAAAAGACCTAGCTGTAGCGCGGCTGGAGCTGAGGCCATGTGACCCAGCATTCTCGAAAGGTTTTCACCGGAACGCCGGGTATTCATCTGGAAGTCTAAGCTGGCTGTAAATCGGCCTGCAAGCGGCGTGTGCCGCCGAGCGGAGAGCGTGCTTTCATAGTGGTAGAGTCCAGGTCTATCCCCTAGAAGAGATAGTTTGACTGGGCTGAGAACGCTCTTTGTCCAGTTGACAGAGAGGCCCAGCGCTTCCAGATGAGCGAGAAGAGCTGGACGGTGCGGCGCAGTTTCGATATTTCTGCGCGAGCGTGCTCGCCGGCAGCTGGGCTGACCACAGAAAGGGGCCGCCGGGCGCTTGGGACGCGGGCGGCGGGGCGAAACTGTAACTGCTCTTTATGTGAACTCTCTGGGTAGCCGTGAAAAACGGCTGTTTGTCGGCCCGCAAGCGGGGTCGAGTCACCGCGGCTTGCTCCGGCGTGATCCGCTGCTGCAGTTGGCGAAGGTTCGGGACTAACAGAGGGTGAAACTTCTGACGCGGTCCGGCCGCGGCGGAAGAGCCGCCTTTCCCCAGAAGTGCTAGGCGGACTTCTGCTGATCAGGCTTCAGCGTGACCCTGGGACGGGGCGCTTGGGGAGCCTGGTCTGCGTCCGGAGCGAGAGCGAGGGCGGCCGCTCTGCCTGTGCTGGGGATGGGCCTGAGCTTGCTGCGGCGGCGTTGTTGAGGCTTTCTGGCAGGGGGCTCACGAGAGCGGCCTGGAGAAAGTGTCACTCGCCGGCGAGGCAGGAACAAATTCATGGCCTGGGTGGCTTTCCGGGACCTCGGAAAAGCGTCTGACTGATGCCCGGGACGGCAGATCCCGAAGAGAGGTGAGAGGGTGAGACGGGCGCGTTGAGGAAGACAGCGCGCTCAGCTTCGCTCATGTCCGCTGAGCGTGAGCCACAAAGTGTCCTCCCCGGCGACACAGAGGGAAAACCTGGCCATGCATCTTCCCAGCGCTTGAGCGGCAGCTCCCGGTGGCGCCGAGGCAGAGGTCGGGAGCGCATCTTGAGTTCGTTGTAGCGCACGGCCGTTGATTTCTCTCTCACACTGCGTGATGTCACTCAACAGGCCGGATTGCAGCACCTGGAGAACCGACATGGAGTGCAGCGCTGCAGCGGCCTGGCCAGCGGCTGCATAGGCGCGTGTGTGGAAGGTAGAGGACGCTCTGCAAGCTTTAGAAGGAAGCTTAGGGGAAGGAATCGCCATCCAGCGGAGGGCGAGCACAAGTGAGCGGCGACCAGATCTTCGACGGGCAGCATCGCTGTATCCCAGACGCTCGACGGCAAGAGTCAGGAGGCGCATTAGGTCCTCTTCGATGCCGGAGCTGGTCTCCGCGGCCGAAGAACCCAGTGAAGACCATTCGTCGCTGTTAGAAGCGTGCAACGAAGGCGACTCTTTCTCTTCCTCAGAGTCGAGGGACGCTGCAGAGCGGCCACTCGGCGGCAATGGGGGGTCCAGCTCGGGTGGAGAGAGAGAGAGTGGTCGGGGGCGGCGGCTGCGGCCCACACACAGCCATCGCAGGTTCCGCGGCCTCTGAGAGCGGCGCTTCTTCCGCGGAGAAGTCAGAGGCGGCACGGCTTGGCGGATTTAACGGTGAGGAGTCTTGCCCGCAGGGAAGACATTGTCAGCGCCTCGCAGAGAGAGCATCCTCCATCGGCGAGGGCGAGTTCCGCATGTTCAAGCCCGAGACAGAGAGGGCAGATGAGGTGGCGGTCTCCGTCTTCGAGCGGTGCGCTGCATGAGCCGCAGGAAATGCGAGACATCTTTAAAGACGCTCACGCTCTTTTGTGATGGAGCAAGTGGAAGTCGTCGGACGGCGCTGAGCTCGCTGAGGCGGCTGAAGGTGGCAGGGGCCGGCTTCTTCAGGCTTCTTGCTTGCTAGAAGGTGCCTTGTCACGACGACGGCTTCAGTCTTGCAACGGCAGGCGATTAGATCGCTGAATCAAAATGAATCGTTGTTCCAAACCACGGAGAGTGCTTATATACACTCAAGCCACGCCCCTTTCGGCGGGCTTTGACGTAATAAGCGAGCGTCGTCCGCTCATTGGGCGCGGGTTCAGCGCCGTTCTCCACCGGTTCGAGCACTTCCCAGAAACGAACCAATGAGCCTGCTAGTTAGCCCGCTCTAGGTCCTGCACCTGAGAAGTGCGTTGACAATGATTACAAATTATAAAAATTTTTGGCTTCAATTGTTCGGCAAAGAAGAATCTTTCCCGTAGCCGTAAGCTAGCTTACGCAATACGAACCTCTCGGAGAGAGCTGGAGCACAAATAAATATTTGAAGGAGGTAGGTGGATAAAAGAGGAAAAAATAGAACCACTAGAAAAAAAATGTGTTTCAGTGTCAACAGCTCAGATCTTGGCTGTACTGGAATCTGAACACAGCCCAAGTGCTCACATCCTCTCAGGCAATAAGCAGTTTGCAACTTTAGCAATATTTTCATGTGCACCAAAGCAATTAAAACAAGAATGTGTGACCATTTTTGTGTATGCCTTGCACATTAGGCATAAGTTCAATAGACCCGAAGGCTCATTGCTGCCCGGCCAATATTCTGTCTTATTTGATATTAAATTAGAGAATGTCAGAAATAATCAATGTTACCATGTAAAATAATCCTGTTGCTATTGATTCGCCACTCTCCAGAAAGGCCAACTATGAACACGAGTTATGAAATAATGAGGAATTGATCAGTGCGGCCAATGTAGCTGCTAGTACAGCAATTAATATTCAACTTTAATTCACACATGCACATTCACATCTAAACTGAGATCATAATAATAGTGGAGGATTGTGTTGTTTCCTTACATAATTCTTCAGATGCAACAGCCAGCATGCAGATCGCTAGCATTGGAAGATTACCTCACCTCCTATTAGATGTCTGTCACTTCAGTTGTATTTGTATAAAGTGACACTTTGCAGTTCGTGAGGGACACCTAGCTAAAATCAATGGTCGGGAAGGGCTCAGTTTCAGTCGGTAGACGGTAAAGATACCTCTCCCTGTTCTGGAAACTTCGCAACTGGCTCAGTTTTCATGCTGCTGCTAACATAGACATCCCAGAAAACAAGTGGCATGGCAGTGTGACACGTCTGGCTGATACTAATTCCCATAACTTAAAAGTAAAGGTCTGTCTAAAGCCAAAAAGACATTTTTCAGTTTGATTGACAGGCTGATAATACCCTTTCCCAGGGTAACCACATTGGTTTCCTTGGTAACATTTATCGCATAGAAACAGATAAAACCTGGCACTGAACTTGAGTAGTGATGTCAGAGTTATGTCTGCCTTTGTTTACCCGTTTCTCCTAAGACGACATGTGTAAAGTTTGCCTTTGAATCCTCGCCAGTTTTTGACACAAATTACAGTGTGCACTGAACAAATGCCAAAAGTGCAAGTTATGTCTAAGCATTTCTCTTTTATATAGGACGTGGGAGTGGATTCAAATGGAATAGGGAGAATAAGGCGAGACAGACAGCGTGTTAACACAGAGGGCCAGACCCATGAATGACATTTGAAATCTCTTTGTGTATGCTGGCCTTCATTCTCTTCAATAGTGCGCTATTCAGTGGAGAGTGTGTTCTGGAGTGTGGATGTTATAGACAGAAACCAGGAAAAAGCTGATTTCAGAGGAAAGAGACTACCAGGATCTTTGCCAGCTGTCTTTTGCCATGGCACAGTACCCACCTTAGTACCTAGAGACTAAATACCTGGAAAAAGCTCTTCTTTCACACATCCATGGCAAGTATATGTGATTTGAAATTTGCTGTCTTTGCTAAGTGCATACAGTAGTTCTACTGTAATCTTGTTTTCAGCCAATGTGACTCCTACTTGAAGTTCTGCAGTTGGTGCAACCTACTTGATTTAAAAAAAGATGTTTTCTCATATAAGAAAAGGTCAAACAGACTTATGTCAAAGTTGGTATATCGGCAGGGTAGCGTGACTGCTCAAATACTATGGTTCCAAAGATTTAAAAAAAAAAAAAATACAGCACATAAACAGTTCTCATGGAAAACACTCAAACCTACAGAACAGAAGAGACACAAAAGGTCTTGGAAATTATCAAACATATCAGCATAGTAGAAAATATATAAATTAACAAAATCAATAACATTAAGAATTATAATGATATGAATAGTTATAAATGAATATAATCCATAAAGAGATTAATAAAATTCCTGAAAAAGGAATTAATAAAAAAAATTCATACAAATAATTCCACATATACCATATGTCTATTGTCAGCACAGTGTGCAGGAACAGACTGAAGAAACAGATGTCGTTAGCACACAATATTTAATAACAATCCACAAGACAATCCAACATAACCCCCAAACCCCCCCCCCCCCTTTACACAAAGGGAAAACGCAGATATTTCCCTGCGGTTTGGCCTCTCATTTACACAAAAACCCTGTATTTATCACAGAAAAACGATTATTTCTAAAAACTCCGGACAAAGTGGAGGTTTCTGAAAACGCCGGTTATGTGTTGTCGTGTCAACTGGGAGAAACGGTGTTTTAGGTTCTCTCTTGTCGATTCTGAGGATTCAGCTTGGCTTGCATGGCTTTATCCTTCTCCCTACACTGCCACCCATAGATTTGGCGATAGATATGATGGCGCCCAATGGCGTGTGTGCACCGATGTTATTATTGAAAACGGAGAGGGGAAAATATTTGTTTCTCTAAATACCCGGCTTTGTGAAACGTGGCCTTAAATACACAGTGATAATAAGGAGATAACAAACAGGTGTAATGATCTGATGAGTGTCCATGGTTGTTGATGAGTGGCGGGAAATCAAACAAGGAACAAATGTGCTGAATGAAAATAAACAGAAAGTCCATGAAACCAACACTAGGGACAACACAACTGAGTGTGAAATCTATATATATATTTTTTTTATCCTTTTGATTTTGAGTTTTCATTATTTTATCAAGTTAAACTTAATGGAAATTAGAAGTGGTGCCTTGACTTCTATAGCTGAAGTTTAGGTTCAGTTAAAGTTAATTTAAACGGTTTTAGTTTTAGTCAACTATAACCCTGGTTCCCTTTCGTTGTCACTCCGAGTTATGTCGGATGATGACGAATGGGGTTAGTTTAGAAAGCCTATCGACTTCAAGTAATACAAAACATGCCATTGAAAGCCATGGGTATGCGGAATTTGAATGGCAAGAGAGTCCCCTCATCCACTCCCCACTCTACACCCTCCCACGAGGTGGTACTTCAGCTGGTGGCCAGGGTGACCCCCCCGCGAGTGTTCAGGGGATTCCCCCAGGTCTATTTTCAGATACCCCTGGTTTCCCTTGATGCAGATTCGGATCTAATTAGGCCATTCCTGGACCTGCGCGTGCTGAACCGTTCCCTTCACAGGATGCTGTTCAAGATGCT
This sequence comes from Hybognathus amarus, assembly GCA_030378365.1. Classification (NCBI taxonomy): domain Eukaryota; kingdom Metazoa; phylum Chordata; class Actinopteri; order Cypriniformes; family Leuciscidae; genus Hybognathus; species Hybognathus amarus. The sequence continues at coordinate 209,906 of JAQIUQ010007807.1, forward strand.
CACTGCCAAACGCTTTTCAAAGGTGTGCGGCCCCAGGTTTGGATTGCAGCGATCACCCTGAAGGACGTCTACTTCCAGAGGATCTCTTTACTCGGTATGGACATCGACTCAGTCGTCAAGTCCGGGAAGCTTATGAGCGAGCGCAGTCACTGCTAACTTGCCTGAGACAATTTGAGGGCAAGAGTGCAGTTCCACTTAAACTATTTCAGATGCTCTTGGGGCATATGGCATCTGCAGACGTGGCAACGCCACTTTATATGATTGCTTTATAGATTGCTTCATATGAGACCGCTTCAGCTTTTGCTTCGCTGAGCCGAGTCCCGAGGTGGGCATGGCAACACGGCACCCTCTGAGTACCAGTTACTCCGACCTGCCGTCAGACCTTCTCCCCATGGTCGAACCTCTGTTTTCTACGGGCTGGAGTGGCCCTGGAACGAGCTTCCCACCATGTTGTTGTCTCAACAGATGCCTCCACCACGGGTTGGGCGCCATATGCAATGGACATTCTGCCAAGGGCTCCTGGAGAGGATCCCAGCGCCTATGGAATGTTGTTGGCAGTAAGTCTTGCTCTGCACCGCTTTCGGGTGTTGCTACACGTACTAGTCCGATCAGACAATACTGCCACTGTAGCATACATTAACCATCAAGGTCATGGAGGACGAGGAGCAAGTCATTGTGATCGTGCTGCACTGGCGCACCCCGGACCTGGTTCCTCCCTGACAATTCCTCAGAGGATGGACCTCCTTTCTCAGGGACGGGGCACCCTCGTCCTGAACTTTGGAATCTCCACGTGTGGCTCCTGGACGGGGTGAGGCAGGTTTGAGTACCCTACCACCAGCAGTGTGAGCTACCATCACTTCCGCTAGAGCATCGTTCATGAGACACACCTACACATTGAAGTGGAACCTCTTCTTCAACTGGTGCTCCTTCTGTCGAGTAGACCCCATTCGAGATGTTTGATCAGTGTCATGTTTTCCCTCCTTCAAGATGGGTTGGAGCGAAGGCTGTCTCCCTCCACCCTAAAAATATATGTTGTCATTATTGCCGCACACCTTGATACAGTGTAAGGTAAGTCCATAGGGAAGCATGACGTGATCGTCAGGTTCCTGAGAGGAGCGAGGAGACTGAATCCTCCTCGCCCTCCTCTCGAGGGTTCCCTTTTGGTCCCTCTCAGTGGTTTTAACTGCCCTGCAGAGTGCACCCATTAAACCTCTGCAAACAGTGGAGATTAAATTCTTGCCTATGAAGACAGCTCTGCTGGTTGCTCTGGCTTTCATCAAGAGGGTAGGGGACCTGCATAAGAAAAAGACAAAACTAACAAAAAATAAACTGTTCAAAGTTATTTGCAGACAAATTTTTGGCTATGCCAATAAACTAATCCGGAAACGCAGCAACAACTATAAACCAACTAACTCTAAGAGCTTTCAAAAAACTCTACCCAATAGCTATTTTCTACCCAAGTTGTGAGCCTACCTGAAAAACGGTTGGTTTTTATGAGCGTCCCGCACTGAAGACTTGGAAGTAAACGCCCACTGCTGTGAGTGGATAACAGTTTTGCATATTATAATGAGTTTGAACCCACCCGTCTAATGCACGTGGGGAAATTGTTTTGAAAACGTCCAATGTTGTAAATGGCAATCGGAATGATTCTCCCATACATGTTTGACCCATAGTCCGTGTGTTTCACCATTCCTGTCAGAACCAATATAGACGGCACAGAACCGTTCTTTCTCTTAATCGGTCTGTAAATCCAGTCTTGTTTACAAAACAATCCTCAGTGAAATGAAGCGAACAGACGATGATGTTTTACCCTCATCAGCTGGAACGTCATTTAAAAGAAAGTTTATCTATGCAGTCCTATTGGAATCCAGAGGAAGCTTATGCAGCGACTGTCTTCCACAACCAGGCACTGCACAATATTCTTGTATTGCTCGGTAGCTTAATCCGACTTGTAATCACGAGGCAGGCCTATGTTTTTTAGCTATGCGTGAAATGCACGGATCGGTGGGCGGGGCTAAACTGCGGGGCTAAACCATGTTGAAGCAGGTGTTGATCATCTTCTGTGGGGGTGGGGTTTTATCCTCTTTGACGTCATAGTTCCCCACTTTGAAAAGCGAGTCGTTTGCTGAGGCTGGTGTCAATAAAAGCTTTTAATGGACTAACAAGGACGTTTTCAGTTCTGAAACTTACAGGATATTCTCTTATAATATGATGACCTCTTAGATGTCAAAAGCTCAAGGAAAATTTGATTTCTCAGTTCATCACCCCTTTAAAAAGGCTAAGCCCCTCCTACATGGACTAAACCATTTTGAAATTAAAGACAAAAAATAAGATTAACAGTAACAAAGAGAGAAACTGTTATAATAATACAAAAATATATAAACATTGTGAACAAAACAAACTCAATTAATTATTAATGTTTGACTAAATGTTAAACTCAAGACAAAATGGCCAACGTATTTTCGTTCATTTTTGTATCTCATTATTTAAGCATGCCACATATACACATATACACATATACTTATATACACATATACTTTTTTAAAAATTGCATTATTTTTTTGTAACATTTTAATTTATTGCTGTGTCTTTTTATTATTCTTGTAATGTGAATAATAGTTCTTTTGTTTTGTCTTACTCTAGTATTGGCTTGTCTTTTGTTGTTTTTCCTTTTATCTGGCTGAAAATTTCTTCCTTCTCAATAAAATATTGTTCTTTGCATTTCTGTAGTGTCTTTTTTTATTATTCATTGCACAATAAATAAGTATTGCACAGATAATTTCTGGTTCAGTTTTGGGGGCTCTGGTATAATTATGGCTCAGTTATGGCTGTTTTCTGCAGCTTCTGGATGAGATGTGGCTGAGTTCTGGCCTAAAGGTGGTGGCAGTTTGGCTTTTGTCTGGCTGACATATGGGGATTACGGCGTTTTTTTGGGCCAGTTCTGGATAATATCTGGGTACATTGCAAAGCTCTGGGCGAGTTTTGGTTTGCTCTCGGCATTGCTCTGGTTGACTTACGGCAAACAGCACTTGGGCCAACCTTGGCCCGTAATTCCATGCGGTATGTGGGCCAAAATCTCAGCCGAAATTAAGCCAGATCCGGCCCAAAGCCAATTTGCTATCTGGGATGGTGAGGACAGGAACAACACTAAACGATATACAAGCAATAATACACACATATTGGGGTGGTATAATGCCCTTTTCACAAGATGTAAAATAAATATCTGATGTCCTCAGAGTGTGTATGTAAAGTTTTAACTCAAAATACCCAACAGATATTATTGTATAGCATGTTAAATTTGTTTTGTGTCTGGCCCTTTAATGCAAAAGAGCTGCAGCTTCCGACATAGTGGGCGGAGCTTCAAGAGTGCGTTCAAAAGTGAAGCTCCGATTACCTGCACGTGGACAGACGCTAAAATGTCAGAAAGTCTTCTGCCTTTTATGTTTAAACCAGAGTAAGACAAAGATGGAGAGACTAAGAAGAAGTGACAACATGTTGAATGCAACAGGACATCTCTGAATGGTTAGTTGATGAATTTATGTTGCTGGCGTTAACTATATTCAATTAGTGAGATGCACACACACGCAGCTGCCATGTTCAAATCCAAAGCCAGGCTCCGGTTGGAAGAATCCCTGGAAGTACAGATAGACAACCAGTAGATATCAAGGTCTTGGACTAACTTGCAACCTGAAGCTGCTGCAGTGATTTAAACTATTAGATGTTAATATCCAATATAGGATTTGTATATAGTTAGTTCCTGCTTCTTTTTAATGTTCTGATTCTAACATACATTTAAAAATGTATTTATACATTTTTAAATGTCACGGTATATAGTCTACACTATGAAAGAAATGTATGTACATTTTTAGAATAACAAATTTCTACATTAAACACAACAATACGCCATTGCTTTCGTGACTCTCCCTATGATTTAAAGCCACTTGCGGTTTTCTTCTCACCAGAGCCATTTCAAAATGACGGCTGCGTGAAATCAGCGTATAGTTTGAGCTGACTCACAAATGTGCTTAACTACAAACAGCTCTTCCTCTTCTCAACATGGACTGCGTGTTCCCGGGGTGGGGTTTATGTACATTTTAGGGTTAGTGATGTCACTAACCCGGGAGGAAGCTTGTGTAGTCCCTACCAGCCGTATGTTGTAGTTCTATAAAAAGTGATTTCTTTAAAAGCAAATATCTCCCTTTGCTTTGAACTTTAAGCGTTGTAACTTTGCAGATGTTGTTTATGCTCAAACAGCAACATTACACACTAACTAAAGTTAGAAAAGTGAAATCATAATCAACCATCCCTTTAACTCGTGTTCAGATTTGCGCAAAACAGATAATGTGTTACGACGTTATAATGAAAAGTGTATGTATGCATGTATGTTTCTCAGTCCAGTGTCAGAATAAGAGTCCTTTAAAAAAAATAAGTCTCTAGTCACAGAGCCTCACTGTTACAGTATCAGTGTCATGCTGCGTTTCACACCGAACGCGAATAGCGCTGTCGAATTCGCGCTGCTGACTCGCGCAGTTTGACGCTTGACCACTTTGTGTTAATTCGCGTGTCAAGAGTGAAACTGACGCGCGTAAAAACATAAGTTTGAAGCGAAATTTACGCGTGTCAGAGGCGAAAGTTTAAAATTTTCTAACCTCGTTGGCGGCCATCTTTTTACAATATAGTAGGTCAATAACGTCAATAGGTCAATAGGTTACAATAGGTCAATAACGTGACTCAAAAGTAAAATTTTGTACATCTTAAAACTTACCAGGTTGTAAAATCTCCTCACTTATCCTCTTCCAAGCAAGGTCCTTTTTATTCCTGTCTCAATAGAAGTATGTGGTATCATAGATCTCTGGGTGTCCGCTGACGGCTAAAATAAATTCTCCTCCATTTCGAATGAGTGAATTCGAGCGGGAGTTTATTATGTCCCTTTGCCACCACGTGAAGCAAGCAGGCTCCTGATTGGTTAACGCGGCGCAAATTGACGCAGAAGTTCAGATTTTTCAACTCGGGCGGCAGACGCGAATTCGCGTCAAACGCGTGAGTGCACAAATAGCACTAACTAAATCATTTGCGCGTAACGCGCGCACCAGACGCTCCATTCGCGCGAACTTGACGCGCGATGAGCTATCGCGCCTTCCGCGCTACACGCCTCATCGCGCGCAGGAATTTTACGCGCGTAAACGCGTCTTTGCATTGACTTAACATTGAAATCATTCGCGCCTGACGCGCTATCTCGCGTCCGGTGTGAACGCACCATTACAATTGTGAAAGTGTAAATGGACAGTTAAAATGTTGAGTGGCAATTAACTTTGGAAAAACGTTTTCCACAGTGGCTGGTGAGCAAAGAGTTAATATCAAGCCCTGCCAAGTATATATTTATATCTATGTGGCTTCCAAAATATATCAGGATAAAAAGGTCAATTAGCTTGCATAATGAGGAAATCCATACCCACTCCTTGTCTGAACAAACTGATCAATTATGGAAAAGTCAAGTGGTAATCCCTATTTAGCCTATGCTGGCCGTCTATTTTCCCCTGAGCTTTTCATTACCTTCTGTTGCTCCTCATGCTCCTGAATGAAGTCTCTTTGTTTCTCTCTACCCGTCTTCTTCTCTCTCTGTAAGCCCTCACTCAGTCAGCCCAATGAGGTTTTTCCAACCCAATCTCATGAAAGTGCGTTTCTATAACACAAATTTAATTTGTAGTGCCAAAATAATTTTGCGTGTAGCAAGAAGTATACGCAGTTTTCGTGTGTAATATGCATGCACTCCACACCCTAATCCTACCCAAGAGATTTATGTTGCATAGCATATGCACGCAAAAAAACAACATTTTTGCCATATTTGTGGTATAGATATGCACTTTCATGAGATTGTGTTGGGTTTTCCAAAAGAACGGGTGAAGGTCTCTGCATGTTACTGCATGGCAAAGTAATTTGATTGAATGAAATATTTTTTTCATGTATTAACTTGTTATTTCATCTGTTTTACCCGCTCAGATTTGGAAGCTATGTCGCTGCAGAGGTCCACTTTTCTTCCACGGGTTCTCACGATCGCAGTCTCATCAGTTTTGATCATCAAACAGAGGTAATTGCTACTTTATATACCTGAGATCAGTCACATATATGTTTACACAATCAAAAATACTTTGGTATATAGCTCCCATGGAATTGCATACACTTGAATTTATTTAAGCGTTTTGTTCAGTAGAGGTTATCATGGCCACTATTACAGATATAGCTGACCAATGTTACTTCTCTTATAATAGCTTTGGATTGGCCAAGCTGTGATTTCCCACATGCACTTAATTAAAGTCACATTAAATTAAAACAGAGGCAATTAGACACCCAAATTTAGGTTGATCAAACAGCATTTTAAATGCCCTAAACGGAAATAATTTGTCTCCGCAAACCAAGTACACTTGAATTGATGCCAAAAATTAGTCGTCACTGAATCTGGTGCAAACTTGCGGGAACATACGAATCCAGTTAATCTACTTCGGAAAACAATTTTAGAGTCAGTCGTAATAAAATCAAATGTTTTACAATTTATTCTGTCAGGTACTGTAATGTATCATGCCGATTTCACAATCCGTTCAAAGATAATAAAAAAAAAGAGGGGGCCAACCACCAATAATACTTGGCATTGTCAGGTCACAAACAGACTGGGGAGCTTGGTTTGGAGGTGCCTGTTGTGGTTCCCCAGTGGAAAAACTCAATGTAGCCCAGAAGGTTAACGATGGGAGTTGGGTGTCACTGATGGCGGTGGAGGGGAATCGTGTTCTTGAATCAAGGGGAGATGTCTGCGTCTGGGGGTCTGTTGGTTGCGCCACTGGCAATTCTGAGATCAGCCCTCTGACCCAGAGTTTAGAGCAGATGTGCAATGAAATTAAAAGTATTCTTATTGTCATAGTACTATTGTCACTACTGTTGTAGATTGCTAGAGCCTATGTTACTATTGTTGTCATGAATATTATCATTATAAATACTATCATTGATACTACCTCCACTAATACCACTAATAATACTAACATATATATATATTTATGTTTGTCAAGTCACTATCATATCCCCTACGACTATTCAGATACTGCCCAATTCCATCACAGAAAGGATCTTGTGTGCCTACATATACTACTCTGTCTGACTATGTGGGTCTGTTTTGTATTTTTCTGTTCTCTGTGATTTTTTGTTTGTTTGTCTTTTTTTTGTTGTCGTTGTTTGTTTGTTTGGTTTTTTTGTTCCCTTTCCTCCTGTATTGTAGATGTGTCTCACTGAATCTTACCTGGAATGTGTTACTGTTTTGTTAATCTGCAATAAAAAAAAATAAAAAAAGATAATAGATACAAAACATCAAATGCTCTGGAATAAAGAGAGACGATGCAAACCTTGACATTATGAAATATACATGATGCGAAGTGTTTTGCCTTACGCTTCACATCACAGGCTAGTCTGGGTTACAGAATTTCCATGACCCTTCTTCAGCATCTCCCTGAATAGTCAGACCAAGGCAGAAACCTCTTCAAATGTAAACAGTGGGAATATGCATTAATTACCATCCCAGACTTACTGGGGAAAGAAGTTGATTTACATGGGGTACACCCACAGCAGTTAACAAGATATCTTCAAAGTCTCCACACCTCATTTCCTTTTGCTTTACTTCTGTGGGAATGAAACCTTTTTAGCAGTTGCACTGAGAAATTTCAAATGATACAAAACATGTATAATACTTAAACCATATAGGTTTTGGGTGAATTCAGGAAGGGATAGGTGAAGGAATGATTTGTAAATTGTGATCAACTCAAGTGTGATCGTGTCTCGAATGGGGATGGTAATATAGCAAGATAGTTCAAATGGTAATTTCATTTCATTTCATTTTCATTTATTTCGGTTTGGTCATTTACAGATCATTCAATCAATTAAATCATTCGAAACATAAACACTATAGATGACCAGGTGCAGGCAGAAGCTAAAGCCTGTTATGTGTCCGCCTTTAACTTTGGAATCAAATGCAACTCATTAATGACAACAACTTATACAAAAATTGCAATCGTTTTTGATACTTTCTTTTGAACGTTGAAAAATGCGAGTTTCCATGTCATTTTACAATCAATAATTACTCCAAGTAATTTTATATGATTTACTCTTTCTAATGCATTTTCATTAATAGTAATCCTGATCTAATTTTTTAACTCTTTATTACTAAATACCATACATTTCGTTTTATTTAAATTTACTGACAATTTATTCAAATCAAACCAATTCTTTAGTTTATACAAATCTTTCTCTACCACCAACACAAGCTCTGTAAAGATTTGGGCCAGAACAATAAATTGTTGTATCATCCGCGAAAAGAATAACATTTAAAACATCGAACACTTTACAAATATCATTTATATATAACAAAAATAACTTGGGGCCCAAAACAGAGCCTTGCAGAACACCACAATTAATTCTCTGAAAGCAGGACGCAACTCCATTTAAATCAACATACTGAAAACGGTCTGCTAAATAATTTTCTAACCAAGAATATACAATTCCCCTAAATCCATATTTTTCCAGTTTATGTAATAATATTCTGTGATCGAATGGTGTCAAAAGCTTTCTGTAAATCCAAAAAACTCTGATTGTATGTAATTTTTATCTACTGATTGTGATACATTTTCTACCATTTTTAACAACTGCCATTGTTGTTGACCTATGAGCTCTGAAACCAAACTGATAATCATTCATTATATTGTTTACTTCAACATAGCTATCTAATCTTTTAACAAATAATTTCTCTAATATTTCCTTTGTTTCATCAAGGAGTAGCCCTTTTTTCCAATTTTTTCCTGTTTCGTCTTACACTGGCCTGTCCTTTTTTTCCTATTCATCATGTTTACAAGCACACACACACAATTAGATAAATCGGATAATTATTAATATGTGGCAATAACCTTCCCATCACCATCTCAGGTCAGTTTTCTGATTTCAGGAATGGCATATCTGTCTATCAGTATTCATGTTAACACTAATATAGTTTATATATAGTGCTGTCAGATCGATTAATTGCATCTAACATACAAGTTTGTGTTTATATAACATATTTGTGTGTGGTTGATTGGTTTGACAGCACTGATTATTGATATAAAGTATCTGAATCAGAATATGAAGCTTAATTTGAAAATAATGTGCATGTGAAAATGGTCCTTCAGTCCATCTTTCTCTTAATCCCTCCATATCCTCTTGGCATTTGCCGCCTTGTTTTCCTGTGTCTCCTCCTCTGCCCACCTCCCTGCCTCCCTCTTCCTCCTCTTCTAAGCCGCTTCTTGGATCCATTACAGTGTTCCCTCCCATGAAAAATCTGAGCCTGTCAGCAGAACATCATAATCAAATTGTTTCAAAGGTCATTTAACATCGGAGCACAGAACACCAACTAAGCCAAAGTCTTCAAAGAATCTGGCTCAGAAAGCTATGTACGTGTCAGAGATGAATTGAGGAAATCGATACATTTACCGAGAAATTGAACCATCTCAGGCCTGTTTGTGACTTGGAGTGTCAGTCCATCTACAACGTCTGTTCTGTTACATTTAGCCCCTCCATATGTTTCTAGATAGATATGGCATCATGTTTCATGAATATTAGTAGCTGAGAGGTGATATTTGTTTGGGACAGCAGGATCCAGACAGCAGATGTGTATATCTTCATTTCTAAGAGCATATTTTGCCAGTTGACATTTGTTGTGCTCTTATGAATTGTTTATGCTTAGAAAGCACAAAACTGTAAAATTGCTGGCACAACTCGTTTGAATTGATTATTTGGAGCAAAGCTTCACAGATGTCTTTGTGAGGAATTGTGCTTTTTTAATAATTAGTAAAATTGTTTGGTACTGTAATTTAAACCATCAACGCTTATTACGTTTCTGAAGTAAATCAGAATTAGATAATTTGAAACTAAATTAGCTGGCAGCCCCAATGAATCATCCTGTTCCAATAAACGTAATGGACATGCTAAGCTTTGATTAATTGTTCAATTAACTTTTCCTTATGTTACAACTTATTAGCTTTCTATGGATGAATATTCCTGCCACACACTTTATCTGGTACAGCATCCTAGTTTCTGAAATAAACCAAAACAAAAGCAAGGATTCTCATTTGTAAATTAGTCATCCACTCAGACAATTAAAAGCGTACCACCAGTCTTGCATATTCATGTGTTTTGCTATATTTAGAGTTTCTGCATTGTTCTAAAGCGGGGAGGATTTTTTATTTTGCGCTTTAATTTGACTGTGCAAGCATTAAGTTATGAATATTTTTCCAATGATTGAGTTCATTGGATTTCCGTAGTTGGGTAAATAAACTTCCGACCTGTATTCTTGTTAATGGGAGGTCTTTAGTTTTGAAAGATCAGTTAAACTACTGTGCCTTAGTTAGAACTTGAAAGCACACCAAATTTTTCTACAATTTCTTTGAGAAAATTATATATATAATGAAATTTACAGAGAATGAAATAACTGTATCTAACTCGTTAAATAATGTGATATACGACATGCGATTAATAATGCTTAAAGTGTGTAAAATAAATGTAAATTATATTAAAAGCTGCAGTCTGCAGGTTTCCCTCTTTGTCGTCATCTCTGTTCGAAATCTGCAATTGCAGTCATTTGCGTAATTATCAACTTAACGTGAGTTGTGCTTCTAGACACGGCACAGCATGGATGAACACAATGTTTGAGGAGAGTGTGTGGCTGTCAGTCAGCACACTAGTGTGGATACTGGCATTTAGAATCACATATTATTGTTTTTGGAAATATGACCAACATAAGAATTTTCACCAGAAAATATCATCTGAATTTGTAAGAAACATCCACTTTTGTTGTAGTTCTGACATTGCAGTAAATCATGCTGATTAAATCTAACAATCGCTTATAAGTTATCATATCACGCAAAACCATGCAAATTATACTTTGTTCTCAAATTTTTCATGTTAAATAACATCGTGATAATGTAATGTCGTTCCGATATTATCCTTGTTTTCGCATGGGTCCGGTTGCAGTCTCTTTTTTTCTGTAGCCACTCCGTAGTCCGAACAAAGTCTTTTGCATTTTACAGTGGGTGAGTCTCTAGTTGTCACTGGTGATTGTCATTTGAACCTTTCTGGATCCACCATCAAATTGATAAGTTCAATTATATCAAGTGTTTTGAGAAAAGGCTATAAATCTCCACCTCCAGCATCCTCACACGCAATATAGCCATACTAGCCGAAGACTCTTTTTTATGTGTACAGATGTGACGTAATGACACAAAGACATGCTCGAATCTCCGCGGATATCCACCAGTACCACTGGAGTTAAAAACATGAATACAAGCTTACCGCTTTGAATTGAGCTACGGCTAGCCAAGAGTTTTAAACACTGGCTGGTTTTGTATTTTCTCATGTATTTTGGATCATTTACATTTTTTCACATGAAAAGTATCCCTACAACTTCTGAAAGTTAGTAACCAGAGCCGGGACTTTAACGCGTTAATTAAGATTAATTAAAACGCATTAATTAATTACACAAAAAATTAACGCATTTTAATCGCATATTCTTCCATCCGCGGAACATTCCTCACTGGATTAGTTTTGGCGGACTGATTATACTGGAGCACCAACTATAACTTTTTTACAGTCTATGCTTCAGACAACTAAACAACAAACCACAGTGAACACGAACGGAAGAAGCTGATTAGACCGCTTTGGTTGGTCCTGTGGATGGGAAATGATGTTATGAAAACGAACGGATGCAGGGTTTGACATTAACACCCGCCAAATGAGAGTGGATTTCACGCGGTGGCGGGTAACACAGTCACTCCCACTAGCCACTTTGGCATATTGAAAAATTGTAGTCTTGTCAAAAGACATCTGACATAACAAACGAATTGCACGACATTAGACAGGTGGAGATTAAACTTGCGGGCTGGCCGTCGGACTGAGGGCTGTTTTAGTCTGCCCTTAATTGTCAACTTAATGTGATGATATAGCGATCTTTTTTAATAGCTGGAGAATCCAGAACATAGGCGCGTCTCGCTCTCCTGCAGTGCCGCTGCGCGAGGGTGCGCGCGCCAAATATGACATCCATTCCAGACTTTTGTCAAAAGATCATCACACGAGACTGGTCGCGTACACACACACACACACACATCAACACAGCGTTCAGTCAGTTTGTGAGTGTGCGTGGCCGATATAAAGAAAAAAATAATCTTCATGATTAAGGGACACAGTGTAACTACTAGTAGGGCTCCCCTTATGTCACGTCATATCACAACTATCTTTACAGAGTTAATTCTATATTTTAATAAAATTAATCATGCCATTGAAAAGAAAGCAAGAGATGTATTTGTGGGAATAATCTGGGCAATAAACATTAGGCCTATACTTGTTTCAGGTGGACATATCTCCAGTTACTCAGAGCTACCAGAGCTTCATGATGATAATTATTAAGTCAGAGCTTTAAAGAAATGCTGATGCAAAACAAACAATCCAAAGTCCCCAAAACTATGTCATATAGGCCTATACATAGTTGTAATCCTGTTGCCTTAATTGTGGATTTTTTCTTCAGAAAAAATTATGTATTCTTTTCTCATTGTTTCTAATGCAGATAATTGTTCTACTCTGTATTATTTACTGCTGTAAAAAAAAAAGATGCAGCACTTTTATTATATACAATAAGAATATAGTGTGTGTTTATCTAGACAACAAATGAGCTTTACAACCAGAGCTAATGATAAAATGATTAAATTTAAAATTAATCCCATTTAAAATGTGGCTAGTAAAAGTGCTGTGTGGCTAGTAATTTTGGAAAACCACTACAAAAATAAACAATATTTTGTTGCTTAAGCTCATGTATTCAGTCATTATTCAATACTAAAAATCCATTTGAAAAAAAATCTTCTCACTGTTCTTAGTCCAAATATTTATGCGATTAAAATGCGATTAATTTCGATTAATTAATTACAAAGCCTCTAATCAATTAGATTAATTGTTTTAATTCAGTTCCGGCCCTATTAGTAACTTCACATAAAAAGTATTTTAACTACAACACTGCTCAAAAATTTCTAATATTATTCAGCCAAGAGCAGGAACTGAATTTCTCTTTGTCTTTTGTTGTTTTGCTAACATTACAGTTTTTCTCAGTTGCTTTGGTGCATTTCTCAGATCCCAACTAAAATTCCCAAAAGTACTTGTTAAACCTCCACATCATCTAGTCACTTGTGCAAATCATAAAAGTAATTTCTTATTCTTTTGAACAAATTGCAAATGTGTGTGAGAGAGAGTCTTGTCTTTTTCTTTGTATCGCACTGACAGTGTACTGCAATTTGTTGACAGACCAACAGTAACAGTGTAATTGTGAATCCTGTCCAGTCTCTTGGCATCAATATCACACTTAGAGTAATGTGTAAATTTATACTGTTGAAATTTAGACATACCACACAGAGGATGTGCAGTCTTGGGCATTTTCAATAATTTTTATCAAAATCTTTGCCATAGTTTACATGAAAATACTGACTGAGTACATATTGAAAACATGACTAAGCATTTTGACTATCTTGTTTGTGAACAATGACACAAGGACTTGTCATTCTGATTGCACTGGTATGTTTATTGACAATATTTTTGAGCAAGTTACTGGCTTTTGCATGTAATCCATTTTGTGGTGCCTATCTATCTATCTGGGTGATAGATGTCTATCTATCTGTCTGGGTGTCTGTATTATGTTCTCGCAATTGATAACAAACAAATAAACGAAAAACAGTTTATACTATTTGAGTATGCTCAACTTATGGGAAAAAAATATATCAGCTGAACAATTGAAGATGTTGATTTTTTACTTGTGAATCAACTGCATTTACATTACACAATGGTTGTATAGTACTGTCTTACCTGTACTTACGAGTTACTACACCAAAACAAAAATGTGACTCTAATGGGATCTTGAAACATAACACAACTTAAACAACAAAATATAATCAAAAACATTCATCCATAATTTCTCTTTCAAAAATGTGGCTTAGTGTGTACATGGTTTAGTTTTTATATTTGTCTTTGTGAGTAATACACTTCTTAACAGACAGCAGTAATTCATCATAATTTACCAATAACAAGAAAATATTAGAGATAAATTAAAGTGCACAAGCAAGAAATCTAGCTTGACTTGGCTCAGTTTTGTCATGCTAAAGAATGACCTTTCTCTCTGACCTCTCCATGTCCCCATCCAAATGCAATCAGAGTGAAAGCTAAACGTGATCGTTCTTCCGCACCCCACTTGTTTCAATCTACTTCAGCTTGTTAGGCTCTCCTAATATGAAAACATTGCAACAATGATGACTGATGTAAAATGTAAATCTGTAGAGGAGATTAAATAGAAAAGTTTTGCCCCCAGGCCAAGCCTAGATGGATCAGGGTGGCAGAGAGCTGTCTCAGCTCTGAATTGACTCCAGTAGACGCTAACATCCAATCGAACACTGCTTCTTTCTCATTGATCCCTCACTTAAAGCTAGAATAGGCCAAGACACAGGAAACGATAAAGAACATGCAACACAATGGGATTGGATTTGTAGAGAGCAGAGAGACAGAGGAGACCATATTCTCCTTTTAGGAGTGCAAGTGGATTTTGGCATTGGATGAAAACAAACACACCTGGTTTATTTTAGTGATCTGTTCAAATATCTGAGAGCTACCTGAGACGAAATCCGGTATGTTTGCACAGTTCTGGTGGGGATGTGCCCTCCTACATGGAAAGGCTTTGTGGAGGACAGGTTTGCATTAGCCTTTTAATGTCTGAGTCTGTGAGGCCTTGGAACATGCACTTCAGGACCTTGGATAGCACACTTGGTCGAGCTCAAACGCATTGAAAATTCCTGCCTTAGTAGTTTATCTCTTCAGTAACCATGGAGAGCACTCCAATCTTCACTTGTTCTCCAGAGCCTTGGACTGTGACCTTGTTCAAAACACAACTCCATTTGACCATTTGAAGCTGTGATTATTATACCTGTCTTAGGTTAATCTATTGTTTATTCCCTTTCATGTTTAGTATCATGTTGAATGTCTCAGTGCGATTGGTAAAATGGTCTTGATTTCATTGCAGTCATTGGTATTATGAGAAAGATTGAAAAATGAGAATTCTGTTCTTATTTTTGTGTTGTGTCTCTTCAAGATAATTGTTCTGATAATTCTTCCTCTAAACCACGTGTAACTCTCTAGGGTATATGAATAGACCTAAAACATCTCCCCCACATACACTGTAAAAATGCATATTATCTAAAGCCAGACCGATATATCGGCAGACCGATATTATCGAGCCGATATTAGGCATATTCCAAAATGTCGCTATCGGCAGTTGTAATAGCCGATAAATGAATATTTCAAAAATAAAAATAAAAATGGATGAAAACACGCTTGAACCATGTCATGATAGTTGGAGTTGTATAGTTTGTCCACCAGAGGAAACTCTACACTGTCCCTGTTGGCAACACTCGTTGAGTTGGTCACAAGACATACATTGCTTGAATAACAATTAAAAGAACATCTCCATCAGTTCTCTTAACTCAAATAAGCATGACAAAATTTGTGACTATCATGTCCAGTTTTGCTGCTGTTAAATAAGCCAAGAACGAAGCCAAATTATCTAGTAATAGTTACGTTACGTTGTTACAGTGTAGTTGGCTGACTGTCCCTTTAACTTTTGACAATGTGACTGAAGAAGTTCTTTAATAGCATGTGACAGTTATAGCAATGAGACGTATCATCTTGCCTTGGCCTGTTATATCGGAAATCTATGTTTTTTTGCAGTATGACATAATCCATTGCTAAATTATGGCTCATCATAGACTAGCTAACCACAAAGCTAGCTAATGCCACTATCATCAGTCTGTTCTGTTGTGACAATAAAAAGAAAGTTTCTTTTAAAATGCATTATCATATTATTTTAGTTAAAACTCATAAATAACTACAATTAACTAAGGTTAGGGAAATATTTTAATGTTTTGTTGCGCATTTCTGGAAAAAAATAAAAATAAAAAAATATTGGCCAATATATCGGAATATGGATTTTGAAACCCAAAAATATTTGTATTGGTATCGGCCTTCAAAATCCTTTATCGGTCGGGCTCTCCAATCAATAGAATTGACAACAGATTACAAGCAATATTATTAATTAAACTTAACAAATTAGAATTGACTAATAATTAATCAAATTATTCCTTAAAAGTTAACCATTTAAAATGAGTAAAGTTTACACCAAAAAAATTGACAAAAATATCTCACTAACAGACAGACATCAAAAAATAATTAAGAACTCTTTATTTTATATTGCCAACATTTGAAGACACCTGATGTTAACAAGCAGAATCACTGAAAGAGAAAACCGTAATTTTAAAACAAACCTAAAACAAACACTGATCACCATAATGGTGACTTACATTTATGTTTTTTTGGTTGTTGTTGTAAGTTTTACTCATTTTAAATTTCTTAACTTTTAAGGAATTAATTTGATTAATTATTACTCAATTCTAATTTGTTAAATTTAATTAATAATATTGCTTAGGGATGTTAACCAATGGACCGTTTTACCGATGGTTGACCATATCAAACGTTAACCTGATCAAAGTTGTCGGTAGTCGGTAAAAAAAAAAAAACTACAAAACATTTGGCGCGAGGTCACAGCATTTGGGTTTGCGCTCATAAGATTTGCGAAAAATGTAAAGGCTACAGGCTAAAACACTCGAGGTTAGAGCCAGGGCAGACGACAGGATGAAGTGTGCAAAGAATATAGTGTGTGGGTAGCCTGGCAAACCAGACCTATCAAGATGTTAGGTCTGGGAACTCACAATTGGCATACCTCAATCCGGGGGGCGGGATAAAAGGTTGTCTTTCAATATCCCTCTGCACGCCATAGGATAGCGCTAACCAACCAGAGCGATGATGGCTGTGGCTGAGTGAGTCCCATGCGTTTTCCCCATGGTTTTCTCTCCAGCGGAGCAAGTTGATATATTAAACTTTTGCCTTATCCGGTCGTCAAAACTCTGAACACATCTTCCTTTTAAGAATGACTTAAGTTACGTTCTTAACTCCAAGTCATCCGAGTCACGGCCAAGCCGACGAAAGACCGCTGTTCGCCAGCTGCGTCTTGTTTGTTTTTAGTAGCAGGGAAGTCACCTATGGAAATCACGGCGCAGAACCGTCACAACTCTGCCGTCATTGTGTTAAGCCTGCCCACCAACTCTATACACGATGTGATTGGCCAGACCAGAGTTTGGATTTTCCACTTCGAAAGTCAACGGAGAGTTGTTAGACCACACTTTGCAGCAAAATAATTGTTGCTGCCGCTAGGTGCGTCTACATTTCTAGGCTAGTGTGTGGGACGATTTCACCTAAAAGAATGACACAGATGTAAGTTGCTGGGCTTAGATTTGGAAATACATTACATTTACATTTCAGTGGTAACAGATAAGGTGATGATCAATGATCATCTTTCTTTATTATTGTTAGCACTAACATTAACATTACCTCAAACTAAAGCATCGTCTCTTCGGAGCTGTCATTTTCTTAACTGAGCTACGGCAATGTTTCAAATGAGCTTCTAACGCAAGACTGACACCTTTATTTTCAATGCGATCACATTGTACCCAAACAATTTCAAAACTAAAAATGAGCCTCCGATTACATACAAGCTCCATGGCGACGCGTTAGCGGGAAGGGGGGTCGCACACCGGAGTGACCGGACGAGAAGCATTGCCCATGCCACGTAGGACAACTCCAGGTATTGCACACCGGACGCATACTTTCTCATCAGTATATGGCCAGCAATGTTGTTATGTTTAATGACATGAAATGAAGATAATGTCTGTTCTATATTATGATTTTACTGTACAATTAAATACAATCGTTGCTGAGTCTGAAAACTTCAGCATCCACTGAATAACTGAATGAATTGAGAATCTCACCTGAAAATCTCAATAACATCAGCGATTGTCATTCAAGCAGCTGATTTCTGTAAATGAATGCAAAACTACATGTGTATTGCAGCATAGGGCGCAGTCATACATTAGCAACGATTTGAGACAAAAATAATTTAAATTTTATATAAAACTATGTAAATGGCGCTCTGTGGCGCAGCAGGATTTTGAACACGGTCCTGAGCCGTTGCTGGGCGCCGCGGACAGATGCCGAATCTCGTTCGGTGTGTGTACACTTATAGAGAATAATGTGTTTGAATTTTAAAGATGTGGCGCTGAGCTTCTCGTCCAGTGTGCGACCCGCTGGACTCGTGTTTCGTGCTGTATTGGGATTTTAAAAAAGTGACATGAGTGGAAGGACTGCGCTGGGGCTGTGTGTGTGTGCGCATATTTTAAACCACTCGGTTAACCGGTTTTAACCGGCTAATGAGGCTCGGTGGTCGATCAAGAAAATTTGTAGTTTTCGCCATCCCTGAATATTGCTTGTAATCTGTTGATAACATTTTTTTGATTAGATAAAGCATATTAATTTTTACAATGTATGTGTGCAACGGAGGCCAGCTAGTAGTTGCTGTGCGAGTAAACCTCACTCCCCGATCTCTGATAGGCGCTCTAGCGACAGACGCTAGAGGCTGCAGTCTTTAGCCTCCTTGTTCAGAGCGCGACGCTCCTCACGCCGGGAGACCCAGGGTCGAAGGCCCGCTGGGAGCGGGTCAGAGTTGGACCCGGGTGTAAGGGTTACATATGGTGCTATATAAAACCATAAGAGGTGCTATAGAGCATGTTAACCACCACAGAGAACCACTGAAAAACCACTGAAGAAGCAAACTGGGCTTAATGCCTGGTTCAGATTACACGTTTTTAGCCCGATTTTGGCACGATCCGTTTGACGTTAGGTGTCGTGGGGATTCGTCAGACGACGACAACGGGCGTCGGGATGCAAGATTCGATCGTATCATCTTGTATAGTGTGTCATAGTGGGAGACAACCTACGTCACGTCTGCGATGCTTCACTACATCACGACACAAAGACTAGCATGTTTAATTTTTTTTAATGGTCGTTCACGACGGTTCCGTCACATGTATGAGGTTAACCAATAGGAGCACATCTTTTCTGTACACAACTTTCAAAAATGGCGAAACGAAGAGAGAAACGCACCGTTAAATACAGCATGCGATGACTGGTCAGGAAGCAACGTGTAGTCTGACATTGTGAATTGTCCACGACACAACAAGATTTTAGTATTCAAAATCGCGTAATCTGACACAGTGACTATCGTAACAGACAAAAAAAAATTGTAATCTGAACCAGGCATAAGAGGTTCTTTAAATGGTAGTGGTGCTATATAGCACCATGACCACTGCAAAGAACCCCTGAAGAACCGCTGAATAACCTTTTCTTTAGAGTGTAAGTTTTAACTTAATTAATAAACATGTATTGGATATGCAAACTTCTAAATTCAATGATAACAACAATAGCAATAATAATAATAATAATACATTTTATTTATTTATGTATTTTTGCACTCTCTTTTTTATATCTTTTGAGATTAAAGAATCCTTTGGGAAACCTTTTCCAAAGGATTCTTTACTCAAAAGGTGTAACAACAATACGCTGTCTTAAATTCTAATCAGTGGTGTTTAGTTTGAAAGAATGTGCCCTACTAATGTCTCAGGGTAGGCAACAGAATATTGCAGCTTTTAATCTGCTGTAATGCAGTTTCTTGCTACAATGCTGGATCCAAACTAATCGTTCAACTGCATGGGATTCCACAAAATAATTCAGCATCACATCATGGAGCCACAGCAGTAAAATGTTGGGACATTATGCTAATTTCCTGGCAAGCCAAACATCACTGATAGCATGCAAATAAAAACAGCATTTGGAAAACAATTTAAGGTGAATAATTTGAGATGTGAAAAAAAAGCATAAAAGTGAGAATGATTACTAGTCCAGACCCTCAACTTTAGAGAGGTGCTCGTGAATTTAAATTAATCAATGGAGATACACAAAAGCAAAAATATAAAGACAACACAGAATATCACAAAGGCCAGATGAATGGAGCAGCATTGTGGGCATGGCTTCAAGACGCCATCACATTACCAATGCGTGAGATGTCTCACAATGAGATGGAATAATATCCATCTTTTTGTGGAGAGAACGTGTTGTAGATGGGTTTACAGATTTGGCTTTAATCAAGACAGCGAGAGGGGAGGATTTTATTTTGTTTGCCTTCTCTTTTTTTCATCTTTCCAAACAAATATCACTGATTGTGGTAATTTAGTCCATTATCACAACTGAAAAACTTAAAAGACAAAGCTTTCAAGTTCTGTGTGAAGAGCTCCAGTTTTAAATTTAACATTCCTGCAAGGCTGTAAGAGGTGTTTATGAGGTGAGACAAGAGTTTGGGGTAAAACAATGGAAAGTGAGAGATATTTTAAGAACCTGTGTAATCTCTTCCACCACTATCACTGAAAGCAGTCTATGATAAGTGACGTTCACATGGTAATAGCATCTCTTTTAGGATCAAAATCACAGGAGATGATGCTAATCCTTTGTGCCAATATGGGGAGCAGATTTTCTGAAATTGCCTTGATGCTAGGGGTGACACAAAAGCTGTGTCTGAAACCGCTCACTTGTTCACTCATTCACTCATCCCTATAGTGTATGGCATTTGAGTGCACTATATCTGCAAGGAGTGAATGAAATGAAGTGAGTGAATTCGGACGCTGACGTTTACACTGCGTCGGAGAGTTGGAGCGGTCGCAGAAAAGGCTTCGTCACGATACTGAAAAAACTCCTTTTATCTTACGTCACATACTTTATAAAATAACATTAACAACAATAACAATCATAATGACTTTATTTTGTAATTATATATACCTCTGTGCCAGCTTTTTAGTTTCATCGACTGAAATTGTTAATCTCACGCTCACAGATGACGTGTCGTCGAGACGCCTCCGACGACCGTTATTACTGTATATCCGAATGAATACTTCCTAACGACGATTAATGGATATTTTTCAAATCCTCCACCAAATTATCATCCTTTACATTTGAACGAGTTAACAACAAAAATGTCACAAATTATCAAAACACATTAGTAAAACACATTGAATTGTGGTAATGCCTAAATAATATATTTTAATGAAAAAACGATATAAATATAATTTCATTTAATTTTATAATTCATCTATATAATATTGTCTGTTAATATGTTTAATATGTTCTATTCAAGTAATGATTAATAGAAAAATAAAACTAGCATAAAATAAATGTTAAAGCTGAAATAATAAAACTGTAATGTAATCTCTGGTTTAAACATGCTTGCGCCGCACTTTCATGCGTGCTCAGTTTTCTCTGCACTGGATTGTGGGAAATAGTGCTTCAGCAAGTGTACATCAAATGTACACTCGAATTCAGAGAGGATTGTGGGTAAAAGTAGTGAATGAAAGTAGAGAATGATGTCGTTCACTCAGAATTCGGACACCACTACAAAATGGCAGACACCCGAGAAAGTGCACTATATAGTGGAAAGGGAGCGATTTCAGACAGCTAAGTTTATAGGCTTTTTCAAATGGTCACCTATCTGTCCTTGATGCTTCATTGACTAGCTTTCGAAAATTTTGAAAATGAATTCCGGTGTCCCAAATTCATCCCCTGTTACGTCTTTCCCCATTTCTTGAAGTTACCTTGGAGCCCAGGAGAGATATTTCTGGTTGATCCATAGCCATCGACTTAATCTTTCTGCTGCCTGTGATGCTGATGTTTTTTTTTTAGGGACTGACTTAATGGATCCCATTTCATGAGTTTTATGGTGGATGTGGCTCAAAAACGCCCGCACCACAATTTTCTGTGGTTTTTCAATCCTGTTGTTTTGCATCAGCATCCAGTTCTGTATAATGTTGCCTTTTGTCATGTGAAGTTGAAGAGATGTGGATTCAAATGCAGAGTGATTTACTCGGATGCCAAATAGAAAAGGTACAAACTGCAACCCAGTAGTGATGTTACGAATGACACAGAGTCTTGGTTTCCCAGAGTCACATGATCAATGACAAATGAAGCCTCACGTTCTGTCCAATCACATGCGCGTTTCGCTTTGGGGTGTGAGCAGGCTCGAACCCCAGATCTTACTTGGCTCAGTCTGGTTGATGGGTTTGTGAGGAGAGTGCTGTACTTTGAAAGTTAATCAATACCAAGGGGGTAATCCATCGACCGGAAGTTGAAGCCTAGTGGGAGCTGCCATCTTGTAGCAGAACTTCACTTGCGTTAGCATTCCCATTGACTCCCGTTCATTTTGGCGTCACTTTGACAGCGAATAACTTTACATCTGAGGCCTTTGAAGACCCCAGTTGTCCTTTATTTATTTCTAAAGAAACACGACAATGTATAAAATGCTCCATTACCTTGTAGCTTATGTTATGGGCCCGTAGAAACAGTTTTAGTGAAAGTAGGCTGACGATTGAATCAGTACCACGCGACTCTCGCAATCTGGGAAATATGGAGGCAAAATGACAAAATAATTAATCAGAATACCTAGCAAAATTGTCTCCTTCTCCTAGCTCATGGACAGCTCCTATTCACACTCTCCGCCTCTGCAAGTTTCAGAAGGGAATGATTCAGATTTCTCATGCCACAGCCACTAGAAGACAGACGGGTTGCTCGCGTCACATCTACATTGTGCTCCGTTTGAGTCTGTGCGTCAGGGACGGAAGTGCTAAAAAAATCGCCAAAAACGGGCATCAGTCGTCTCAAATGGAGTTCCAATGAGATCGCTCTGTCCACTTCTTATACTGTCTATGATCAATACATGAAATATCCTTATTTACTATGTATGTGTTTGTGTAGTGATAGAGATAGTATGCCTACTAGCAGATCTTATTGAATCAGATAAGCCCATTTTATATTTTATTGTCATACTTTAATGGGTAAAGGAATTTATTTAATGGACAAATCGAACAGAAACGTGGAAGGCTTGTATTTGTTCACATAACATTGAAACTATATGGAGTGTGTTGTGGTTGCTTTATCTGGCTTCTGGCTGCTTTATTTTAAATAAGCAACAGATGGCGCTGTTCTTGACACTCGCAAAGCTTTGAATCTTTTCTGGAAACAGTCAGGGGAAAGCCTCATTGATTCTTGAGGCTTCATTTTCCCATCCCTACAACCCAGGAACAACCTAAAGGACACAAACTGGAACACGTAACATACAACGAATCGGCACTAGAGAGCTAACACAGGAAGATTGAATAGGCTAACAAACAAAAGAGTTAACAAGGCAGACAGGTTGGGGAAATAAACCAATAATCGAGACAACAAGATGGGTGGGGTTGACAATTCAGACAAGAGAGCACATGGCACAAGAAACAGTAAGACTCTCATGTGCTAACACAGGACCAGACTAGACATAAGCACATGACAAACTGGGCGTGTCACAGTCCTGTCACAAACCCATGGGAAAATCCAGACCGAGGTGACAGAACTGTGACATCTTTTGTGTCCTTCGTCAACTGAATCCTCCAATGGGATGGTAGACTGGATGAATGCCATCGATCTTGCCCTGTTGGTTATCCTCAGTGGACAGGAGTTGGTTATCATGTCCTTGGTCTCAATTGCTGCTGCCAGCCTTTTCAGTAGGGATGCACCAGTATGAAAATTTTGGCCGATACCGATAACCGATAATTCTTTATATTTGAAAGCCGATACCAATATATCGGCCGATAAATTTAAATCCAAATTTTTGTATAATTTTGAGAGCCTGATTACAAAAACAAAAGTCTCACAATTAAACCCATGTCTCAAGCTCTTTGTTTGAAATAACAAACCGTATTTCATTTTCAAGAGATTTCGACCATATTTCAAGAAATTCAAAAACAAACAATGCTCAACAAGTGTCTCAGCTGAAGGGAATAATACATTATTTATCGGCTTCAATATATCGGCCACATTTTCTTACCAGGCCGATGACGATAACATTAAAAATGAACATATATCGGCCGATACCGATATGGTGGCCGATATATCGTGCATTCCTACTTTTCAGGACCTGGTTATGCCTTGCATGAGGCTAGTTTTGTAGCTTAATGTCAGGATGTGTTTGAGGGTTTCTAGAGTTGGACACAGGGCACAAACTATCCAACAACCTCCCATATGTCTGTGAAAGCACATAATATGTTGTTCTGCCAGCAGACTTTTCTCCTGTAGTGTGTACAGATTATTACATTACATTTTTTAAAAATCACACAATCTGAAAATAATGGTACATTTTGAATAGGGATCAATAAGAAAACATTGTATCATTATATGGCATCTCAGCAGGGACACATGGGGTCATACTAACCAGCCAAACCTTGACCCCATGGTTGTTACTTTGTACCACGTGGATCCACCTTTAGCAATTTCCTCCAAATACAAAACTATTAAGCAGCCAAAAAATTATCAACATTGTATTTTTATCAACGTGTGGAGATATCACAATTACACTTGACTTGAAATTGCAGTTTCAGCCCAAATGTATGTTTTTCTGGTTTTAATGGAGGCAGACAGGGCCTTTCCACCCGTAATGAGCCTTATTAGCAGGTATGTTTACTTATGTCTATTCACTGAAGCATAATATCCATGTTTTTTTCACAGTTGCTATTCACTGTTTACAGGTGTAGGTATCATTCACTGTGTACGTGAAAGCCCAATCAGGGCAACAAAACGGGTTTGATTTAGATAACGAAAGAAAATATTGTCGAATTTAACAAACAGCACTAATGAAAGAATCAGAGGTGCTGCTGTAAATGACAGCCAATGGAAAGCACTGTGTTGGCACCACCGGCCTTTCTGCACCTGTTTTTCTCATCTATTAGGATTCAAACAAGTGAGCAAATGAGGGCAGAGAGAAATTCTTGATTTAGTGCATCCTGTGGGATGAGATGAACCTGACGGGAAGAAGACATGTGTGGTTGTACACAATAAATCATTCCGACACCAATTATTTATTTTTCCCTCAAGGCGCCAAAAGGCATAACAGAGCCTCTCAAGTCCTTGTGCTACTGTGATTGTTAACTGTTCCTATAGCAAACCCTTTCAATCGGTTTTAAAAAATCAATAGGTACAAAGCTGCGTGTAATAGCTTTGTGTGTAACTGTAACAAGTAACATTAATTCAGTGGCTTCAAACATGTGGCCAAACTCTGTATCACTAACCCTTGTTCTTCATCTTCAGACCATGTTGTTTGCTTGACCTGTTTTTGATGAGAAGCTAGAGCTAGTTAGGCAATAGGTCGTTTTAGTGCAAATCACGTTACGTGACATGAACCTATACTGTAGGAACGGGCATGTGAGTTTAATAAATGGCTGTTTTACAAAAAAATCAATAGCGGCTTGGCTTTACAAGTGTAGTAAAGAGAATGAGAAATTTTTTCTAGTGAGGCACAGTTGGGTTCTTTTCAATTAATGGCTTGTGGAGGTAACAATGCAAATCATGACTTGAGGCATTATCGTGCTGCTTTCTACTTTGCCGTAAACAGGTTAAATTGAGATTTTTTTGAGCTGGGAGAACCCAGAAATGAAAGAAAAAGAAGTTGGTGGGGATTCTTTTGCCCCAACTCTGCACCTGATAGGATAATTTCTAAAAAATATCTATTGAAAATGGTTAAAGTTATGCTGCTTTATATTTAGGTAGAAAACCATAATCCTCTCAGGATTCTTTGATGAATATAAAGATCAGCATTTATTTGAAATCGAAATATGTTGTAACATTATAAAAGTTATATATTTAAATTAGAATTTAAAATATACTTAATTTTTAAATGTTTATTTTAAGTGCTTTATTCAGTTTAACAAGTCCTTGCTGAATAAAAGCATAATAATAATAAAAAAATAATATTCAAGTGCACATTATTAATGTATTGACACATTAAATAGCACTGAAAATGCAAGTATTTTGCATGAACAATTTAAAAGTGCAGTAAGCTATTTCTGCACACACGCCCCTATACAAAAGGACCACACCCCTATCTTGATATCTCTACCCTCAAATTCATGAACATGCTATGCAACACAGGCATCTCCCCCAAATGAGTGTATACACCCCCTTCCTGCTGATTAGTTACAAGTGTTTTGGACCTCAGTCTGATCCACTTTCAACAGTGTTTCTCAGAAATCGCTTACTGCACCTTCAAGAGACATACTATACAGTACTTACTTTTAGGTTAGAATATTAAATGCTGTCAATACAAACATCTTGTTCAGAATCACAATACATAACTCAACCCTTTGATGCACAAGCTATGGATACCCCTTCCAATGCAAAACATGGGTCTAAAAAGACCCGAATTCATTTCCTGTGTTATTTTATGCATACTTGGCATATTTTTGTTTCACCTTATGAAATCAATTTATTTGAGGATTTCATATTTCATGATCCATACATTTCCAAAATATCTTGTTTTCAATTATCACAAATTTATATTTTAACATTTCCTAGGTTTTGTGTTAATACATGAAGTTTACACATCTAAAATGACCCATGTCAAGTCAAGTCAAGTCACATTTATTTATATAGCGCTTTTTATAATACAGATTGTATTAATAGTGATAACATGAAAATAATACAACACAGATCAATAATATTGTTGAATATTAAATGTCCCCAAGCAAGCCAAAAGCAAGGCAACAGTGGCAAGGAACCAAAACTCCATCAGGTGATGGAGAAAAAACTTGGGGAAACCCAGGCTCAGTCTGGGGGCCAGTTCTCCTCTGGCCAACAAAGGAACAGTGATTACAAAACAAATTGGATCGAAACATTAAGACAATCTGTCCATTTCCATCTGTTTGTAAGTCGAAGTAATCACTCCGGTTTGGAGACGAGATGTTGGAGGATCAGTGGCTGTTGTGTCGATGAGGGCGGCACTTAAGGATGAGTCGGTATTGGTCCAGGCGCAGGTCCACCATAAAAAGTCCCTCGGGATAAACAGGGAAACTAATATTAGCGTAGACGCCATCCTTCTTTTGATGTTATAAGTACATCAGGATTTACGGGACGTGTTCCCGGTTCCGGCTGATCTAAACAATGCAGCCTAATTTAATTTTAGGAAGTCTATAGTAATGTGTATGCTAGGCCAAAGAGATGTGTTTTTAGTCTAGATTTGAACTGACCGATTGTGTCTGCTTCCCGGACAATGTTGGGAAGATTGTTCCAGAGTTTTGGTACTAAATAGGAAAAGGATCGACCACCAGCAGTCGATTTTGATATTCTAAGTATTATCAACTGGCCGGAGTTTTGAGATCGCAATAGACGTGAAGGAATATAATGCGTTAAGAGCTCACTCAAGTACTGCGGAGCTAAACCATTTAGTGCTTTATAAGTATTCAGCAATATTTTAAAATGTATACAATGTTTAATAGGCAGCCAATGCAGGGTTGACAGAACCAGGCTAATATGGCCATACTTCCTGGTTCTGGTAAGAACTCAAGTTGCTGCGTTTTGGACTAGCTGAAGTTTGTTTATTAAGCGTGCAGGGCAACCACCCAGTAGAGCATTAAAATAATCTAGCCTTGATGTCATGAACGCATAAACTAATTGTTCCGATTTGTAATGATCTAAAACAAGTTAATTGAGGAATATTGAATGATGAAAT
This sequence comes from Hybognathus amarus, assembly GCA_030378365.1. NCBI lineage: Eukaryota > Metazoa > Chordata > Actinopteri > Cypriniformes > Leuciscidae > Hybognathus > Hybognathus amarus. Next base: position 237,513 of record JAQIUQ010007807.1, read on the forward strand.
TAATTTCCTGCAAAGATAAAAAAGTGTTTCAAAGTGTGCCTGCCTCACTGTAGCTTTTTGTTGTGATTCCTGCTATAAATTGCAGATTTCTCTCTCTTTTTCCCCATCCTAAGTTTCTCTTTAGTCCCAACAGTATTTTGCTTTCCCATCTCTTCTTGCTGAAATCTCTTAACCCAGTCATTTGATCCGGGAGTGCGGGTGCTGACCTGATGGACGGATAGTTTTTGTGGTTGAGAGGTGAGAGTTCCCACAGGGCCGCAGTCTCTCTGAACCTGACTTTAACCTTCATGGACTCAACCTTCCTACAACGTTTTTTTTTTTTTTTTTTTTTTTATGGGTTCATAAACGTTCACAAAAAAATCAGCAGCTACAAATCTGACTTAGTCTTCTGAGGTTAAGTGTACTTGTGAATTAAATGTCAGTGAATTATATTCATCCATATCTTTTGTGTTGGCTGTAATATATACAGTATATATATATATATATATATATATATATATATATATATATATATATATATATATATATATATATATATATATATATATATATATATACTGTATAAGTGTTAGCTGTAAAATCCCAGCTATAAATTCAGAGACCCTGGTTGCTTACAAAACATTTGGAACAATTACACTTGGAAGTAAAAGCAATATCCTTATATTATATTGGATATCCTCACAAAATTGGCTTAAGGCTGCCATTTTCTCTTAATATATCTTCCCTGAGGTTTAGCTTTGCTTGTGTCTAATCAATAAGGTTCATTGGAGCTCTACATGCTCAGATATATGTTTCAACTGACATTTTCATTCTTTGCTACTCTATATGCATGCTGCTGTAGCTTCTCTTTTATATAAAATTATTGTTTTATAATCAATCAAATAATACTGCGAATGTTTGTGCACGTTCAAATGAAATAGCTTGAATGTTTGGCATTACATAAATACTGAGCTATTTAGTATGCTCACTAAGTGCTGGCCTGGCCATTGTACTAGTTTAAAAATGAGAAATAGTTTCTTTCTGATATCCATTAAATGGACATAGAAAGAGCTCTTGAGAGTGCTTGCATTACGTTTCAACATGAATGTATTAAGAGCATTTTAAGTCTCAGTCTTTTCCTCGACTAGCTCATCCATCCTCCTTCGCAGAATGCAGACGCACATAAACAAATGCAAACTCTCAAAACAACATATTTTTTATCCTCAGACAAAGTAAGCTTTACAGAAATAACCCCTTCACCACTCCCCCCTTCAAATACGCACAAACTTGCTTTTTTCCGGTACAATAAATCACAGAGGGTCCCATCTCTAATACCACAAACTAAAACTCATCCATTTAAATAAACAGAGTAGACTGTACAGATTACGACTTTATGTCCCTGGTATGGCCACAGTCCAAAGGTCAGGGCAAACCAGATGATCAAATCGTCTCCTTATTGGAGAGTAATTCAGAGTCAGTTAGAATGATTCATTTGGTGAGGAGGGGTGAATCAATGCTGGTCTTAATGAGATTCTCCCGTACGCTTCTTATCTGCAGCCAACACTGACATCCCCGAAACATTCATCCTCAGGTAGAGCCTGCACAGCCAGAGGCGGAAGCTCGGCTCATTATGTATTTCCCTCCTCCTTCAACCAAGATGGTCTTTCCTTCTGAATACTTAATGCTGAGTGTCATAAGTTATAACCTCCATGGGTTTAACAAGCTTGTGGTGCTCTGTTGGTCTTGATTTCATCCGACATGACTCGCACTAGGACATCAGGTTATGGTTTATAAAACACATTTGGATGTGTAGTGGCATGGAAGCTGAAGTTATTGTGGTTTTGACTGGTTTTCATAATTTGTTCTATAGTGGAACATCTTTCTGTTGAGTTGTTCTCATTATATGCATGCAAACAAAGAGATCACAGTGTAGTCCAATTTGTGGACAAATGAGATGATTCTTTTAGTGATTTAAAAACATATATAGGACCATTGTAGTTGGAGTCATTTGCTGATACAACTGACTCCTACTGAATGAAAAGAATACAGCGCAACCATTGGAGATTGATTACTGATATAAATTATTTTTATGAGCCAATTATTTGCAGTGAATCAAAACATATAAGGTGATCAGCTTGATCACTGAGGCAAATAACTTTCCAATTTTCTCTAAAGCATACAGTAGCTGATATTCCTGATTCTTTATAGTGAATAAAAATACAGAGCAACCATTGTTGCATGATTGATATATATATATATATATATATATATATATATATATATATATATATATATATATATATATATATATATATATATATATATATATATATATATATATATATATATATATATAATATATATATATATATATATATATATATATATATATATATATATATATATATATATATATATATATATATTAAATCTGATCATCCTTCATCACGCGGTCACTACATCTCATATCGTTGGTAAACTCATGTTAAAATTTGTGTTGCATTCCAAAGAACTCTGATATCAGCCCCACGGTGAAAATGAAATCATTTCCATTCCGGCGGACTAGATCAGCGTGGAATGGAGTGGTTAAGCAAAGAGAACAGATTGGCTCGAACAGCAAAAGAGCGGGTGTTCTGTTTGACCAGTGTAGCTTGTTTGTTGTTAATATTATGAGGCGGGTTCTTCAGTTCTTCAGTTAATCAAAAACATACAACCAGTATAGCTTAATTTCTGATTCAAATGAAACTTATGTAAGTGGTTCTATTAACAGTAGGGATGTGCAAGAATATTCGAATTTTCGAATATTCGATATGTAATTATTATTCGAAAAATAGAATACTATTCGAATTTTTAATACGTTGCTTTGCTGGCCGTAAATGCAGCAAGTCCATGATAAATCCTAAGAACTAACTCGCAGTTATAATTAAATGCACTGGATGGCGCTGTGGAGTGTGTTCAAGTTGTCTGTATTTGATCACATAATGTTGTCGTCTGCCTCACGAAGTTTGGAATTAACGTTACTTGAAAAGGATCTTACTAAACGGAATTACTTTTGATCAAATTAATTAATTAACCTGAGTTATGATATCATCACCATGAGAAATCACATGAAATCCCAACAGTCGAGAGTGAGGAAAGATAGCTGTTCATCATTGCATCACAACTGCAGGTAAGCGCAGCTGGACCCCGCGTGATCAAGGATGTTAACTTATCTAATAGCAAAATGATTTTGAGACACTTCCTTTAAGTTTTGTTGGGGGAGACCGGTTTAAGAACAAAAAATGCAAAGTGCTGTTAGAAACACCGTTCTCTTTGTGTCTCTGAAACGTCTGTCAGCGCAGCGTCTTTTCTCACTCGAGCATAAAGTGCTGGTGGCGCCCCTGCATGTAACGTTATATATTATTGTTTTTCTCAACATAAACGTGAAACAATATAAACATGATAATCAATCATTTGCTGACTCGTGCGTGTGTGTATGTTCTGTCCGATATCTGACGCAATCTGCTTTATTAGGGTTTTTTTTTCGCTCGTGCTGCTTGAGCATGCTTTTAATAATGCTTTTTTTTATATATTTTTGTTTACACATAGGCTTACTGTTTAATGTTTTCAACTAAAAGAAAACTTTAATTACTATTGTAAGCTTGTTGTGTATTGCCTAATTGTAAGCTTGTCCAGAAATGGTGACAAAATCGTAAAAAAATAAAATAAAAATTTCGTTAAACATAATTTAAATAAACGAATATTCGAATATTCGATTTTTATGAGCCCAAATATTCGAATGCAATATTTTTGAAAAATGTCCATCCCTAATTAACAGATGTAAAAAAAAAAAAAAAAAAAAATTATGTATAACTATGTATAATTACAGCATTAACAGAAATGGAACAGCTTTTGCATATTATGAACTAAAATCTACACAAATGAATGGGAATTTAATCGCTTGTAATTTGGAATCAGGAAATCTGCATGAATACCCAGCCCTACTGTTGTGCAAATTCATAGTTATTTCAACAATTTCAGGTGAATAACGTGCTGAAAATAGAAAAGGAGGGATGGAGGTAAAGAGAGAGAGAGAGGTATAGAGGGACTGTGCCAGGAAGCATTAGTTACACTCATTACACTGCGACTCACTAGCTGGCACAAGGGCCATAGCAGCAGATGACTTCATACCGGGGTGGCTCATTAACATCATTGGGAAGGAGCTGTGATGGTGAATGAAAGAACAGGAAAGCGCCAGAGAGGGAAGAATTATTGCTTTGTTGGGTTTATGAGCTTTGTTGGTTTACATTTCCCACCTCAAATGCAGTCAAAGGGATATGAGCTTTGGATGACCGTCTTTGGTCCTTTGGGAAAACAGGAAACAGGTGGACTGCCGCCGTACTGCTCAGATAAAATCCAACATAGCGCTCTTCACCAAAGACAATATGATTAAAGGAGGAAGCAAAAAAGCAAAGGATCTCTAGTGTCAAGGCTTTCTTCACATAAAAAGATCTATCAGTTTCCCATAATCCCCTATTTCCCCCATTAATCTGTGGACAGCCACTTTGAGAAGATCCTATCTCTTCACACAAGCACTACTTTAATTTCCCCTTGAAGAGGCTGGCTAATGAAATCACAAACAGCTTGGCGCGGTGGGATGGGTGGAATGAGTTCGGAGATGGAGAAAAACCTGAAGCCTAATTGGCAGCGCCCGTGTTTCCAGTGTAATTGCGCTTTATCTCCAGAGTCACCTTCCAGGGTCATTAAGACCAGAGTAGATTAATTGAGCATAGCTCACGAGTTCTGGAGGAAAAGCTCCTGAGAGCACAGAGTTCCTCCATTACTCAAGTGACAGAGCTTCCCTCGCATAAACACACACACACACAATCTATTCTGGGAAGAGTTTTAGGGAACATGAGCGAGTCCTTGAGCTCTGACAGGTGTTGGAATTCAAATGCAAGTGTTTGACATGTTTCTAGATCGGCCCCCCTGTAATTGCAGAGTTATGCCATCATTAAAATGCTCATGGCCCCATTTGTCTGTTGCCGGGGTTCGTTTGAGGCGACAGCAAAGCGTAGCAATTGCATATTCGAGATTCAAGGCAATTAGAAATCTAAATGACCCCACTGCATCCAGCTGAAAGTGAGATTATGTTAGATCATATTCATCGCGGCATGACGCATTGTTCAGATAATTTGTTGGGTTTATCAGAAGAACCTGACGATGTACTGGTTTCAAGGACCTTATGAAGCCCTCTCTTTGTCTTCAGTCCTAGTGTGATCTTGCACCATTTTTTCAAGAACAAAGACTTTCAGTTCTTTGAGGGAGGACGCATTGTAGGTGGAAAACTATTTTCTGCATTCTGCTTCATATCATTCGGAAAAAAAGGTCCGTTGCTGTGTAGATTTGGAGAAAAAGGGAGCATTTGATACTACTTTTATGGTCTTTTTATATATATATATATATATATATAAATATATATATATATATATATATATATATGTATATATGTATATATATTAGAGCTGTCAGTTAAACGCGTTATTAACGGCGTTAACGCAAACCCATTTTAACGGCGTTAATTTTTTTATCGCGCGATTAACGGTCTTTTTGTCCTAGCAAACTTTGTAGTTTTTTCACATACTTCTGCAACAGGACGCGGCATGCGTCCTGATCCACTTCGGCGTCTCGCGCTCGTCATCCACTCAAAGCCGGCTCGCAAGCCCAAACGAGTGTGTGCGGCGTGCCTGTTGTTTTGTTTCCGGTCTAGCTCAGATCCGCTTGCGCTTTGGTCGAAGAAGCAACAAAACGTCCTCGCGCGGCGCAAGCTATGAATGGGTTTCAGAGCGCAGCGCGAGGGACGTTTTGTGCCGCACACACTCGTTTCAGCTTGCGAGCCGGCCAAATAGTAACGTTATGTTTTGAGTGGATGACGAGCGCGAGACGCCGAAATGGATGCCAATGAGATTCTGAATGTAAAGTTTACTTTTAAAAAGTTGCCAAATTGTCCCATTGACAAGACCAAAGCGATCTGTATGTTTTGTCATTATGAACTGAGCTATCATCATCGCAGCACGTCCAGCCTGAAACACCACTTGATGATGGCCAAGCAAGCAAACACACACACAAACACAGATGATGCGAATTCTCCACCCCTCGTCAATATCAGGACCTCGTCAGTATTTCTTTCACCCTTTTATTGATGGACAGTGTTGCATTGTGTGAGAGATTATTTAGGCTATATATGTTAGAGTGAAATTGAACACTATTCCAATGTTATTTTCAATAATAATAATTAAAAAAAAAAACATTTGCACTAAACAAGCCAATCCACTTTTCCATGTTGATAAGAGCATTAAAATGAGAAAAAAATGTAACAAAAAGAAATCAAAAGACATTAAGAATAGATAAAAATGTGCGAATAATCGCGAGTTAACTATGACATTAATGCGATTAATCGCGATTAAATATTTTAATCGTTTGACAGCACTAATATATATATATATATGTATATTACAGTTGTACAGCTTTGTACAAGTCAGTAAATTGCAATATTGGGGCAATTAACCCTTTTACATTACTTTTCAAAAATACGTTGGAAGTTGTAAGGAGATGTTTACCTGTGAAAGTTTGTTGCCTGAAAAAACAACAAGGTTTTGCTGTGTGTATAAGGGCATTGGCCTGTAATCTATGCACTGCTTCAGCACACGCCAGATCCGAGATTCGAGTCACACAATCTTTATTACAGACCCATAATCTACGCGCTGCCTTGGCAAGCGCGAAATCCGAACCAAATAATCTTTATTGGCTTTCTTCCCTCAAAAAGAAAGCCAACAAGAGCAGAGCTAAAACTCTCGATAGTGCATGTTACATGTTGGGAATTTATGAATGAACACTGTCAGTCCCGAAGTACTAGAGCTGACCTTGCATGCTCCTCTTCCCAAACAAACAACACATGAATCGTGTGTGTCCCCACTCGTAATGAAGTGAGGGCTATGAGTAAGGTAACGAGTATTGCATAGCTATACACTATGAGAAAACTAATTTTCTCAAGAATATTGAAGCCTTTATTTTAAAACGCAGTGCAGCTGCACAGCCAGCACAATGCAGAAGCCCATTTCACCATAGGAATAAGGTAAATCGGCTGAAGCAACATCACCCTGACGTGCAGCTTAGTAGCATGGCTGGCAATGCAATACTCATTCCCTTGCACTCAGGGAATCAAGGTTACGTTCATAACCGAGTGAGTCCCTTTCGAGAACATGACTCGTATTGCATAGCTATACTCTATCGAACTATCGCCTTGGTCTGTAGGGCACGAGGCTTATAGTAGATCTAAAGTCAGAGTCCAACGGGACCAGACAATGTCGGAGCCCGTGAGGGGACACCTAGGAGTTTGGGCTCCTCAGGGGCCAAGACCTCTCAGATAGAAAAAAACTCGTACTTGAATGCTGGCACTCCCAAGTTATAAAATCTTACAAATGTGAATGACAAAGCCCAGACTGCGGCCGCACAAATGTCTTCAATTGGTACACCACTAGACCAAGCCCATAAAGAGGCTATTCCTCTTGTAGAATGAGCTCTGACGCCTATGGGACATTGAAGCCCCACAGAAGTGTAGGCTGGAGAGATAGCGTCCACGATCTATCGTGATGATCTTTGCTTCGTGACTGGAAGCCCTTTGGCAAGGCTGGTCTGAATGGGGCAGAACGCTCTAGATAGATTCTTAGAGTACTAACGGGGCAGAGTAAACTTAATTCTCTATTGACTTCTAGTAAGGGAAGCGACAATAGTGAAATGCCCTGGGCTCTGAAAGGAGTTCGGATGAGTCCACAATCTATCGTGATAATCTTTGCTTCGTGACTGGAAGCCCTTTGGCAAGGCCGGTGACGCATACAAAGAGCTGTTCTGACTGTCTGAATGGGGCAGAACGCTCTAGATAGATTCTTAGAGTACTAACGGGGCAGAGTAAACTTAATTCTCTATTGACTTCTAGTAAGGGAAGCAACAATAGTGAAATGCCCTGGGCTCTGAAAGGAGTTTGACCGATACTGAGGGCTAGCAGGAGTGTGGTCTTGAGCGAAATAGGCTTTAAGTCAGCCGACTGAAGGGGCTCAAATAGTAGGGTGGGACGATACAGGTACCTCACGATTCAATTCTGTGGCGATATGTGGTCCACGATATGATAATATCACGATTCGCGATATCTACGATATTCAATATATTGAAAGAAATTTCATCAACGATATATCACGATATATGTGACTGAAAAGAAAAAGAAGGAATAAGGAAATTTTATGCATTTATTAATGCCAACATTTCCAACATTGTGTCTTAGACTTAGGGCCCTATAAAATCCGTTTTATTTTTTCCCAAATTCCGTTTTAATTTTTGGGAATTGGTTGTTTTTTTTTTACCCTTGGCTGTTATTTTAATCGTAAAAAGAGTGTGCTTTTTAAAGTTAATGATTAAAATGTATTAAAAAATACAAATAAATTAGGAATGACCTTACATTTATTGAGGTAATATAGACACTTAAGTTACTCAGTAGCCTTTTCAGGACAAATACCGCATGATGGTTATGAGATGACGCATGGATGAATATGGTTATCAGCTTTAAACTGTCCAGTAATATAAATTATATTAGTTTATATAAGTTTAAATAGTCACTCTGTCGTTCACGGAGTTCGCTTCGCTTTTGTCCAGTCCGGCGCCTCAGTAGACAGACGCGGTGTTCACGTTGTGTGTGTGTGTGTGTGAGAGAGAGAGACGTGTGAGTGAGAGAGAGACGGAGGCAGAGCGGGGAAATACAACTGAAAGAATACGCTTCGTGTTTTAAATAGTGTTAAAAACCGAAACGCAGTATGTGGCGGCGAATTAGTCTATGTGTGGAAATATCGATATTGGGCGTTAGGGTATCGATTATTTATTGCACCATAGAGCACAACAATATATTGCAATATCGATTTTTTTCCCCACCCCTATCAAATAGGGTTCCCTTCAAGGCCCTGGGGACTGTAGATGGGGGCCAAGACGACGATGTGGTGTCCCACCAGGTGAGGGAGGAAGGTTTTCAGGGCTAGAAAGACTGCTCTCATTTCTAGGCAGTTGATATGTAGGTGCTTCTCTGAGCTTGACCAGAGGCTGGAGGTCGGCCTTCCCTCATACAGAGACCCCCAACCTTCCTCCCAGAGAGAGCGAGGCATGCGGGGGCGGGTCAGCTATAAAGGTTTCTTATTCAACAGTTTCTTGCATTATGTTTATAAAAAAATATTTTGGTCCCTATTAAAATGTGATTTAGCTGTTGCATATTTATGACAAACTGCATGCAGGATGTAGTGCTTCTAACAGAATCTTACGGTGTGAGCTTCTCAACTGTGTGTAAATCTGCAACTGTCAGAAACATGAAGACTGTTGATTGTGATTTTAATGCTACTTTTCATTTTGGTTGCTTTTTGTGGGGAATATCTACTAAAATACAGAGTTTTAGACCTAGTAGAAAACAAATTGATAAACGATAAAATGTTGTATCCTGCGAATCTCCCCAGAATACCTTCTGGGGAGATTCGACAGGATACAACATTTTATAGGCAGTTTGTACATCTTTGATTTGATGCTCATCACAAACACCAGTAAAGTTCAGACTATCGTTTCATTTCTGCTTAAAGTAGTTCACCCAAAACTAAAAAAGTGTGTCATGATTTTTCCATCCACATGTCATTCCAAATAGTATGATTCACTGAACATTTTCAAATCCAACATAGCTTTCTTTTCCATGAGGAAAGTTTTTTTTCACTAGTTGGAATGATTCATTCATGCAATGGTGTTAACTGTTAGTATTTTACAGTTGGAGAAAACAATTATCAGTTAAATCAATCAGTTACTACTTCTGTTTTTGAAGCCTGAAATCTCTAGTCTTTAATAATTGTATTTGGATGGGAAAAAAAAGTAAATTCTTCAAAATATTTTCAATCGTGTTTGACAAAAGTAAGTGGATTGGAATATGGAGATGGTAAATGATGGCAGATTTTTTTTTTTTTTTTTGGACAATCTATCCCTGTATTGCACTTCCTTGGCATATGGTCAATTTTTTTCTGGCATTTGGCACTTGGTGGGCATTAATTTTGGACCCTGCAGGGAAAGCAATAGATCAAAAGTGTTTTTAGTTGGGATTTTTTTGTGCTATAGATTATTAAGAAAAATGTCCGTCCCCATTTTATTCTCTCTCTACTGATTTCTGCTCATGGATGGAAACTGTTTTCACCATTTGGGTTTGAGATTGATACTGATGGTTCTGACCTTTAGTTTGAGTGTTTTTACACACACATCATGCCACTTAGCAGAACGTACGAGGTGTGACGACGATTGACAATTGTTTGTGTGAGCATGTGAAATCTTCACCAAGTTGGTTCTTCTTTTATTTGGAAGGTTTTTCCATCTGTCACTGCCCCACTCTCGGTTTGCTGCTCTTTATGTCTCCAAGTTGTACCAAGAAATGTAGAAAAAAGGTAAATCAACGTGTTTATCGTAGGTGATAAAGCAGTAAAGAACACCGAGCTACTTGACCACATTCAAAAGTGAGAGCGGCATGTCGGCCTGCCAAATGTCAGCATGATAAATCCAACCTTTACAACCAGCCTCTGCTGCGCTCTAGCTCATGTCTTCGAATTAATGATCACATCTATCAAATTGTTTTGGAATAATGAATGTCTCTTGACTGCCATGTAGCCTCATGCGAGAGTCTATAAATTCACTCTTTAAAAACAATTTATAGTTTATTTACAATGTGCCTGACACCATAGTGGGGAAAATGGTATGCTTTATTGGTCAATAATTTTAACGCTTTCTTCACCAGTGACGTGTATGTTTTATCTAATATTGGCTGAAAACAATCAAAATGCATTACAGATTGTCTGAACATCAAAGGTACGGATTGTATATCGCCTAATAATGTAAGTCCACATCACAGCGCAGTTCCCAAGAGAAGCACCTTTATCTTTTAGCCAAGCTGAGTTAAGTGTTTCTTTTAATGCTTAGCCGTCCTCAAAGGGCCTTTTCCATGCGAGTCAGGTCTAGTCCACTGGGAGAGAGTCTGTTGTAGTTGAACATGACACCTCAGTCCTGTGGAAAATGCTTGAGAAAGGAGAAACACTGCTGGTTATCAGATCACACAAAGAATGCACAATGCAGGAGGATGTACTTATATGCAAATGAGTTAGCTTGGAAATTTTCTCCCACGCTTCTTTTCATATATAGAGTGTGTTTTTTGTGTGTTTTTTTGCATTTTGTTTCATTAGCTTAATAAATTGATTATTTCAAATGTAAGTTAAAGGGGATGTCTAATGCTATTTCATGCATTCTGATTTATTTACAATGTTAAAGAGTTTGATTCTCATGTTTACAATGTCCAAAGTTTAAAAAGAAAAAAAAATAGTTGTGCGTATGACAAAGTATTTCTGTGCCAAAAACACTCGATTTGTGTAAGTTTCGGAAAGTTGTTTTCAAGAGTATAGTCCTGTAAAACGTATAGACAGTAAAATAAATGGACATAGCCCATTGATTTCGAATCTCACTCACTCTCTCTGTCTCTGTATTAGCTGTGCATGAGCTAGCAGCAGGATCAACTTTGACTCTCTATGGGCTTCTCCCTTGACTTTATCGGATTTTATGCCTCCACGTCCCCGATTGCCCGTGAGCTTCTCCTCCTGTCTGTAAGGTATTTTCTTTACTGTTAAAATCGGAGAGTCGATTCATTATGTCGTTAGCCTATTTTTACAAAAACTGCTACTACTTGGGCAAGATACAATGTAATGGAGCCTTATATACATCGTCGTTTTTCTTTAGAAATAAATAATGGATAAATTGAGTCTTTGGACGTCTCAGATCCTTTCTGGTCTCTTTGGCGACGCCCGTCATTGAGGTCGTCGATAGGTTCCAGGAGGCTAGAAAGCAATCTGAGTTATTTAAAAAATGTCTCCCTCGCCGTGTGGGATTGCCAGCAGATTTGGTAGGTTTATGGCCAGGCAGAAGGGGATTTGTTTGTGTTTCAGCACACAACACACTGTCCCTCTTTGGTTCCCCCTTCACTCAACCAGCACCCCTGGGACTGGATGCTATGGATCAGACGTGGCTGAGGCGACGTCTGCATGGATTTCCCCCTGTAGCTCTACTCCCAGGAGTTCTGAAGAGAATCTGCCAGGATGGAATAAGTCTACTGCTAATAGCACCACGCTGGCTGGATGTGAATTTGATATGTGGACCTCATTCATCTTCTCCTTCTATCTCAGGCAGGGGGCACTACTGCTTTCACCCCCGGTCAGACATTTGGAAACTGTAGGTGTTGCCTCTGAGGGGGCCCAACTTATATAGAGTGCCCTCTCAGCTGAAGTAGCTTTGACCATTCTAAGCTCCAGAGCTCCTTCTAAAAGGACACTTTTTTCACTTAAATGGAAAGTTTACACAGTACTCAAGTTTCTCGTCAGGTCTATGTCCTTCCATGCTCAAGGTTTACCGTGATGTGGCCATTCCGGCTTCCCACGCCCTGGTGGGTGGTACATCTCTGGGTCTAGACCCCCTGATTACACGTTTCCTCCATGGCACACTGAGGCTGAGGCCTGCAGACGGCGCACTAGGGTGCCGGCTTGGGATCTGGCAATAGTTCTTGAAGGCTTGTCTGGGGTTCTCTTTGAGCCCTTAGATTTAGTCTCAGATTATTTTTTTATACTTTGAAAACTGTTTTTCTACTAGCTATCTCATCCCTTTAAGGGTCGGTGACCTTTAGGCCCTTTTGGTTTCCCCCCACCTGCCTTGAAATTGGCACCGGAGATGGTCAAAGTGTTCTTGTTTCCTGAAACAAGGCTATGTTCCTAAGGTGCCTACCATTATCCCCGAGGCCTATTGTGCTACAAGCCCTGTATCATCCTCCATTTGCTTCTCTGGACCAGGAAAGGTTGAACCTCTTGTGCCCATTACGAGCATTGAACACTTGTGTTCGATCGGACTTATATGTTCAGGAGATCTGATCAGTTGTTGGTCTGCTTTGGGATCACCCAAGAAGGGTCTTCCTGCTTTCAAGCAGATAGTCATCAAGTGGATAGTCGAGACTATTTCTCTAGCTCATGAGTCCTCTGGCCTGCCTTGCCTTTGGCGGTCAGGGCTCACTCTACTAGGAGTAAGGCGGCTTCTAAAGTTTATCATCTGGAGTTTCTCTTCAAGACGTTTGATGCGGCAGGTTGGTCCTCTCCTCTCACATTCGTCAGATGTTATAGCCTGGACCTGGAGGCTGCCCAGGGTCTCAGGTGCTTAGTGTGGTGTGACAACAGGTTGACGCTCAGGCATTTGAAAGTCTGGCGATTTGGGTATTTTCGTTCCCAAAGCGTGGTTGACAGCATCACAAGTTCCCTCAAAAGGGAACGTCTTCGCGGTTACAACTGTAACCATAGTTCCCTGAGAAAGGGAACGAGACGCGTCACCATCCCATACTTCCTGCATAACTGTGATCGGCTTGCTTCTGCAATTTTGGAAGCTAATGCCAGTTTGCACCAGATGCTCTTTTATCATTTCCTGGTCATGACGTCATTTCCTGGTCAGATCGTTTGAAACTGATAGATGGAGCGGTGCCAGTGATAAAATATCCCTGCCATCATGAGTCGGATTTGCAGGCGGTAAGAAATAGAGATGTCCGATTTTAGTGAATTGGTCAAACCAGTACACTAAATTGGAATAAATCATTCAAAACAGTTTGCATCTGATTGCACTCAGCACTGATTACTAAAGTTACTCACTTTTGGACATGCCTGACAGTCCCTATGACTCAAAATAAACCAATATCCCGGAGTATATTTTACTCCAGTAAATCCAATAGTTCACTGAACTGAGACATATTGTGCTGAGAACTGATGATGAGCATGAGCATGTGATACTGTACATGCGCGTAGTCTACTACCGAATATACTGGTACAGCGGTTCTCGAATCACCAGTACAGAACGTCTCGGGTTATTACTGAGACTCTGCATGGAGAATCAACACATTGGGGAACGCCTTCAGTGTGGGGGCCCTGGTCTGGATGACAGGCCTCATCCTCCTAGCTCCATGAAGGAAACATACTAAGTGGGTGCCCACCCTAGAGGCGTGTGGAAGGCAGCTTTGGCCAGCACATAGACCTTATGCATGGACGGGGAGAGGTCGACCGATTAATTGGTCGGACGATTAATCGGCAGATTTTTGCCATTTTTTAACATTATCGGCATCAGCCAATATCCCAGTATATCAAGCCGATTATTAGGCAGGCGCATCTGTGGGCAGTGCCTAAGGAGATAACGACAGTGATTCAGTTTGTATAACTCCTTTATATTTAATTAAAAACTTTTGATTTGTTACTGCCAACTTCGAGAAAAAATCTGAATAAGTGACGAGACATTCAGGCTACTTTGGATCGTAGTTTAAGTTGCATTATCACAGAAGAGTTGCTATCATGTCACAATAAATAAGCAATAATTTTGCAATTACAGAGTGAATCTGAGACTTTTATTTGTTCTGTTTGTGTGTCTTATATTTGAGAGGGTCGTCACTCAATGCAGAGAAATAAGTAATAAAAAAAGAGACCAACGCACTATAGGCTAGTGACAGGCTGGCTTTGCTTTGCTAGCGGGTAGCTACAGACAGACCCGGTGCTAATACAGCACTGGAACCTTAACCACAGTTATCTTCCGCAACGAATATCAATGCGGATTTCTGTGCTTCAATTTGGTGCTACTGTTATGCCAGTGCTTCTCTCGGATGCTCAGAAAACGGACGTTAGAATAACAGAAACATCGCTTTTCTCACCGTTAGCAGTGTTGGGAAAGTTCGCTTTCTACATGAACTAGTTCAAAGTTCAGCTCACACATTTTAAAATGAACTAGTTCATTCATAGTTCTTTTTTTCATGTGTTGCAAGCTTTTTTATTATTTTATTAAACACATAATCTGGCTGGTGTTGCCAGATTATGTGTTTTTTCACTACATATTAAAGCCTGTTTACATGTGTTTTCGCCTGGAGGGCTCTATAGAAATCTGGAGGGCTCTATAGAAATCTGGCACCCATTGTACGAAGTTAAACTGCGTTCAGACACCAGAACGCTTCGAAGTTAAAAGAAGCGTTCATAGACACCAGAATGATCTAGGTAACGTTCATCAGCCAGTAATACAGTACGTTCCGTTCACGTTCGCCCAAAATTTTAATCTTTGTCCGTCAACAAACAAAACAAACCAAAAATACATGTTTCAGGAAATACATGTTTTTTGAGACTATAAAATGTTTTTGTTGAAAAAGTTTGTCTATGTTAAGTAATTATCAATTCTTTTACATTTTATCTTTCAAATAGAGGTTAAAGACCAAGCAAATATCTGGCCAAAATAAATTGGCAGCATTAATCGGCCATCGGCCGACCCAATTTGCAAAAGATCGAATATCGAGCCTGGCGTGAAAAAAAAAACATATCGGTCGAACCTTTACCCTCAGAGAAGCGACTCTGGGGGAACACCAGCACTGAAGCCACTGGGCAGTTAACTGGGTCCAACTGATGTTCTCTGCACCCTAAAGTGAAAACATTCCTTTTTAATGCATACAGTTTTCTCGTAGAGAGGGGGGTCTAGAGTTTTAGATGGTCAGAATGACCTCAGTTGAGAAACCAGCATTTACGAGTTGGTCCCCCTCAGGGGCTGGAGCTGTGGGCCTGGCCCCTGAAGGGAACATATTGAAATGTTGTGCCCCTGGCCTGAGACAGAAGGTCCCTCCTGATGGGGATTTGCCAAAAAAAGGGCCAAAGGCATCTCAATATTATCTGCTAGCTCCATTTGCGATCCTCATGTGTGCAGGTACAGCGCTGCCTCGGACAGACGGGCAGGAGCGGAGTGTTCTCAGTGGCAGAAGATCACAGTTTGCACAGACAGCGCCCTCGAGGGCTGCCCGTGTATGCTCTACTCCCAGACAAACAACACACAGAGCGAGTGTCACCCTCACTCAAATAGCGCAGGCAAGGGGACGCACACTGTCTGAATTGTTTCTCTTTATTCACCATACTTTCTTTTTATGTAATATAGGAGTAGACCGACAACACCAAATTAGACAATACAGTCACACAGAACACTTGCTGAAGACCAGAAAGCTGGTGCTGTTGTGTTCCGGCTTCATTTTATAGCTTCTGCATTACCGTCACATGTGACGGAATGCCACATGTGACATTATGACGCAACACCAATCGAGATTGGACTAGTTCCATACAGGACTCGAGAACCGAGAACTGTTTCTTTCGGACATGTTTGACATGCTGAGAACAGATGAGCTGAGTATGCGTGCACGTTTTTCAGACATTTGTGTTTTCACACTGTTGTTGTGTTTTTTTTTTCTTTCTCATTGTTGAACATCAATAAGTGTAACAAAATAAAATGTATTATTCCTAAACATTACTTTCTGGAACAGCTAATTTAATTTCTAAGTAAGATGATATAAATCTTTGACATAAACTCTTGCCAAGGTTTTAAGGGTGCAAAGTAAATGTTTATAGTCTGTTAACTTCCCATCTCTTGTAAGTAACATCAAATATGTGTGTTCGACATCGGCTGCGGCTGTAACTGATCGGCGAGAGTTGCCGCGTGCAGGCGGGGAGGAGCTGTGAAGTCTGACACTTTCTGGTCAAAAACAAAACAGATTTGTGAGTCTTAGTGGAACTAAAGGTGTGAGAATAGACCCGAAACGCACATGGTCGTTGTCATGCGGTGAATACGGCCAATTGTGGAACAGCTGTGACGTGACATCATCAGAGCTTGTGCAGCCGCTCTTGACAAGCTGCGCTGGCTGAGTTCTCCGTCTGCTCTCGTGGTACTTTGATGGCATACGTTGGCAGTTACGTGGCATCAGCGTTGTATCAAGTCAGACAAAATTTCTAACCGGCCTGCACTGCTTCAAGTCAGACAGGTTCAGAATTCACTGTGTGACACCAATGTGTCCCTGAGTAAGACACTTAACCCCTAATGTGCTCCAGAAGTGTGCAACCTCTGACATATATAGCAATTGTAAGTCGCTTAAGTGTCAGCTAAATGAATAATAAATGTAAATAAATGTAATAAAGACGGCAAACTACTTCTTTATTGCTGATTCCTGGTGGTTTATGAGGAGAATTACGCAGAGTCGACCCCTGTCGTTTTACAGAATAGCACAACGGCGGCGTGCGTCGGTGATAAGCGGAGAGGTGCGGCGCAGTCAGAGGAGACCCGCTCACGTGCGGACGCGTTGAGTATACACAAGGCTAAATGCATGACTCTTTAGCTCCGCCCACGGCACACCTCAGGAGCTTGCTTTTTTCGGAAAGAAACGGTACTGCATCTGTCTTTTATAAATCTGATAAAACTAAATACTCTTTGGATATGGATGCAATATACAGTCGTGGTCAGAAATTAATGGCACCCCTGGTAAATATGATGAAACCTGGCTGTAAAAAATAATTCTGCATTGTTTATCCTTTTGATCTTCCATTCAAAAAAATTGCCAAAATTCTAACCTTTCAGTGAAGCAAAAGAATTGAAAGTGGGGGTAAATCACACTATGAAATACATTTTTTCTCCAAAACACTCTGGCCATAATTATTGGCACCCCTAGATTTTTTTATGATACAAATATCTCTGAAGTACATTCCCTTTAATATTTATTTTTTAAGCACACCAGGGTGACTAGGAACATGAAATTGTCCAGCTATGACTTCTTGTTTCAAGGAGTTTAAATATGAGAGAAGCACAAAGGTCAAATTACCTGAATCATCCATCACAATGAATAAAACCAAAGAACATGGTTCTGATGTGCATCAAAAGATTGTTGAGCTTCACAAAATAGAAAGTGGATGTAAGAAAAATAGCTAAAGAATTGAAAATTCCCATTTTGACCATCAGGGCAATAATTAAGAAGTTATAATCAACTAAAGATGTTATGATTCTGCCAGGAAGAGGACGTGTGTCTATTTTGCCTTTATGGATGGTGAGGATGAAAGTTTGAGTGTCCAAAGACTCTTCAAGGATCACAGATGGAGAATTGCAGAGATTAGTTGAGTCTTGGGGTCAGAAAACCTAAAAAAAATAAAATATCAAACAACCCCTACATCCCCACATGTTGTTTGAGAGGGTTTCAAGAAAAATGCTCCTCGCTCATCCAAAAACAAACTCCAGCATATTCAGGTGTCAGACACGACTGGATCTTCAAAAGGGACCGGATTCAATGGTCAGATGAAACTAAAAAAAGGGGCTTTTTGGCAGCAAACCCAGCAGATGTGTTTGTTGCAAACAGGGATGAAGAGTACCCCATGCCTACGGTTAAATATACTGCTGGATCTTATGTGTTGTGGGCCTATTTATTTGCTGGAGGTCCTGGACATCTTGTTCAGATACATGGTATTATGGATTCTATCAAATACAAAGAGATAAAAAATAAAAACCTGACGCCTTCTGCTAGAAATCTTATAATGGGCCGTGGTTGGATCTTCCATCAGGACAACGATCCAAAACAAAAATCAAAATCAACACAAAAATTTGTTACGGAGCACAAAATGAAGCTTCTGCCATGACCGTCCCAGACCCTGACCTGATGAGTGGAGTGAACTGAAGAGATGAAGCACCAACATGGATCTGGGAATCTGAAGGATCTGGAGAGAGTCTGTATGGAGGAATGGTCTCTGATCTCTTGTCAGGTGTTCTCCAAACTCATCAGGCATTATAGGAGAAGACTCAGATCTGTTATCTTTGCAAAAGGAGGTTGCAAAAAGTTTTTAATAACAGGGTGCCAATAATTATGGCCAGAGCGTTTTGGAGAAAAACATTTATTTCATAGTGTGATTTACCCCGCTTTCAAATCTTTTGCTTCAATGAAAGGTTAGAATTTTGCCATTTTTTTGAATGGAAGATCAAAAGGATAAACAAAGCAGAATTATTTTTTACAGCCAGTTTTCATCATATTTACCAGGGGTGCCATTAATTTTGACCACGACTGTAGATAGGCTACTCAAGATTAACATGAGATTGGTGGAAACTTTGTATGTTATGTGCCCTTTAAAATGGTTTTAAAATACCACAATTGCGTATGGTGATATTTGTTTAATTGATTATTGAATTAGATTCAATTTGACATATTTGATATATTTAATTTTGATATTTTATTTAATGATTATTGCTAGAAATGGTAACACTTTACTAAAATGTTTAATTTGTTAACAAACTAACAAGGAAAATATTTCTAAAGTATTTTTTAAAACTTAGTAAATCTCAAAAGTTCGATCTGTATGAGTTGATGAAACTGAACTAACATGAACTAACAAAGACCAATTGTATTTTATTAACTTATGTTAACAAGGATTCATAAGTACTGTGAGTCTTAATAAGTAGGGGTGCTTCGATCAGGATTTTGGCGCAAATCACGATCACCGATTACTGGAAGCTGTATCACCCGAATACCAATACCGATCACTGATTATAGAGTCTATTTGAAGCCTTCTATTTATCATGTAGCATTATTATTAAACTATATTTAACAACAATATACATTAAGTATTACAATTAAGATAAGACAATGTATCACTGAATATACACCTGTGTATTTATCAGACAGGGGGGGGGTCATGAACCAATTATTTTATAGTCTACTATAAAATTAAGAGAATAAATATAGCACAAATGTATAGCACAGCTGTTTAATGAGGCAGCAACTTATGATAGATAGTACAGAACAAAAAATGCAATTAATAATCTTTCATTGCGCAAAATTATTATGATATGATTATGAAAGACTCTTATGAAAAGATTTATGAAAGATTGTGAATAGAGTGCGGCACACAGCGCTTATGCGCATCACGAGCGCTGAATGATGGGCTTGAGGCAACATGAGTCACAGCGCGCAGCTCTTCGAGTCCGTTTGGATAAGTTCTAAGCACAAAGGAAATACATCGATGCATAGTGTATTATACAGTATCTATCTATGCAATAGTTTATTGAGCCTTTTCTTTTAACAGTGTAACATTTCAGTTACTGTTGTGCGCGTGAAGAACAATAATGGTGCTCTCCAGTGTTGTGATACAGAAAGGAACATGATTGAGGTACAGCAAGCGAGTCAATTTATGCAAAACCAGAGCTTTATCTACAGATTAAGTATAATAATATTAACATTTATTAATCTTGGAGAGAGTTTTCATCGTTGCCGAACGCGACGCGCTGTGCTGTTTTAATGCTGAATGGAGAATGACTGACGACGCGCGGTTTGAACATGAATGGAGAATGACTGACAGCGGAGGGAAAAGTTTACGTGAACTTGCATTTAATGACTTAAACATTAATTTCTATCTCACATTATACTACAGTATGGCTTCATATATATTATGAGTTTTTGAACTCAACCTGAGCGCTCGTTGCCGCGGCCATCAGTGGACACAGTGTTCTCTGTAGCTCGCGCAGTCGTCACTCGGACGCGCGCTTCCGTTGCGGGACAGACTCTGTCCATTCTTTCTTTACATGTTGATCACAGTTTGACAAGCAGACAGCGGCGTGGTACACACATTGCAGATGGATTGCTAGTGAAATGCTTTTTCACACACCTTGTACAATTGCCAGACAGCTGAAGCCATTTTTACCAGGGCATAAAAAAATTGTCTCGCGAGTTTTGTGTCATCTGATCGGCTTTCCTGGATCGGCCTTTATAGAGACCGCCGATCACACATCCCAAAGCAATTATCGGCCGATAATCGTATCGACGACCAATGAATTGGAGCACCCTTATTAATAAGTATTTTTTATATATATTTCTAATATCTATTCAGTTTTCAATTTATTTTATTTTATTGTATTTTTATTGATTTTACCACTACACATTTTCTCACACATTTTTCTGTTTGTTTTAATCTAATATTAGCCTATATTTTATTTCAGCTTTATCTTAAAAACAAAATATTAACAACACCGAATCTACACTTTCTTGAATTTTGCTTTGCAAAAAAAAAAAGAAAAAAAAGAAACAATTTGGATATCAAACTATTGACAACAAAGTTGCCAAAAACCACAAACTCCTTAAAAATGGGTATGAAAAAAACAACAACAAAATAATAATTTTGCCCTCTTGGTAATTTGTTGGAGAAAAAGGGGCCAATGTTTATTTTTTCTAGGCCATTTTTTTTACTCTATTTGTGGAAAGTGTTTTATTTTGTGTGATGCAGTATTTTTTGTACCAATTTTGATTCAGACAAACAATGATTTTGTTGATTCCCTATTGCAATCTTGCCCACAATATACATGAATTAGAGATACACAATAAGATTTCTCTGCTGAAAACTCAACACAACTTATCAAAGTTTTTATTATTTTTTTTTTATCATGATCCTTTAGGGTATTTTGAGGAAACCAGGAGGAAACCGTCTTCCATTTGGCCTATCACACAACATTTCCAAATTGTGCTGTATGGGAAATTATATAATAACAACACTTCAAATCTCATCCACCCTCTGGGAGTAAAATTTCTGTAAAAGAATAATAAATCTCCTCCCTGCCCACAGCTGCCATCACTAGGGCCTATTAGGACGGAAAAGGAAATGTCTGTATAAACTATAGTTTGACATCTTTGAAAAAAATGAAATTGAATGTGCCTTGTTTATTGTGTCAGCACTGCTGTCAACTTCTGATTGAATTTCCATCTCAGACTTTCAGCTGTAGTCCATTTAAGTTAATTCAAACCATTTTCATTATGAGAGCTAATCTCACTAAAATTGGTGCCCATGTTGTTTAGCCTTTTGTGAGTAGGTTTTGATTCTTCTTTTTGGTCACAGTCCAAGTTGCCCAAAATTCAGGAGAATGTATAATTTGCACCTGAGTGTGCATGGACATTACATTGTGATGTTAAATTTAAATGCTTTTTTGGCCTCCATTTTAGGCCATGTAAAATTAGGCCATGTATAATATATTTATAATATATTATATCTTTAAACATGTATCTTGTAATTTCTTTGCCTGTAACATCAACCAAGTATCCTGGTTAAAACCAGACCATTCTCAGTTGTAACTGAGTTATGGTCTGGCAAAGATCATTTCATAGACAAATCATTTCCAAAGGGTCGTCACCAACGGACGTAGCTCAAATACCTTTGGGCGCAATTGGATAGACCTGAAAACCAATCAGAGCAATGAAAAAGATGACATATGCAGAGCGATGTTCACCTGTCATTGAACAACTTAGGGTCGCAACCTAACCTTAACCCTAACAACAGAGAATGTCTAATATGTCTAAGAATGTCTATCCATCCTCATCACAGGAGGTTCCTGAGGTTTGCTTTCGGGGGTGAAGCATACCAATATCGAGGTTCTCCCATTCGGCCTAGGTTTTTCACCCCACACCTTTACAGTATGCGTGGATGCAGCTCTGGCTCCTCTGAGACTCCAGGGCATTCGCGTATTATACTATCTCAATGATTGGTTGGTCTTAGGTCAATCTGAGCTTATGGCAATTCGGCATCGAGATGTTGTTCTGTCTTATTTAAGGATGTTGGGGGTTGCCGCTTGACGCCAAGAAGAGCATGTTCTGAGGACCACTTTTGTAGGTGTAGCAATTTTCACAGCCGTAAATGGGGTATATTTAGGCTAGTCACTCACTGTGAAACATTTTTGGACTGGTGGGTCTCATGGGAGCTGCGTCCAACATAATTACTTTTGGACGTACAGTGGTGGCTGCAGTGGTGGCTCAGGACCAAGGGGTTTCTCCGAGGAGAAATACGTTTTCGCATGATCAAGGTCATGTGGCTATGCCTTCGTGCCGTGGTCATGGAACTTGGTTCCTCGCCCAGGCCCAGTGTTAGGGGCTTCTTGTCGATGCATAATGCTATCGACGGATGCTTCCCTCACAAGTTGGGTATGATCATGAGTGGTTGCTCCCTGAATGGTATTTGGCAGGACCATCTTCCTTTTTAGCACATAATTGGCTAAAACGGATGGCGTTATTCCCGGAAAATCTCAATTTTTCCTGCCAGAACCGAGAGGTTACCATGTGTTTGTCCTTTCAGATAACACACCGATGTTCCTGTGTATCAGAGCAGATATCCTGTTGAGGCAGGGGCTGAGGCCCAGGGAATGGAGACTTGTTGGAGCTTCTTGGGGAGAACTTTGGTCAAACTAAAATCAAGTCGACCTTTCATATCGTTTGTACAATGCATTGCTCTATTTGGTGTTCCCTCACACATCCAGCTCCGCTTGGACTGATGTATTAGGTGTGGTTGACGCTACAACGGTACACATTTTCTGATATCTTTGCTCCCGGGAGTTCACCCTCATTTGGAGTTTTGGATACTGTGGACTCTGCCTCTGAGGGGGCCCGGCTCATAGAATCCGGTCTCTCGACTGAGGCCATTCTCCAATCCAGAGCTCCTTCCATGAGAAAACTATATGCATTGGAATGGAAATTATTCTCCAGCTGGTGTGGTGAAAGTCACCGAGATCCTGTTAACTGCCCTGTTGGTACAGTTCTTTATTTCTTTCAAGACCGTTTCTCTGCTGGATTATCTCCTTCTACCTTAAAGGTTCACGTGGCAGCTATATCAGCCTACCACACCCCTCTGGGGTACTTCTATCTGGAGAGATCCTCTAATTTACTCGTTTTTCTCCGTGGTACATTGAGGTTGAAACCTGCACTGCACTCAGAGCACCAGCTTGGGATTTGGCCATTGTACTTGAGGGTCTGGCTTTAGCTCCCTTTCGAGCCCATTGAAGAGGTTTCAGAAAAATTCGTCACTTTGAAAACTTTATTTCTCCTTGCTATTTCATTTATCAAGACAATTGGAGATTTGCATGCCCTGTTGGTTGCTCCTTTATGCCTGGAATTTGCACCTGGTATGGTGAAAGCATTTCTTTACTTGAGACTGGGTTATATTCCTAAGGTCCCAGTAGTGCTGGGCGGTAAACCGTTTCAAACCGAAAACCGGTTTATATTTTCGTCACATATTTTGATTTTGAATAAACCGCCATACCGGTGTATTTAATTACACAACGTTCGGAACGACCGTTACGCTGCTGCGACCAGAGTGCGCGACACTGTTTCAGACGGACCCTTTACCCGTTGCACTACTGAGCACTGACGAGTGTAAACAAACAGCAGCGCTCTGTTACGTTACATGGACGATGGATGCTGAAGAATTAGTACAACATGACAGTGATGACACCGAAGAAGAACTTGTGCCAAAAAGAGGAGCCGGGTCTGTTGTTTGGAGGTTTTTTGTTTTCCAAAAATCCGACGTCGACCAAACAACCATTTTATGTAAGTGCTGTCGGGCTAATATTCACGCCAAAGGCGGCAACACAAGCAATTTGCTCCAGCGCCTTAGCCGGAAACATGTCTTGAAATATCAAGAATGTATTAAATTAAAGTCAGCCGCGGATTTAGCGCCCTCCACATCAGCATGTAACACGGGGAAAGCTAAAGAAAAGTCGAGCCAAATATTGTTTCCATTATACAGGATAATCCTGTGTGCCAAGTAAGTTAGCACTTTATTTATTTTATGTTTGTTCTGGTTTCGAAGCAATACTTTTGAAGGAATAACTAATGCAAGTTGCATAATTTTGTTTTAATTTTTTTAATAGACCTCAAAAGCAATGCAAGACAAGATTTCCTTTTATATTTACTTGAATGCACGTAATGTTCCTGGATTTGTACTTGAACAAGCAAAAGTATTCCAAGTTGTTCTAATTGTGTTGTTTAAAATAAAAGTTCTGTATTTTGACTGCAGTTGTCTTTTGTCATTTTGATTCCTCACTTCATTAGAATAATGAATGGCTCTTATTTGTAAACAACAGCATAATTTTCTGAGGCCATGCAAACCTGTATTACTAGTGTGGAATTATTCTACAATATTCACCAATGACAGTAAAATAGACCATCCTAAGTCAATTTATTGCAGTAATTCCTATCTTAACCAGTAGAAAATGCATTGAACACCTGACTATGCATGAAAAAAAACAAAACAAAAAAAACCGTCATAAACCGAAAAACCGTTATGATTTTGAAAAAAAAACGTGATATAAATTTTCTGTCAAACCGCCCAGCACTAGGTCCCAGCTAATGTTGGAGGCATAATAGTGTTGCAGGCCTTTTATCCTCCACCCTTTAATACCAACTTACTTTTAACAACTTAATCTGTTTTGTCCAGTTCGGGCATTGGATGCCTACGTTCACAGAGCTGCCCTGTGGCGCAAGTCTGAGAAGTTATTTGTCTTCTTGGGTCACTCAAGAGAGGGTGTCCTGCATCTAAACAAGTAATGAGCAAATGGATAGTTGAGACTATCTCATTGTCTTATGAAGCGGCTGGACAACCTTCACCTATGGCTGTACGGCCCCATTCTACGAGGAGTATGGCGGCCTCTATGACTTTAATTTTGGGTCCACTCCTGGGGCTAGGTTGCTTGCTTCTTAGTGTGCACAAGGACTTTAGGAGTTCCCTTGAAAAGGAAAAGTCTCAGGTTACATATGTACGTATTCCCTGAGAGGGAACGAGACGCTGCGTTTGCCTGCCATACTTCCTGCATGCCCTGATCGACTTGCCTCAAACTTTTTCCGAAGCTGTCGCCCTCTGTTTTCGGGGGTGCTTTATAGTTTCCTCATCCATTGGACTGTTTATACATGTGCTTCCTGACACAATCACGCAGAGCATTCCCACTGCATCTCAAACGCAGCCGTCTCTTTCCTCTCAGGGAACCAGGGTTACATACGTAACCTGAGACAATTTCAGACCTAAGTTTATTAAGGACATCTCCAAGATTTTGGAGTGCACAGACCTTTCCCAAATCAACTCCAGCAGTAGCAGCCTCTGAAGCACCACTAACTCTGCCTCTGTTTCCCTCGTAAGCTGAAATTAGCATTAAATATGATAAAAAATGTTTGTGAAAAAAAATGTTTGTGGTTTTGCCGGAAATGGGGTTCTAATGACGGTGCTCATCTATAACCATCATACTCCTGGTTCCGTCGCAGTGCTGTCATCATTGTGTAAAGCCCACCCCAACGTTTCTGATTGGTGTCGCAATTTCGACAGAGTAGAAATGTTCTTAAATGACCTCTTTGCCAGACTAACTTGCAGAGCAAATCTAAATTTGCCAGAAGTTGTCTGGGTTTTGTGCTGCTGTTTTCAAACCAAGGGGGTTTATAATACCCAGAGAAAGCCATCCATTCCCATTCATCTCAGTGGGAGCTATCGCACATGAGGTCATTTTATTCTTTTTTGCATTAAATCTGCCAACAAAAAGCAAAAGCACAGTTCACCTGTGAAAATATTAATTTACTCATGTCATTCCAAAACAGTATAGCTTTTACTTTGAAAAAATATAACAAGATTTCCCTCATTCACTTAATAATGATTGATTATTTTAAATATAAACTGAAATTAAAATCATGCCACAATGGCATAATGAAGATAATCTATTGATTTGTTTTTGATTTGTAGAATTGAAGGAACTCAAATCAAAACAACTTTTTTTTCAAGGTATATTTATTGGAATTTTGTGTAGATACAACATCTTGTATGTCTCCTCTGTCCCTAATGCCCCAAAAGACAACCACACAAAACATACAAGTACAAATAACAATACTTTAAGTGTAATAGTTAAATAATACAATAAGCGAACAATCCTACTTCACTTTCAAAGTTATATTTAAAGACAGTGAACCTATTGCTAGGAGCTGGTGAGAATATTCTTTGCCTCTATTGATCATGCATTGTTTCACATATAATAAACCATGTTTCCACAGCCACATTGAATAAATATAGACTCGGCATTGATGTCATAAAGCTCCAAACGTCTGAAATGATTCTGACAGTAATGCATGAACGGTATTCAGTACTGTTTGTCAGCTCATGAACTGCACCATGGTTAATTTTCCTGCTATTATATTACAATCATATGGGATCTGTTTATTGTGTTGCTCATAGGCCTATACAAGTGCAGAATTAGATGGATGTCACATCCAATAAATGATAAAAGAAACGCTACGTTGCCCCCTCATTGACATTAAAATCCCACTCATTAGGGATGCACCGATACCACTTTTTGGAAAACGAGTACGAGTTACGAGTAATCGAGTACTTGCATTTCAGTACTCGCCAATACAATACTCGAGTACTTAATAAAAAAACATGATTTAAAATCAATTTTAACTATTTTTCCAATTTATTTAATTATATTTTATTTCATTTTATATATATATATATATATATATATATATATATATATATATATATATATATTCTTTTTTTCTTTCTTTTTTTTTCCAAATAGTTAAATAAAAAAAATTCAATTCAATGACTATTATTTATGATGGTACATTTATGAAAGCATTGAAGGCTACATGCTGTTTATACGAAAATATTGATGATATTGAGAAATATTGCTTATAAAAAAATCAAGAGAAAAAGCAACCTTATGCACACATTATTAGAAGTAGCAATTTTGATTAATAGAGACGTAGTTAAATCTATTGTACAGTAGCCTAATATAATTATTTCTGTCAATTTCTTACCAAACTTTTATTTTGACGGGTTGCCGTGAAGACCTTTGAGTTTCTGTGCGTGTCTGATACATAGACAACATTGGGCGTTTCTCAATGTCAAAGGGAAGTATCCTTAACATTGAGAAACACCTAGTAAAAGAAATGATATGACGATCGTTTTCTCAAATGAAACGGTAAAATACCTACCGTTACTCATGAAGTGACTCTCGGAGATGAAATCATGAATCATGTCATCATATCGTGAGGCAGCAGAGACGGAGAACAACGTGAGCGTCACTCGAACTTCAGTGTGTGTGAGAGGTAGCTAACGTTAAATGAAACCGCGCGTCTGCACTGTTCATTCACACAGAGACAAGCAGAACATGCAGGTTTTATATTTAAACAGTCGTTTGGCAGTTTAATATACACAGACAGACCGGGACTTGGTACCGTGACGTTTACATTTTTTTAGTACCGACTTGGTCCACGCGGCTGACAGGTCTCGTCTCGCCTTCTCGCCGCTCCTGAGCTGCAGCCGGGGCCTGGGGGCGGGCACTCGGCGCCTGTGATTAACCCATTTCTCAGACCGTGGTATCGGTCCCCGGTATCGGGGGACTTTTAACGAGTACGAGTACTTTAAAAAATGTGGTATCGAGGCCGATACCGGTATCGGTATCGGTGCATCCCTACCACTCATTAAATTCATCTTGTCCCCTTTCTCTTGTAAAACTGGCACATGTTCAGAGGATCTGCAAAACAGTAAAAAATTGTTTTGTTTTTTGAATATTTCACACTTACCTCACACTTACAGAGGTGAACTGTAAAGTGGGAGGGGAGGAATAAATCCAAAAAGCTTGAAAACATTCACGAAAGATCTCTTAACTTCCCAAAGGTTATGCTTTTCAGAAAAAAAAAAAAAAAAAAACTTTACAATTTTCATAATGCCTCCTCGTTTCTGAATCTCTAATGGAGGTCATGTAGCCCTGGAACAAATTGAGATGAAGAGTGTGAGCTCTCTAGCTATTCTCTGTTGTTCTTTTTTTCCCTTTCTCTATCTCTACTATTTTGTTACACCGATCCATCCTAATGAGAGCTCTTCATGTTGTTTCATTAGGGTTCGGGAAACTGTAGCTGTACCCGAGTTTTGACACAACCCTCCATTATTAGATGACTGGACCCATCTGTGACCCATTATGGATATTGTGCACAATGTGCTGTGTATATATATATATATATATATATATATATATATATATATATATATATATATATATATATATATATATATATATATATTATATATATATATTATATATATATATATATATATATATATATATATATATATATATATATATATATATATATATATATACATACATATAGTGCCATACGTCTCAATTGAATAACCTTCATCCACTGCATTCATGGGTGTTTTGAAGCTATAGATTTTTCTGCATTGAGTGTCAGGGATCAACCACAGTGTAAGGATTTTTTTTTTTGTGAGCATGCTCAGACTTTCAACCCAGTTAAATAACATTACCTTGGTGTCATATTTAAATCTAAATAATTTGTTACAACAATAATACATTACCAAAAAAAAAATATTATTGATCCAAACTGAGTGAAATTTTAGGAAAAAGAGAAAGAAAATGAATGGAAAGCAAACTGATGGATTACGTACTGAAACGGAAGGGGTTGTGTTCCTGTGTAGGGAAGTTTGATCATTTCATTTTCTTGGAAGGGCTCACTATCATTGTTTTAATAAACCGAGATCTGCCTTGACAAAGATAAAGACTGTTTGAGATACACTGTGATTAATTTTTATGGTATGTTGATGAAAACTGTCCATCAAAACCACATTCATTTTCTTCTTTTTGAACCGTTTCCTTTGTTGCTAGAACAGCCAAACTCAGAATAAGCAAGTGTGTGGGAGCAATGTCAGAAGTGGAGCCCAGCTGGTGTCATATCCTTCATGAACTATAAAAGGTAATTTGCACTGTCAGCCATCTCCAAGCTGCACATTTCCTCAACATTAACTGTGTGATTAAAAACCCATTCTCCCTCTAATTCTGCAGTTAAGCACCTTCTTTTACTTTGTCTTTTTCTTCTGCCTAAAATCTACTAATCTGTCTGCTGACGTATATGTCCACTTTGGATAATTATTCTGACTGCTGCTTGGAATGTTTTAATTAAAGGAATGATTGCAGTGGAATAAGGAATGGTGATTGGAATCATTTACAGTCCAGACGAAGAATGAATAAAGGTGCAGTGCAGGATAATGCAGTTGTCTGTTTTAGCCTATGTAAATTATTTCTTAAATTACTTGTTAATTGTGTCTGCTAACTGATTATCGCTGTGTTTCCACATCACTGTTAATTGTACTGGATCATGCACATACAAAGAAGACATGCATAAAACAATCATTACGTGTCTTTTAAAGCTTCAGGACACCGTAATGAGACTATTGTTCCAGACTATGTACTAAAAGTACTCTAGCAGTATTTACAGAATAGCTTCTAATTACATTTCCTTCACTCAAAAATGAACTTGTTATTATTCACCCTCATTTGCTTGTTTGTTTGTTTTAATAACAATAATAGTTATACTAATAATTGATCATGCATTTTGGAATGCAATAACTGTCATGTAGCTCTTTTCATACAACAAAAGTTCATTTTGATTACTTCTGTCAATATAAATTAAGGAAAAAATGGTGAATGTGTTAACATTATGTTAAAAAAAAGCCTTTCACATGGCATAATCTTTCTTGTTTATGGTCATTGATTGGGCCTGTCCAGATACCCACACTTGAGGTCTTGGCCACTTGAGGTCATGTGCATGCAACAGGAAGTAAGTGCACAAGACTGTCCTACATCTTAAATGGTAACTCTTACCAAAATTGATCCTAGGCTCTTTTTGATAATCTACTCGAGTCAAATTTTTGTGTAAAAGCATAATTAGAACACCACTTTTAAGATGGATCGTAATTTCATTTTAGATCAAATTGCCTTTTGAATGGGAGTGCATGGGGCACTTATTTATTTTTATTTTGACAAGGCAGGTTTGAGTGGCTAGCGATGGTGGCTACCATCACTACTGCTGAGAGCGTCATCCATAAGGCACGTCTACGTGTGGAAGTGACACCTCTTCCTCAACTGGTGCTCTTCTCACCGAGAAGATCCCCAGAGATGTTCGATCAGTGTCGTGCTTTCCTTCCTTCAAGATGGGTTGGAGCGAAGGCTGTCTCCCTCCATCCTCAAGTCTATGTGGCTGCTATTGCCGCACACCATAAACCAATCGAAGTTAAGTCTGTGGGGAAGCACTACCTGATCGTCAGGTTCCTGAGCGGAGCGAGGGGACTGAATCCTCCTTGACCTTCTCTCGTTCCCTCATGGGACCTCTCAGTGGTTCTAACTGCCCTGCAGAGTGCTCCCTTTAAGCCTTTGCAATCAGTGGAGTTTAAGTTCCTGTCAATGAAGACAGCGCTCCTGGTTGCATTGGCCTCCATCAAGAGGGGAAGGGACCTGCACGCATTCTCTGTTGACTCTGTTGAAGCGTGCCTGGAGTTTGGGCTGGCCTACTCTAACGTGATCCTGAGACTCCTGCTTGGATATGTGCCGAAGGTTCCTACCACTCGCTTCCGGGACCAGGTGGTGAACCTGCACACTCTGCCCTGGAGGAGGCAGACCCAGCCTTGGCACTGCTCTGTCCAGTATGCGCTCTTCGTGTCTACGTAGATCAGGACGCAGTGTTTCAGGACCTCAGACCAGCTCTTTGTCCCCCTTGGTGTGACTGCTCACCCCCACTCGGAGTCAGCAGTCAAGAGGATGCAATCCACTCGGAGTGTTGCATCCTCTTGGGCTCTCACGCATGGCGCCTCGCTAACAGACATCTGCAGAGCTGCAGGCTGGGCGACACCCAAAACATTTGACAGATTCTACAATCTCTGAGTAGAGCCTGTGTCCACCCATGTACTCGCTTCAACCAGCCGTTACTCAGGACCCGCTCAGGTGTCTTTGCTTGCTTGCCATCCACTCCATGGACTGGATAAGTGCAATATTCTCCTCAGGTGAGCCTCACAAGCCCTGAGTTCCTCCAGCACTTCTGACGTCGACGCCAGTGTCTATTGACTGCGCGTTGTGTATTTGCCACATGTGTATTTCCACTGTAAGCCTCTCTGAGCATGTGTCTTTTCTTTGGCAAGCCACCTTGCCACCCCTGGGGTTGAAATATTCCACCTGCGGCTGGACACTCCAGTGTTTCTTTATATGCTTCATATGCGTATCTCTCTAAGTCCCCCCCCCCCTGGATTGGCTGTAATTGAATATTTCTCTAAACTATGGGATATGCTCCCCAGTGTACCTTGGTTTTCCTGTGCTAAATAGGAGTCCTTCGTCCGTGTCAGTCTCACCACAGGATCTCAGATTGACGCAGGGCGTCCCTAATAGGGACTGGACACGTTCCCATCTTCCTGCCACCT
Source organism: Hybognathus amarus (assembly GCA_030378365.1). Classification (NCBI taxonomy): domain Eukaryota; kingdom Metazoa; phylum Chordata; class Actinopteri; order Cypriniformes; family Leuciscidae; genus Hybognathus; species Hybognathus amarus. The sequence goes on from JAQIUQ010007807.1 coordinate 269,477, forward strand.
TCCGCTGTACCACTGGAACAGCCGATTTCAGTCTTGGCTCCTCAGTGAAGAAACATGTCTACATATTGCCGGCGTCCTTCTTTTATACCCACAAGGTAAGGCAGAGATATGCTATGCAAATTCCGCAGACCCATGGCCTTTCTTTGCCAGTGGCTTGTTTTGTAATACTTGGAACTCGATAGGCTTTTTAGCGAAACCTTCATCATCTGACAGAAAGTCTCCGTTCCCTCCGTTCCGTTCCTTACATGCGTAACCAAGACATTTTTACTTTTGACTAAACGTCAATATGGCCTATGATACACATTGATGTCTCATAATTATTAAAGAGAATGAGTTTTATATCCTATGTGAAGACACTGTTTGTTAATTATTCATGACACCACGTGGATCTTTCCAATGACAGACATGTCAAACTGCGATATCGCGTAGTTGATAAAAGAGGCAATCAAGGGATGCAAGTGTTTGTTTTCATGGTGCAAAAGTCCAAGTGGGTTGAATATGCTTCCCGCGATGCTGCCAGGGCTAGACTTTGGCTCTGGATGGTTGGTTTGCCATCAACCTAAACAGTCTATGATCTAAACTAAATTGTATGCCGAAAATATTTTTGAGAGAGAACTGTGAAGTGCATAATGGTGGACTTCGCCTAGTTGACAACCAATCCAAGTTGCGTCTTGGAGTGATGCGGTAACAAGTCCCGAGGACTTTTCCAACCCTTTCAGAGGTGTGTGTGTGTGCGTTTTTTGGGGGGCGCATAGATCTAGGCTATGCACAGAATGGTTTTTTAAAGTGGAAAATGTATAATTTTCAAATGGATTTGTAGTGTCTATATAAACCACTAAATATTTTATATAATGACATTATAATTTTACATGTAGCCTACATTCATATGTTTTAAATAGAATTTAAATAGAATTGAAAGGCTATGTATACAAAAATCGACCATTTCCTCACGTTTTACCACTGCTTTTTAGTGACAGTCGATATGCATGGGACATTGGCGATGACAGTGATGGCCACACCACACCCACTCCCCTCCCTTCTTCTCACAGCTATCCATGCCCATTTAAGTTGCATTTTTCAAAAAGATTGTGAGCTAGACTTGAGCTAAAAGAGGGGGGTTTCATGACCCTTTAATCTGCATCAACCGGAGAGATGAGAGGGCAGTCCTGTGCTTTAATTGCCTGATGTCTGAGTTAATCTGGGTATGTGGAGTCAAATTCCCCTCCTTTTGGAGAAAGAGCTGTTTGCCTTACGGACAGTCATTAAGGACCTGACGGGAGAATTAAATATTCATGGAAATAGCTCTGCACCCTCATGCGCTTTCCTCCAGAAGATATCTCCAGAAATAAGTTAGATCCCGTTTAACAGAGCTATTTTATAATGCATGTGTTTGGTGCAGTTGTAAAGAACAAGGTGAATGGTGCAAGCGAAATTTACAATTTGCCAGAAAGAGAAATATGTGCTCCTCGCCAATGAAGGCAAAGCTGCCCTGGCATTCACTTGTTGCTGCAAGGTCTTGTGAAGATCAACCTATCATGTCGCGAATTCTCTTGCGTCTGATGTATTGTTTATGATGAGCCTGACAGGATGCTCTGTGTTTTTCTCTCGCGCTCCCTCATTCATTTATGATGCCGGAGCTGGACTAGGTGAAGGGTTTGATATCATCAAAGGGCCTTATGGCCATGACTGTGACCTTGAGTACAGTCTGTGATCGTATTTCTTTCCTCTCCCTCTACAGTTCTCTTTCAAGCTGTTCCTCGTTCTCGTTTTACCTTTCTCTCTTTTTCATTTATTTATATATCATACACAGAAAGACAAAAAACATAGATATAGAAGGAAAACACAGTGTTTTTCCTCATGACAAAAGCTCCCGAAGTACATCTAGATCAAACTGTTCAGGAGTTATGCTGTGAACTAAACATCACCTCTTTATTCTTTTAATATCCAGAAAGTATAATGTGTACGTGTACTAGCGATTTGAAGTGGTATTGATTTGACTTGAGAGCATCTATCACGGCCAGACTCTGGTCTTTTCAACAGGAACGAATCTCGTGGTTATTTGGAAATGGCCACTGTAAGTGTTGCCTGGTGTTGGGGGAGGGGTTATGCTAGGTAATAGCCTCGGGACCTGACGGTTATCAGGTAAAGGCAACATGGTGACAAGCAGGCTGATGGTTTGCCCCTGAGAATGAAAAAGTGATAACAGTAAGTGGTTCAGTTAAATATTAGACTGTACTAGGTGAAATGGAGGGCATGAGGGTATGGGCATGTGGGAAATAATAAGAAGGCATTTTTTCATAGTTGAATTATACTTTTGGTTTCTCCATGCTTTTTTTGTGGTGCATTAGATACACTTTGAATGGGCTAACAGCTAGGGCTGTAGTCAAGATCACCTTTGTCGAGTCCAATACCAGGATTATTCAAGTCCAAGTCAAGACCAAGTCCAAAGAGGATAGAGTCCAAGACAAGACCGGGTCAGAGACTGAGTCCAGGACAGGGAAAAAATCTTATGCATGACATTATCAAGACAATCATTTTGAGTTATTATTTGTTGATCTTAAAGCAAAAACAGTGTCAACACCAATAATTTGTATAGACATTCCCCTTGAAATCATATAATCTTTCAGCTTTTTCACGTTGTGGGGCAAAATGTCTCCACAAAGATATATAAATACCAGAATGTTTTGACCTTGTGGTACATATTTAGTCCCTGAGAGGAAATCAGCATAATAATTCCTTTTTTTAATTAATTAATTAATTATTTATTTATTTGTATGCATAAATGCAGGAAGTTTTTTGTGAGGGTTATGTTTAGGGTAGGTTTTGAGTTAATGGATGGAATATACAGTTTGTACAGTATAAAAATCATGAATTGAAAGTCCGCATAAAACAGGGAAACCCAGTGTGTGTGTGTCTGTGTGTACACTGCCATTTGCACTGCGGCACAGGATAGTTTTGTGTGAAAGTGACAGGTGCATTTTCCTTCATACATTAGGTCTAAGCAACTAATCAAGCTACATAATTAGCTTCTTAATTAAAAAGAATTACCTACATATTATAAAACTAAGAAATGATTATGGGGATTAAAACACTCCACCTACAGTCACTAATTCCCAGGGGCATGTGTGCATTTTTAAACTAGCCTATATATTATAGCTTCCCTATAGTGAAGAATAAATACACCAAAATAATATAATTACATATTTATGTACTTAATATAAAAAGTCTGTAATACCAGAGCCCGTCTAACAGAGAGCCTTGGCACTTCCTATTAGCCCTATTGTGTATCATCTTGGTTGCAGTTCCATTAGAATTCCACTGGAGGTGATCGCGGAGGTGAGCACAGAATGAATGGAAGTCTATGGGGCTAAACGGCTAAATGTCTCTCTTTCATCTGTCGTTAAATCAACATAGATTTTATTGTTGATTCCGCAAGTTCAATATAGATTATAGACCAAAAGTCGAATGAACGAGTACTTATGTCCTTTCGATGTCTACAGGTTGGGCCATTGTTGGCTGGAACACGCTAGCATTCTGCTAATGTGTGACGTCATCACATTTTCGAACGGATTTTTAGAACAGATAAGTGAACTTAAAAATGCAATTTTCAGCTGAGTGTATTATCTTAGACCTCCCTTTTGAATGCAACTTTCAAATTACTTGACAAAAAATTACATCCTGAGAAAGTGGATTTCTGGGGTGAAGCCCCATTGACTCCCATTCATTCTGCACTTGACCCTCGAGCGCCCCCTGAATGAACAGAGACGTGTTACTGCAGCCAGTCCAGAAACTGGAAGCAACCAGCCAGTGCCAATTCTCTTTAATTAGACATTCTCTGGTAATACTAAACGGATATATTTAAAGTCTGCTAAATTCGAACAACTAATTTTGTGCTAAATGTACTTATCCGGAAATAGTGCACAGTTATAACTAAAGATATGCATACATATATTTGATTGTGATAGTTGAACTTGAACTATTAAGTTGAAAGTTGAACTATTGCAAGTATAGTGCTTAGCATAAGTGAATACACCAAACCTGAAGTTGACCAAAAAAAAAAAAAGAGGGGAAAAAATCATCTTTTGAAAATTGTTTTTTAATGCCTTAAAGAGATAGTTCACTTTGAAATTAATTTTTGATATGTTTTAGCTTACCTCAAGGGCATCCAAGATGTAGGTGTCTTTGTTTCCACAGTATTTTCAATTTTGATATTTTCGGTCAAATCATTGTTGTCTGTCAGTCATATAATGCAGGTATAGGGGGTCCACCTCAAAGAACATGCACAGAGAAGTCAAAACTAAACATGATTTAATGACTCGTAAATGTAAGTACACATTGATGGCCTAAGACATTGAAACGAGCGGTTTGTGTGAGAAAACGAACAGTATTTATATTATAATTTATATAATATTTATAATTTCTCAAGCGAAATGTCACCAATGTTAATCGTATGTAACAAAATGTTTTATTAATGCATTTTGGTATAGTTTTTTTTCCACTAGGGTTATTAAAACAAAGAACATAAAAACAATGTATTCAAAATCTTAAAATTCTGAGCGAAACTGGAAAGCGCACCTAGGAGTTGAGAATTTAATAGATAAAAAGTGCGAGGAATGTAGAGTGAATACAGACGTAAGATAAAACTTATCAGTAATAGAGGGATTCTGACTCCAACTGCATGCCTTGCCATCTTTCTCATGCTTTCCTCCCTTCTCCCCCTCCTTTTTCCCACCGCCAACAATTTTCAAACACCCTCTATCTCCTATGACTTGAGCTACAAACATGCCACTGAAGGTCCCTCTGATGTGCAAAATATTCAATTCCTCTTTTAAATTAGAATTTGCGCTGAAGTTCGAACAGATCAAATGCATACAACGGGATGTTAGAGATCAAGTAATTTTTTTCAAACTACTTCATTTCTGCTTTATTAGGGATGCAACCTTTGAGATGTGTAGCTTTACAGTTGAAATACTCAGGCTGGAGCATGAGAGAAGGGGTGGACAGAGCCACACAGATAATCAAAAACATTTTCCCCAGCGTTAAATCTAGAGCAATTCTTAATTGTATGTCTGATTACTTATATTTAGCTTGTCTCCAACGGCCCCTGCCGAGTCTGATCTTTTATCCGCAGAACCTTTCTTGTTATTTCAGGGCATTAATTTAACAAAGTCACTTTTGTTTTGTTTTCTGAAATGACAGGATCAAAGGCCTTATGGGTTATTTCATAAAATCATTGAGTCTTACCATGCAGTGTTTGTACAGTCTGGTTGTTAGCTGGATTACTCATTAAGATCATATATGATGCTAAGTTGCTAGTCAATTAAATGCATTATTTTTTAAAGGGATAGTTCAACAAAAAATATATTCTGTTCATGTTGTTCTAAAACTGCATGACTTCTTTCTTCTAGAGGACATAAAAGACGAAAAAAAAAATGCACATGAAATGAAAGTCAATGGGGTCATTAAACAGTATAGGCTTCTGTTGACTTGCATGTCCATATACTGTACATACTACAGTCCATAATGAGGTTTGTTAAATTCAATAAACATTGATTTTAACAAAGATTAAATCTTGAACTATGAAAGTTTACGGCGGATCTCTTAAATTGAAGTCGTTAAAGCGTGCTGCGACTTAAAGTGCAAAGAAATAGCTCTTATAAAGTCATTAATTGTTGCATCCCTTTGATGATATAGGCGTTTGTGAAATTAAGGCTTTTAAGGGTACTGCAGTGATCAAAGACTATCCCCAGGATAGATGCTGGTAGGACACGCAGTGTTTGAAGTGTTCCTTACACATTCTGCTATTAGGCACTGTTTAGAAGCGAACACTAAATTCAATCTGATGGGGATTTCATGTGGATTCAGGCCTAATATAAAATGTACCATCTTGAACATTAGTGCAGTCAGCTTGCAATGTTAGGTCATGAAATGAAAAACACACAGGGAATTACGTTTGTATGCTTGTGTGCAAGGCTGAGTTCTATGTCCTTTTTTTCTCATCCTTTTCCTGGAGTTCGTGTCTCAATAAAATGTAGGTTGAGTTCTGGAAATGCACATGCCGAGAGGAAGAGCTACAGGGTGGAAAGGAAATTATTACCCACTTTCCTGTTCCATCAACATTAGCCACAGACTCACAGCAAACACCCCCTCCTCATGTTTGTAAAACCAGCAGCCTCTTCCAGGTAAAGGATCCATTAGAGTTATGGAGCACTACAGCACAGACTTTCTTTACTGGGACAGATTTGCACTGTACGAGACTGATGTCATTGTAAAATCAGAGTAATTGTATGCAGGAAATTGCCCACTAAGCCCTGTGCCCTGACACATAATGGCAAATTATCAGTACATACATGTCACTGAGATTTGGAATGACCTCCGGCTTGGTGGATGCTTGACAATAGCAGCCGAGCAGGTGATAACTCTCTGCACTCTTGCCTGATAATGTTTTACATTTGTTAAGATTGAAGGATAAAGCTTTTGTGCATAAAACTGACACACGTTTTTCACGCACAACCATTTCTAGGGTTTACAAAGAATGGTGTGAAAAGGAAAAACATCCAGTATGCAGCAGTCCTGGAGGCAAAAATGCTTTGTTGAGGTCAGAGGAGAATGGGCAGACTGATTTAAACTGATTGAAGAGCAACTTTGACTGAAATAACCACTCTTTACAATAAGGGGTTCACGATTTCGAATTTAAATTGAAATCGATCGAAATTAATTCAAAATGGAATGGAATCGAATTCTGCCGTCGATACTGCCACGCCCCCATGTCATGTCCGTTCGGCTTGCCAAGCGGGGAAAAAACATGCAAGTTGAAGTGCTGCGAGTCTATGGTCAACCTCCTCTAACTAAGCTACAGCCATTCAAAAGATAGCATGATACAGGAGACCCATGGACAGAACTTGAACTCCCTCCTCTTTCATTGAAGTTGCAGGTGTGGAAGTTTTTTGAGTTATGTTGACAACATTCGCGCTTCAAAAAGCAACAGTTTGCACTTTGCAGACATCCCAAGTCTTGCAGAAGTTCCGGGAGTCTCCCGCATGTTGATAGCGGCTCCCTGATGCACGCAAATTAGTTAATATCTCCCGGAATCTAGAGTGAACGAGCAAGAGCGAGCGTGAATGCTGAGACAGAAAAAACTGTGCTCCAAACCGTGTATTGCGCGCACGGCAGCGAGGAGAGAGTGAGACGCGCACATTGCGAAGCTTAATTTCTGAATCAACTCCTGGCAGAAGAGCTAAACGATGTGTGAGTTTTAAGTTAACTTGATTTATTATAATTATTTTTTTAATGTTGATTGAATAATAGTTGATGTTTGAACGTTAGTCAAGTAAAAGTGTATCACGTTAAGTCTGTTATTTTGTTGTAACATTATATATCAATAGTATTTATTTAGCTAGCGTTTAGCTAACCCGAGTGAAAACAGCACAGGTTGAAGCCATGTACATTAACGACGATTTGAGACAAATAAATGTAAATCTAATATAAAACTATGTAAATGGCACTCTGTGGCGCAGCAGGATTTTGAATATGGTCCTGAGCCATAGCTGGGCACCACCGGTGTGTGTACACTCAGAGAATAATGTGTTCGAATTCTAAAGACATGGCACTATGCTTCTCGTCCGATGTGCAACCCCCTTAAGACAGAGAGCACCCTGATTGGCCGGTTTCATGATTAAAAACAAATAAATATAGAAATCGAGAATCGAATCGAACCGTGACCTTAGAATCGATAATGAAATCAAATCGAAGATTTGGAAAATCGTGACACCTCTACTCTTACAACCCATTCATTTTACTATTAAAATGTTTAAATCTTCGCTGTTTTCTGCCTCCTTCTTCCCACAACAACAAACCCCGTTAACGTTACATTGGGAAAGTCATTGGTGAATTACTCCTCGTTTGTATTTTCTTCTATATGGTGATTACTGCATGATACCTGGATGTTCAGTCAGGCGAAACTAGGATGGTTCACATCACAACACAAACGTCCGTGTGCTTGTCTGATTCAGAGGTTTCGTTCAGGAGAAATTGCCATCGTTGAAATTCTCTGCAGCAGAAGGACTCTATCTGTGTTCGTAGTTCACATCGAGAGCACATGCACCAGCAGTCCGCCCAGTAGTTATGCGCGGGGTCGGCTTTTTTTCTGACCCGCGGGTCCGCTTTTATGAAAATTATTTGGCCCGCCCCAGCCCGCACCGCACCACTGTCTCTATTTTTACAACCCGCACCGCACGCACCCTGCGACCGTTAAAAAGAGCATAGTAGCTACTAGGCATTGTTATGTAAATAAAAACAGCCTTTATTTCAGCCTTTATTTGCTTGGAAACATATTCGCCCTGTAAACTGGCAACAACAACGATTATGAATATGAACCACAAATCAGGTCATATTAAATAAACATTTTCAACATTTACAAAGCAGCATTTGTATTCATCTAATAGGCTAAACCATTTTTATTTCTTAGATCCCCACAAATATGTCTTGACATGCTGGAAAGTGCCCATTTTGTGGCGCTAACGTTACTGTTTGTATATTTTTCACACGAGTTGCACTTCAGGTAGCCGATTACTGTTGTCTACTGCTGCAACTACTTCTGAGAACCGCTCCCAAACATTAGATTTAGCAGCCTGACCTTTTTTCTTTTAATCATGTATATTCCCGACCTCAATTTCTCCCGCACCTCGTCTTCCATCTTCACTTTCAGTTCTCCGTTGTTGTTGTTGAGACTGTGTGGCTGTCGGCGGGAGCTGCTTGGCGTGCCGCTTTCGTGATGTGTCACATGACACCAAAGGTTTGGGAACCTCACGCAAGTTATGTTGCTATGGCAATCGTATTATAATCTTTTAAAATAACCTTATAAAATATGATAAATATCTATTCCCAAATATTCAATATAGGCTGGAAATTGCAAGCAACATATATGGATAAAAAAAATAAAAATATTGACCCGCCCCAACCCGCCCCGCAAATAAAGTGACAATTTCTTTACCCGCCCCAACCCGACACGCCGGTGACCCCGGGTTATCGAGTCGACCCGCGCATCACTACCGCCCAGCTCTAGGGACAGTCAGGGTTTCTCGACTGAGAGCACATGCACCAGCAGTCCGCCCAGCTCGAGCCAGTCCGGGCGCCTCGACTGCGACAGGCAGCCGCCTCCGGTTCTCCTAGCCGTCAGCCTCAGCTGCTCTTCACTATATTGCGGCTCCGTAGAGATAGCCACGAACATCGGATTCGAGCAGCAGAATTTCAAAATCCTCTTCTTCCATATCATGTTTAGTTATCTCCACAGTGCTTGTTAGCTTAGCTTCCAAACAAGATGGCTGATATTGATTCAGTATCTGCAAGTGAAGTCCCACCCACTGATCTGTAATAGGCCTGTAGGGTGAGTGGGTCCCACATCCTTGAATAATAATAAGCTAATGTTTGTAGTCTACACTTTGTAATGAAATGTGACTTCCTTCCTTTATTATGAAGCAAAACGACGATTTTACGTTATAATAAGCAGGAAGTAAAACACTTAAATCCTTATTTATCCCATCTCAGTGGAAATAAGGGAATAAACCATGACCATTCAAAAATGACAGGGTTTCTAAAGATACAAAGCTTAATGCAAATGGGTGAAGTGTCCCTTTAAGCATGAAGTTTATTGTACTTAGGTTTAAGGCAACGGGTTTACTAATTTTTTTTCTAGGTAAATGGACTGAGCAATTTTTACAGAGACGGTGACAGACAGACAGATTGGCACCAATACAGCACAGTGTGAATCAGATGACATGCAATTTGAAAGTCGGAACCTAGACTGAGTCATTCAACACTGTTTAATTTGTAAGATTAAGCAGAATCCTAAAGTCTTTCTACATTCACATTGCTTGCTGCGAATCTCGAAACCTAATGGTCGACACAAACCAAAGTGACAAAATGTCCAATTGCACTTCAAAGACAGCAGTGATGAGAAGAGTAATTTGACCAACAGCATGTTGTCCCACTTTTATATCTTGCAAAAGGGAAAAGCTGTCACCAGGAGGGCTGGAAACATGTTAGAGCTGACTACATTATACTGAAATGCTAAGTACTATAAATCACAAATATGCCATCTGAACAGGAGTGTGGGAGTGGTAATGTGTCAGATGGGCATGCATGTTCAGAACACAGCACTCACTGCCATTTTCATTTAGCATTTTACCTCTTGTCCTACACAAGGGCAAGCTTTCAACAGCACTAGCGCCAAGATAAATGCACTCAAAATGAACCTCCGATTTTTGTTTAACCTTAGAGTATAAGGGGAAAAATTTGGACAAGACCCGACCTGATGATAATAGCTGAAGTTGAAATTACCTTAGTTCCATTTGAATAATGGTGCCGCCTGATCAGAACAATACCTGAGCCCATCCCACTGAGGGGAACATTTTTTATAAAAGACTGAATATATACAGTGTATATATATATATATATATATATATATATATATATATATATATATATATATATATATATATATATATATATATATATATTACCTTGGCAGTCATATGTTACTAATGTTACAAAGTCATATGTTACTATTAAACAATGTGTTAAATTTAATAGGATTGTGTTAAATTTAAAGGTTTGCAGTTCAAAAGCTAAAAATCCAACAATTGAAAATTTCCATTATTTCCAAATTACATCATGATTCGTCATTCATTTTTTTTTATTCTAGCAATGCATGATTCATGAATGAGCCATTATTTTCAATTAATGATTCGATTACTCAAATATGACCGATCCAATGACAAAAAGGTGATTAAATTATGAAATAATTTAAATATTTGAGATGAACTTGCTTTTAAAGCTCATTCAAAAGCAGTTGTGAAATATTTTTTACAACAGTAAAATTATTACAACAGAAAATATTTAGACTAATCTTGATTATAATACTGAACATCTGGTTGTGTATTGCTAAATGCAGTTACTGTGCAGTGGACTTTTGCTCTAATATAAACAATACGCTTATTGAATTGTTGCATCATGTTATAAATGCATTTGTTGTACAGTAAGGATATTTTTTGTTTACAGAAATTGAGTAGATTATTTTTAGTGGTAAAAGCAACAGAATCTGTGGCATCGTAGCTTGAGTTGTATTGAACCTGGAATATTGTCTCAGTGACATGCTTACTACTGACCCTTAGACAAAAAAAAGCTTACATAAATTTTCTTCTGTCATTAAAAAATTATGAAATATTTTAGCAAGTTGAGATGAAGTCTTCAGTTCCAGTCACAATGAGTCAATGTTCATGAAGCCAGAAAAAAGACGCAGTCTATTGGAATGAATAATATCTATCCAATAAAGCTCTCAAAAAGAAAGCAGAATAAAAAGCAGGGATTTTAAAATACTGCCAGTGGTTATACATATTCCACTGGGCCTCAAACTGTGCAATTAATATTTAGATGATTAGTTAAAGAAAAATAATAATCCCGTGATTCGTCTGCCCTGACGGACTCTGGCCGCAAAAGCTTGTATTCTTAAAGAATATTAATTAAGAAGCTGGAGCCTTGAGCCATCAGAGATCCTTCCAGAAGCAAAATAATTAGAGGATTTACCATCATAATTTCACTTTTCTAAACGCATCTCAGATATCTGTTCTAAAATATATACATTTATTACCGTCCAGCGTTCTCGCGTCAAATAATTAGTCTGGCCTTGTCCCAATGTTTGTGGATAATCGACGTAATTGGAAACACTTGTGATGTAACATCACAGCCAGATTTTGCATGAAGAAGGCTCCGTTCTGATACACTTTAATTGTGTTTTAGAATCTATTCTGTTAGGATTACTGAGACACTGGCCTCACTGAATGACCTATCTGCTAACAATCTCCTCTCACTGCTCTCTGCCATCAGAGGAAGGTGTGTGTGTCATGTGCATGTGAGAGATGGACTGTGTGTGAATGTGTTTTGCGAAAGCAGTCTTTCCAGCAGTTTCCCTTCTGTAATTTGTGTGTGTGTGTGTAATGTTGCAGCAGCTGTACATATTGTTGGGTGTAATTGGGACCCATTGCACCATTAAGAGGGTTATGATCATTTTGTGATGGTATGTAGCAACTGTCTACTTTTGACCTAGCAGACCATTACAGATGTAGAGCAGAACAGAGGGTTAATGACATTACTTTCTCTTCTCTCTCTCTCTCTCTCTCTCTCTCTCTCTCTCTCTCTCTCTCTCTCTCTCTCTCTCTCTCTCTCTCTCTCTCTCTCTCTCTCCTCTCTCCTCACACACACACACACGCAAACATACACAGACACAGACACACACACTACATTTTGGTTCCTTGTTCTCCATTCCTGCATTGGAACTGGAATGATGCAGTATTTATGACACAAGCTTTTCTCTGAGACTACGAATTACATTGTACTATAGCTTATTTAAAAAGAACTGCATATATTATATTAGATGTTTTTTTTATGAATAAGTGACATATTCCATGTAAATATAATCTGAAACCAAAACAAATACCTGTGACATCACCTCAAGGATTAAGACTTAGAATTGATATTTGCCTGCTTCATGTTTTCCATGAGCCTTTCATCCACCATATATAAAAAAGCTGTTCACAGTGAATTTTTCTGAGATAGAACTAAAAATTTAAAATTGCTTCAACTTAAAAACTCTGTGGCATAATCTCAAGGGAACAGTAATTCTCACTTAGAACAGTAATTCTTCTTTCAAATTCACGTCTTTTTTAGCTTTTTTTTATTATTATTCATCCAAAAAAATAAAATAAAAAAAATAAATAAAATAAAAAATAGGGGTTTGTAAAACATTATGCAAAATTCTTAAATTTTAAGTTTAAGTCTTGGGTGTAAATGTTATATTCCATTACTTAAAAACTGGCATCAATGTAACAATTACCTATTTGAATTAACAGATTTCTTTTGAGTGCTGCACATTTTTCATTTTTATTGACATGTTTTATAAAAAATAAATAATAAAATAAAAAATGGTGTTAAATAATAATATTAATATTAATTTTAATGGATATTATTCATCCCTTGTTTATGTAATAAATGTAATGGAGAGCAAAGTGCCTGCTGCTCAAAACTTGCAAGAAATCCTTAAATATCATACAAAGACCACAATACTTGGTACATTAAACACAATATACAAAGCTAACAATCAAATTATAGTTTTAAGTAGATGAACAAAACAGATCTCCATGCAAGACACTATGTTAAATGTAACTATAAAATCAATATCCGCAATTGAAATAAAGGTAGTAAATGGTAAAACAATTCATCCATATTAATTATTCATACCACAGGTGCATGCTGGAAGAGGTGAATGTGACTGAACCAAGGTCAAAGGAAATTTCTTACAAGCAACATTTAATCGCATTATTCCATTATATTATAGCAGATGTTAGTGCTGGTTTATTTTTGGAGAGCTTCCCCTCATCCCTCCATCTGCTCAATTGTGTCTATTGTATTGCTACAGTATGTGTACTTTCTCTAAGGTACCATTAGCCAATCAACACATTATGTTGTTTTTCTACTGCTAATTCTATGGATAACTTTCTTCAAGTTTTCTAAAATGACATGATTAATAAGTAATTATGGCAACATATGTTTTACATAGTTTAACAAATTTTAACTTCAATTAAGTTATTGTTTTATTATTTGAAATGACTGACAATTTCAAGGCAGTACATCTGAAAACCAGATGGTTTCATTTTTGAAACCAGAAAACCTTTTTTTCTTTTTGTTTTAGTGTAAAACTATGTGAACAATCCTACTCATTGCTTCATTGTAAAAAATATTTTCATGATTTGTAATCACTAGGGTTGGGTATCGAGAATCGAGTATCTAACTTTTAGTTTTTCCTGGAATCGTTCAAATGTTAATTTCGATTCCTAGTTTCAATATTCACAGTCCGTTGACCGGAAGAAGAAACCACTGAACAACACCAACTAAGAAGCGTCTACCGGAAGTGTTGGCATAACCGCAATTAGTTTAGACTATGTAGCTTAATGTTGGCGGTCCAAGTGTGGGCTCTCACTTTCTAAAGATAACGAAAACTCGGCTAAATGCAAAATTTGTGACAAAAGGAGTATTTGTGACAGAAGGAGTATTTCCTTCAGAAAGACCGTTGGTTAGCTAAAATTTTTTGACCCTGCCTCTTTAAAAGAATCTGGAATAGAGAATCGTTAGGAACCGGAATTTTAAACAAGGAATCGAAATCAGTAATTTGTTGAATTTAAATTTATACCCAACCCTAGTAATCACAACATTTTTTCTTTTGTCAAATCAACTTAGATAATTTATGTAGTTCAGATAACATAATATTTTGAGTTTCTGATGATTAAATCACTTCTCCTTCGTTGTATTAACTAAATCTTTCCATTTCAATGAACTTAAAATTTGAAGGCAACCAGGTTACTTATTTTTTTTTAAGTTAAATCAACAATATTTTTTTTTACAGTGTTGCTGCTACAAATTGGAGTAAAAGAGGAAAAAGGACAACATTCTTCTATTCTTGAAAGTTTGGAATGGTATACACTTGAGTAAGTAATCAAGTATAAAGCTTTTCTTGTTTTTTCATCATTATTTATTTGATCTGAGACATTTCCTAACAGTGTGCTTCAATGTAACTTCACCGCATGCTATGTCCAAAAATTCACTCCTTCATTTATCTCCTTCATTAATCATCCCTCTTTATTGGATTCACTCTTATCCCCCTCTCTTTTTAAACTGAATAATCCCTACCACTTCACACAAACAATTTAATCTGCGGCTGGGTGAGAGACTGTGTTTGTCATGCCAAAGGCACAGTCATCCTTCTATTTTCCCATCGGTCGTGGTGCTCATAATGAATGTCTGGAGCTGGACCAACTGCTCGGAAATAATAACACGCCGCTCTGTTGCTCGCAGCATTACCGGCCACACTTTTGGTAGATGACAGCAAGACGTCACTGTGGAAGCGGCAGAAGGCACATGAAGTATTAGGGGGGCTGGTGGTGTGCAGGGGTCGGGTGGGAATGAGAGAATTCTGAGTGCTATACACCAAGAAGCCACTGCCTGGAAAATAGCTGTGGAACAGCCCCCAGAAGAAGCCGCTTACAAGCTTGTGAGAGGGAAAGGGATGGTCTTAGGGGACTGGGTGCAAGTCACACGTTCCTAAATGTGAGGATTTAGGAGGCCTGCAAGGTTGAGGTTGGCCTTTAGCAATGAACTCTGTGTAACCTGGTTTTTTACCTCATATGTGTCGCCGCGAGATTGGTTAGAGAACTGGAATTTGTTAAATGGCATTATGTCCGGATCACAGCTGTCTTCTCTGGGATAGATCATTTAAAAAAGCGGAATGGCTTGGTCTGGTAACTAGACCTATGTGTGAGAATGTGCTTGTGGCTTTCTCTCCATGAAGATACTCAGTAGCACTGAGATTTCCCTTAAAGTTTTCAGTCAGTGGGAATTCTTTAGTCACTCAGATTGGGTTCATCAAGTCAACTCGCTTGTCATTTGATGTACATAAGAAGACAAATCTGTCATCCGGAAGCCTGGCCTTTTTCTTTTTAGTTTGGGTGAGCTTACATATTAACACTCTGGTAGTGTTTCTTTTGTGCATTAAATATATCTCCTTTCCTCTTCTTAGTCAAGTTTCCACTCAAGGGATTCTGATGTGTTTCACAAGTGCAAATGTCAAATGGCAGCCTGGTGACAAAATGTGTAGTCGATTGAATTCATGAAATTTGCATGACCTTTTTTGTCATGCAAAGTGTTAGATTTAAACACTCTTAACATCAGGATATTAAATTCTTAATCTCTGCATAGACAAACAGCAGTAAAATGTACAATTTATGATATATTTATACAGTACTATATATATATAGTAAAATATATAATTTAATATTTTATATTTATTTTGTGTATAAACATTTTATTTTATTTGTTTTATGTTACTTATTGTTATGTTGTGTTCTTGTTGTGAGAAAACACCCCTGCATCATTGTGTTGTTGTGCAGATGTGGACTTGCACCAGGCCATAGGTCTCTGTTTGATTTTATTCAATACTGTTCACATTCTTTTTCTACTTAAGACAATAGTAGTGGCCCAACATGTCCTGAGGACACAGCTTGCGTTCATTACAAGTTTATTGCTGCTGATTTTTTTTCTCCCTCTGCTCATTTGGCCTGTTGGCAAGATCACTCTGTCCATCCATCCATCCGTCCAAATGCCCTGCGGGGATGATCATTAAGGACATCACAATGTCCATCTCTAGACCCTGTCTTCATCAGATGTTGGGGTGGTTATGTTGCCCTCTTTCTGCCTGAGGGGACACACATGGAAAAGCATCTCGTCGCCTGACTCTTGGCACTTGTGTTTTCTTAATAGAGGTTTAGAGTGACTGTCCCTGTGACAGCATTTGGCTGGAGTCTGTTTATGCCTGTGGTGATCTTAGCCAGCTTGATAGTTTTATGTCCTGCGCCACTCATATTCAAATCACCAGTAATTTTATGTTTGTTTAATCTCCAGGTCTGGTGACTCAATCACTTTGGTCAGTCTTGGAATATTTCCTTTGAAATGCAGTATTTTTCCATGGATGCAGTAATACTGGAAGGAGGGATGTAGTCTAAATTATTGAACCGCCTTTATTGCAAATCAGGTTTATATGGAAATCTACAGACTTTCAGCTGTTTGCAATGAACAAATCAATCAAAAGTAATTGATATAGCTCAACACAACAAATGTTTCAATTGGTTTCCACAAAATTCAACTGAAATTGCAACTTTGGTCCCACTTTATATTAAGTGGCTTTCAAGTACCATGTTACTTACATTGAAATTAATAATTTGATACAATGGACTTATCGTGTACATACATGTTATTACATAGTAATTTTTTAAAAAAATACCAGCATGTAATTACAGCTGCACAACTGATTTATGTAATGACAGCTGTAATTACACATACTGACCTATCCCTTAACACTTAAACCCACCCTAACGCCTCCCATACCACCACACCTGTCCGTAACCTTACCCACATCACACCTCAATAGCAGCAAAAGTGATTATTACAATACAACACTGAGCACAGTAAGTGCATTGTACCTACTCTCAAATGTAAGTACAGCAGTACTTAAAGCCACGTAATACTCAAAGTGGGACTGCGAGAGACTTTTATGACATCTGTGGTCTCAAAATGATTCAACCCCCTCGATCAAGGAATCCCTCACAGCTGCACAAATCTGGAAAACAGGTGTTGTTTCAAGCACACCTGATGCAACTAATCAAGGGCTTCATTAGTTGCACCAGAATGTGCTTGAGCTAGAGACACATGAAATATCTGAACTGGCAAGTGTTTGGTTGGTGTTGAGTTTGACTGCACGCATAGTAAATACGCGGCTAAGTCAAAAGAGTGGTCCACATACAAGCAACAGGGAACCACAAAAAAATATAGCGAAGGCACATAATGATCCTGAGAGATACACTGGTTGGAAGCATAGTTTGCAATTTCAAAGTTAAAGGAGTAGTGGTTACACTATATCTCGGACAGACAACAGACACTGAGGTTACAGCTTGGACAGTAAGATTTGTACTAAACCCATGCCCGGAACTCTCAAGATGTACACTACTGACCCAAAAGCACTAAGAAAAGTCAGAGACTCAAATCTGCTCAAACTCATATAATAAACCACAGAAGTTGGGATTCTGTTCTGTGGAGCGATAATACAAAACTAGAAACTCTTCAGCCCTATGGGATCAGCGGGCATGTCTGGAGTAAGAAGAATGAAGCATATGCTAAAAACAACGCTCTGTCTACAGTTAAACATGGTGGTGGCACAGCATTGCTCAGGCAGGGTTCCTCGGAACTCTGGTCCTAGGACCACTGTCCTGCAGAGTTGGAGGGTTGGAGCTAAACTCTGCAGGACAGTGGCCCTCCAGGAACCGAGTTTTAGGAACCCTGCTCTAGGGCTGCTTTGTATCCTCTGGCATTGGAAACCTGCAGTGGTGTGTGGAAAGGCAAGATGGATTAATTGAGAGAATCAGGAGAAAACTACATGTCGATTCAGCGAGGAAGCTGAAGCTTTGCACTACATTTGATCAACGAAGCAGGACATGGATCCCAAGCATTGCTCAAATAAATCAACCAACACTTTGTTAACAGCAAAAAAAGTCCTGGAAGATTCTACAGTGGCCATTCACTGTCAGCTCACTTTGAACCCCAGAGGAAATCTCTGGTGTGATTTGAAGAAGGTGGTTGTACAGTAGCACGAAACCAAGAATATTACTAAACTGGAGGCCATTGCTCATGAGGAATGGGCTAGATTTCTACAGAAACGCTGCCAGAATCTCGTTTGCAGCAGGTCTTAACAGCAATAGGATGAAAAATAAATATGCTTGCCATGAAGGGTTTGCCACTTGAGGGGAAACTACTGACTGAGATAATAGTTGTGTTGAACTATTTCATAACTTTTGTTTGATATTTTCATATCAAATAGCTGAAAGTCGGTACATTTGGCCTATAAAACCTCATTCGGCACTGGGGGTCACTGCATACTGTACATTGATGGATGGATGCATGTACTTGCATTTACTGTGTATCAAAGTGTTCATTGCTGGCTAATATCGTGCCACGCATCATTGCTTTTTCCTTGATAAGCTTGACATATTTGGTGTTCCTGTGCAGAGTAGATAATATTGGCGTCCTGGAACAACATTCTTCATCAGCCTGATAATGACAGATAAAGCAGAGAATATGCTAAAACTTGGCTTTTCTCAAACACTGCCCTGTCTTACCAACAAAGAGAAATATTGTTCTCTTCAAACAGCAAATAGGAATATCAAAGACCTGAGGTCTCTTGAGCGTCAATGAGAACGACTTTCAAAAGGGATGCATATATCAATCTATTAAAATCACTTCACCATAGCTGATTTGCCCATATCTTTATCTTCAAGAGTTTTCTCAGGAAAACCAAGAGGCACTTGGTATTTAAATGCTTTGAAAGCATCATGTAAGTTTTCAATTATCATGATTTAAACCACTGATAAGCCACTGAGTCTGCAGCAGATTTCCTGAATCTTCATACTTTGCCATTTCAACACAATTTGACACTTCAAAAATACTTTTTTAAAATTTCAGTATTACTTCAGTGTTGTCATGTGTGAACATGCGACTTCTTTATTAACTTTTTTAGTAACACTTTATTTTGATGGTCCCTTTTGAACTGCGCTGCTGGCTATAAATAACTTTGCAAACTATATGTCAACAAGCTCTCGTCAAGAGTATTAGTGGACTTTTTGCTCAATATCGGCTTATTCTTTATTGTGATGGTCCTCCAACAGACACTCTATTGACTGATAAGTGTCTTTGGCAACCACATATCAACTTATTCTAATTCTTAGAATCTATCAACTTATTCTAGTTTTAAACCCAAGTGATTCATACCTGTTTAACTTAGATGTGGAATTATTGATCAACATGACTTAAAACCAAACATTTCTAATGTGTGTCTCCTGATATTCTTGAGTATAGAGACAGTAGCTGTGTCCCAATGTGAAGGCTGCATTCAAACTGCATACATTGAATAGGCACCTCCCAGGTAACAATTTTACGGTTGGAAGGAATGTCAAACCAACAAAAGCCAACGTTCCCAGAGACTCCCTAAGGATGTTCCCAAGACCTCTGCATTGGTGATATATTTTGCAAACCAATTATGGCTGCATGACTCTACAATCAACTACTGTAGACTTTGACCAAAACAGGAAGTAAATACAGGTATTTGAGCTGGCTGAATTAACATACTTTTATCATATCTTTTAGATCTACTGCAGTCATCGAGTCTGGTCACTTTAATAACACCAGTCACATGGCTGTTCATCTTGTAATGTACAAATCAAGGATGTTTAGAATTTGCCCCATTGAAGTCAACCTGGGTGCAAACTCCAGGATAACACGGTGTAGGCAACAATGATTTTTTTGTTGTTTTTGTCTGTACTGATAGAAATCCAAATGTAAAAAAAAGAGCTCAGTGTTAAAATTAAGTTCCTCCTTTAATTGACTTTTATATGGTATAACTTTTGGAAATTGACCACACTCTTTGAAAATAGTCTAGCCTTCTGACATCCACTCTGCTGCGTAACTCCACCACACTGCCTGTGTCCCAAAATCACCTCTGAATGCTTCTCCTCCATTATCTCTTCATTAATCATTCCTCTTTATTGGATTCTCTCTCATTTTCTCTCTTTTTATACTAAATAATCCCATCCACTTCACACAAAGTACTTGTGGCTGGATGAAAACTGTCTGCCAGCTCAAAGATACAGTTATGCATTTTCCGTTCAGTTTACTGTTAATGTTCAATAGTGCAACATGTTTGTGAGTGTTAAAATCTAATTATGTACAAAAAGCTTCACTTTGAATGTGTGAGCATGAAGGTTTACACTTTTTTGCCAGCTAAAATAAACAGTTTTTCCCATGACTGTTTTCAATTTTAGGGTAAAAACAGAAATCCACTTGTAAAAGACATTCGACCTTAGCTAAAATGAAAACTAAATCCTGAACTTAGTAACTGATGCCATACAGCATCCATTCAAAAGTTTGTTTGTGTTTTTTTTTCTTCTTGTGTAAGCTCTAGAAGTACCGTTAATGTATCAGGTTTCGGATGTATGGTTTTGACTTTTTGGGATTTCTCTTGAAGCAAGTGTCAGAAAACAGCACAGTGTACCTGAAACTGAAGCAGACATCAAACA